>JAMZEH010000055.1:7065000-7552500 GCA_024699665.1 Ostrea denselamellosa | reverse complement strand
TTCATATTCTTTGATGCGTCTCTTGAAAGCGTACTAGAAAGTGAAGGTTCGGAGTCTTCCCGAAAAAAACGTGTTGGGCTTTGCAAGACCAGGTGGGTAGAGCGCCATGTTTGCTTTGATGTATTCTACAATCTATACACATACATAATTAAGTGTCTTCAGTATATACTTAACCCAAGCCTTAACGAGAAGAGCGATGAAGACCGGTCTTGGGACAGACAAACTAAGGTGACAGCACAGGGGTTGCTGACATCAATGACTGCATTTTCCACTTTGGTCACCTTTGTGTTTGCCAGATATGTCCTCGATACTATCAAACCACTTGCCGTGAAACTTCAGAAAAGGGACAACGACGTTTGCACTGCAAACAAATTAATTACTGAACATGTGGAAAGAGTGAAGGAAATTCGCGAAGAGATTGATGCCGAATTTGAAACTTGTTTTGAGGATGCAAAGAGAATTGCAAGGGAATTAGATATTACTGTGACGGTTCCAAGGACTTGCAACAAGCAACAACACAGAGCAAACATACCTAGAGACAACCCAAAGGAATATTATAAGTTAGCCGTGGCCATTCCATTTCTAGATTATTTTCTCCAGGAACTGGACTCTAGATTTCCAAAACAAGACCAAGTGGCATATTCGGTATGCTCTTTGTTGCCTGAAAATATTACCTGTCTTTCTGACGATGGGTTGTCTAGACTGGCTTCAGAGCTACAGTGTTGGGAAGATGATTTGCCTTGTCTCTCTGTAGGAGACCTGGAGAAGGAGTTGACGGATTGGAAACGGCACTGTGGAAAACTTAGCAGGGAGACTTCCGACAACCTCTGCAATTTGCAGAGTCTCTTCAATTTTGTTGATGAAGATGTATTCCCAAGTGTGAAGACGTTGCTTCACATTGGATGTGTATTGCCAATAACAACGTGTGAAGCAGAAAGATCATTCTCTGGGCTTCGGCGGATAAAAAGCTATATGCGTAGCACAATGCACGAGGAGAGGCTAACCGGGCTCGCACTGATGCACTTGCATCACTCTTTGGAAATCAACCCAAAGGAAATAGTACAAACGTTTATAAGGCAAGGAAACCGAAGACTGTTCATGTCCAATCTCTTCAGTTAAGTTTGTTTTATACACTATCATGGACGAAAGATGGCCATACTATGGCCATCTTTCGTCCATTATTGAATTCTATATATTGTGGATTACAGGCCACTTGACTTCCGTCACTTGAGAAGTGTTTGAACTAATTGTTTGTTATTATATACTTGATTCTGTCTATTTCGTGATGAAGCATATCATCATGCGTCTTGATTGTAATGGGGAAAAGTATTCTCCACCCCCGAATTGAACCCCCCAAAAATGAAAAAATAAAATAAAAACAAAATAATGACAAAGATAAGATTAAAAAAATTTTAAAAGGTTCTATAATGTGGAGGCCTCCTCGTGGCTAGAACTGGTAACGTTGTTTTTTTTTTTAATAAACGGCAAACATCCACTACGTATTTACTCATTTTTATAAATGCCAGCATATTCTTATATTTCAATTTTGGGTACAAATTTCGCATAGTCTACTATCTGTGAAAATGTGAGAATCCCGGAGTCTCCTGGGGCTTCGCAAGACTTTCAGTCTTTTGGACCCCCCCCCCCCCCCCCCGGTAAAAAAAAGCTCATTATATTTATGCGTGCTTCAACAAGCTAAACAGGTTAGAAGAAAATTTACTATGACCTCGAAAACAAAGCTCGGGCACTTAAAGCCGAAAAGTTAATCGTGTTGCAAGACTGGAGTCATAATCATGCTCTACAATATGAATATGCGATGTACATTATGAACTGGAATTTTCTCTTACCACGCTGATGTTTCGTGTTCTGTAGCTAGCGATATTCTCGTCCCAGTTTTATATTTTGTATAGCGCGGAATTGGTCTGGAGTTAATTTTACTTCAAAAGATTCGATAGATGATTTTGTCATACTCGTTTACATTTATAGCAAACAGTATCCTGAAAGCCATTACCTGATTCGCTAGATTATAAAGTATTCGCTAGATGACGCCACTGTGAACCACAGTTTTCGAGGCATAATCCGCCAAGTGTTTGTGGGGAGCAGACAGGACTGAAAACCTTTAGATTGCGAAGATGACAATGTATGTGAAAAGTATGCTGTTGAAAATCAAAACATATAATTAATGTTGTATCCGCAACATTACCGTGTCCAATTACTGACCTTGACATTTTTCTCCCAAAAGTTAGCTGGCAGTCATTTCTCTGTTGCAACGATGAGAAGTAAAACAAATTACAGTGGTATTCTTTACATGGTATCTGTAGCACTGTTATATTCAAATGATAATAATGATGGTTACTCTGACCAATGACATTTTGTACCAGTAATCTACAGACTTTTCTCCCCCCCCCCCCTATATGCTAACCCTTTAGCAACCCCAAGACTAAACTATAGTGTAACAACATTCATATTGTGACCGCAATGTTGACACATCCAATCACAAACTGTGACCTTGATCTTTTGACCATAAATTTATAGATATATTTCCTATCTTATCTTCTATCTGCGTCAAGTATAACCAATATTTAAAATAGTAACATTACTCTTTATAAGGTGTACACAAACTCTTTACAGACATACATGTAAGCATAGCTTATATCTGGAACTATGTTGCTAGGGGATAATAAACTAATAACTATATTAGTAACAGGAATTTTCAAAACTACAACATAAATCCAATTGATAAAAATATTTGTAGATATAAACCCCTTAACTGTCACTCTGGCCATTATTGAATAGATTCTGATATTTACATTAACTAATATAAAAGTATAATTTCAACTGATAAAACACCAATTGTAAATAAGGAAAATAAATCTTTGTCACCAAATCCATTATTAAACAGATTTGATTAGCATTTTTCATAAAATTACTACTATTTACATAGTTTTAGCCAATAATATTTACAAAATATCCTTTTCATCGATTAATATGAATGTATGTACAAAAATGTTAGTAGCAAATACAGGAAAACAACCTCCAGGGCCTTCGAAAAATTATTCTTTGTAACCTAACATCGTTATATCCAATAAAATTTTCCTATCATAGTGGAATAAATATCACTTCGCAATAAACGTGAATTCGTTATAACTTTATTTTACTGCACTTGAACGAGTACCGACATATACATGTTACATAAAAAATAATGTGTGGGGATGCACCCCACCCCATCCGCCAATAGTCTGTACCAGCTTATCCTTGTAAAACTTTTTACACCTGTATGGATCTTACAAACACAGTGCAGAAAATCCCAGGATGGGGCACTGCATCCCATCCTCGAAGAAACATTGAAAATACATACATTGTTTGAAATGTGCAAAAATACAACTACTTAAATTTAAAAAAATACAACTAATAAAATTCAGGTGTGACTGAAAGCAAATAAATTAACATAGTACTTTGTCAGACTTCCACCGTTTAGGGAAGGCACGACAGAACACTCTGGTCTCTTCCGCTTCCGGGTGGACTTGTCCTAAAAGTGATAAACATTTTAAATAATATAAGCACAGAAAATTTATAACTAAAATATTTTGTAGCTATTTTATCATCATATCCTGTCTAATACCTCCACGTCTGACAAAAGTGTCATTATTTACAGGTGAAGGACGGGAGTTGTACTTCCGGCGGACCCAACCGGTCGCGTAATTAGAGCATTTGCTTCGTAACCGGAAGGTCATGAGTTCGAGCCCCGCTAAGTGCCATGGCCGCGTGAAACCTAAAACGTAAACATGGATAATGATTGCTACTTCGCCAGACGTTCAGCATTTAGAAGTGAGAATCGCGGGTTTTTCAGATGTGACCTTAACAACGGAGGCCCCGTGTCGTGACAGGCGTTGGCACGTTAAAGAACCCTCACTGCTACGGCCCTGAGCGCTAAGCATATTTGTTTGTTTGTTTGACGTCCCGTCGAGAATTTTTCACTCATATTGAGACGTCACCAGTTGTAGGCGAAATATCACAAATTTATAACGTATGCTTAGCGGGGCTTGAACTCACTACCTCTCGGTTACGAAGCGAACGTTCTAACCACTGAGCTACTGCGACCGGGGTTTTAAATTTGTGGCACTTCACCAATAGCTGGTGACTTCTCAATATGAGTGAAAAATTCTCAACGGGACGTTTTTGTTTGTTGTTTTTTCGCCACACTCAACAATTTTTCTGTTAACTGGTGGCGTCCAGTATTTGTAGGTGGAGAAGATAACCCAGATACAATGTACCCGGGAAGAGATCACCGACCTTCCGAAAGTAAACTGGCAAACTTTCTCACATATATCGGCGCGAGCGAGAATCGAACCTGCGCCGACTAGAGATGAGAGGCCTTGTGATTTTGAGCTCAGTGCTCTAACCACTCGACTATAGAGGCCCCTCAACGGGACGTAAAACAATCAATCAATATCTAAGTACGAAGGAGATGTAGAGAACTCTGTTGTGTCTTTTATTTCGAGTTTATGGGATATATAAAATTGACATATGAATGAACGTCGTTGATACATTTTACGTCATGGGTATCTGGGTTAGAATAAGTCCTCAGTATTCCGTGCTTGTAATAGGCGATTAAATGGGGCGGTCCTTCGGATGAGACTGCAAAAACCGAGGCCCCGTGTCACAGCAGGTGTGGCACGATAAAGATTCCTCCCTGCTCAAAGGCCCTGACCGCCGAGCATAGGCCTAAATTTTGCAGCCCTTCACCGGCAATGGTGGCGTCTCCATTTGAGTGAAAAATTCTCGAGCGGGACGTTAAACAGTATATAATCAATCAATCATTTATATGTCGAGTTGAATGCCACAGCATATTTTTCTTCTTCTCATGTAGAAGCTTTTGAATAAATTATGTCTCTTAAGAAAATAAAAACAGGTCAGCTATCAAAGGGACACCATTAGCGCCCATGGGAATTCCGACCGTTGAAAGATTGATTGATTGTTGTTTTCCGCCACACTCAACAATTTTTCAGTTATCTGGTGGCGGCCAATTTTTATTGGTGGAGGAGAGAACCCAGATGCAATGTACCCGGGAAGCGACCACCGACCTTCCGAAAGTAAACTGGCAAACTTTCTCACATATATCGGCGCGAGCGAGATTCGAACCCGTGCCGACTAGAGGTGAGAGGCCTTATGGTTTTGAGACCCGATCACCAAAAACTACAAAGATAATGTCCTTGAGGAACTCCAACATCTTTTTTATTTCAGCTTCAGAGTACTTGTACGTGGAATCAGAGTGGTGTTTAACAATGTAATTTTTGGATGACTGAACACTAGATATGAATATTTCCTTTTGTCCGTTTTTGTTAAAGAAGCAACAGTCCATGATATAAAAAAAGTCTGGTCTTAAGTGAGGAGCAAAGATATGGGATAGGATAGAACATTTACTGGATCCTTCAATGTATCTTTGTTTATAAGGGGTTTTGTGAGGTGTAGGAATCCAGTATAAATACGGTAACCATATCATTGACTGAAATACTAAATGTATCTATGTCTGAAGCATGGGTTGAAGAATTTCATCTGTTGAAAGAAGTATAAGTACGATTCCCACGTGAGGAATTAATGCCAAGTTCGTTGGGAGGTTGAGGCTATGGCATACCACGGTATGCTGTCAGCAATGCGAGATCAAGAGCGTAAGGTAAGATACCAGCAGTAGGTGACAAAGAGTAGAGTAGCGGACAACAGGATATATGAGGCAGACTCAAGAGAACTGAAAAGAGAGAAGAGATAGCACCCCTGGCTGAGTTATACGTGAACATCAGGAAGAAACTAAAGAATTCAAGAAGGGAGAAGCCGACGTCAGCGGAAGGAGTGGGAGAGGGCACAGTGTACTGTCCGTTTGCTTTTGTTGACTCCATGGTTCCTATCAATGAAAGTTAGGCAGAAAAAGGAAGTGGAAGAGCGGTTGTGGAAAATACATAATGAATCCAGGAGAAGTTAAGCACTGAAGCAATTGATTCCTCAACAATCCAATAATTCAATTTGGTGAATCAGCAGCGAAGATAAAAGAAGTGATAGAAAAGATCAAGAATGTTAGAAAGGATCTCCAGAAATATATGGAGTCCAACATACAAATACTCGTATGACAAAAAACTGTCAAAGGGTCTATTGAAAGTCTTGAGATTTGTCTAGAGTGTGGCTGATTTGGTAGATTTCTGGCACCAGGCAAAGTGATACTTCATTTTAACGGAGAACTCAGGAACACTGAAGCAATCTCGTGACATATACCAGTTTAATGTGGAATGAGATATAATTCTTGTCACCTGGGTCTTAGTGTACTATGTACATATATATTATACATATATTTTTTAAAGTTCTTGATTTACACAACAATTAGCAAATACAGTATACAACCTTCCCACAGCCAAAGCTTGGCTCCATATACAAAAGTACATACCTGATTGGACCCAGGGTCTTGTGTACTTTGGCTGGAGATGATGATTTCAGCTGCTGGGTCTGCACCTAAAATAATGAAGGACATTTTAAAGTCATTATTTCTGTAATATTTTTATAACATTACGACATCAAAAATTTGTACTGTGTAGATAGATGACAAATAGAAATTGACAATGACTTCTGAACGCCATTTTAGTTGGAACATGTACTACAGGAATAATGACCACGGTGGAGAATGACCCAGTTCTGATAACGAGGTATTTATTATTTACTTCTATGTTGATGTCTTTAATAAGTACATCATACAGTTCTTTGTTAGGACGCATACAGCCATTGTATACGACCTTCGGTATAAAATTTCCAATATATTTCCTAATTCTACAATAGAAGTTTTTTTTATTTATTTATTTATTTTTATTTTTGCTTTTATTCTTATTTAATTTTTTTTTTATTAAGGAGTATATTTTGTACTTGGGTTGTATTTTCGTCGACTACTATCAAAAGTAAGGGGCAAACACCCACACGCACGTTATCTCCCCTTAAAGTTTTCAATGACTTCGTGGTCCGCAGGGAGAGAACTTTGCTGCCACTGTTAGGACTGATCCTGTAATGTATTATTTCTTCATTCATCCAGTTTCAACCATTGTTTTGTTGGGCTTCAACCATTGCGTTGTTCTGGGCGCAGCCGGGTGGGAAGTAATGGACTGGAAGTTTACATACTGTGGTCATGTAGTTATAAGATTTGTCCTGTATATGTTTAGTTTTTTATCCCCTAATACGTTCCCATCCTTGCACGAAATGAAAACTAGATGTGACACAAATGACGAATGCCCCCGCTGGCTTACAGGTTTGAATTATTTGAAAGTCCGAGGATGTGAAAATAATATTAGGTTCATATCCTGATTGATTGTATTTTGTTTAACGCCCCTCTTGAGAATCTTTCACTCATACAGAGACGTCACCATTGCCGGTGAAGGGCTGCAAAATTTAGGCCTATGATCGGCGCTTATGGCCTTTGAGCAGGTAGGGATCTTTATCGTGCCACACCTGCTGTAACACGGGGCCTCGGTTTTTGTGGTCTCATCCAAAGGACCACCCCCATTTAGTCGCCTCTTACGACAAGCAAAGGGTACTGAGGATCTATTCTAACCCGGATCCCCACGGGTGTAAGGTTCATATAAAACAGAAACAGAATATAATACTGCACTGGAGCACATTCACCGATTTTATTAGGAAAAATTTATATAGAAATTGTATTTGTTTAAGATACAAAAACCAAAGTTGACAATAAAATGACATTTTTTATAAATTAAATTTAAATGACGATTTTGCGACACTGTTTATTTGACACATTTTGTAACAGATTTATAACCCCCCCCCAAAAAAAAACAAATAAAAAAAAACAAACAACAACAACAAAAAAATACCAAAAAAACAAACAAACAAAAAACAAGAAAACAATTCTGATCAACACCCTTTCTTAGTTATTGTTCATTTGATTAATGTATACATGTAAAGTCTTATGAAAACAAAATACTGACTTGGATGTTTTTCAAGTTCAATGCAATAACCTTGATAAAATTAGATTAGTAAAAAAGCAAGTGAAACTTGACCTGTAATTCATTATAATAAAAGGACACGCTATCATTTAGTTTATTTTGATAGAAAAAAATCTGGGATTAACAGAGAACAGAGTCTTAGGGCAATAACTTCCGTAAAAATAATTAAGTTGAGCGATGTGAACTTAATCTTTAAGTCCTCAGTATATAGAGATATACCAAACAACACAGCTTAATATCTACAAACACAGTCAAAAATGTCCGAGAAACTGTAAAGAATAAGAGATTTTCAAGGTTTAAGGACAATAACTTGCTTCAAAATAGATCACATTATCCATACGTCGTCTATATAGAGAGAGACAAACAAAAACTTCAACTAACTACCTACAAACAGAGCAAGTAAAGTTAGGAAACCTGTAAAGAATAAGAAATTTTCAAAGTCTTAAGGGCAATCATTTTCGTCCAAAAATAGAGGGTCGATCGACACGACACTTTTAATCTGCAGGTCATCAATATTCAATCATTAAAAATTTTTCAAAGTCTAAAGGAAATAATATTCATGTGAATAGGCCGATCGACATAAAACCCAAGCTTGATCCGTAAGTCAATACAAAGAGGCATGCTTAAAATAGGCTCATTAAGCTGTAAAGATTTTTTATTTTTTTTTAAAAGGGGGGGGGGGTCAGAGTCTAAGGGCTATAAGTTTCGAAAAATAGGTCGATCGACATGAAGCTCGCACTTGATCTGTAAGATATCAATATAAAAAAAGAAAATAACGAACAGAAATCAATCTCGTAATTCCTATAAAGGATACAAAATTAACAGTAAGGCAAACACGGACCCCTGGACATACCAGAGGTGGGATCGGGTGCCTAGGAGGAGTAAGCATCCCCAGTTGACCGATCACACCCGCCGTGAATCCTATATATTGATTAATTCGTAAACAAAATTAATATATATGAAAAACGGCCTAACATTGTGGTATGAACAGACAACATTCAACGTAATGATAGGTTGTATTTATAAATTAGATTGTTATAACGATCATAAAATTTGCGAAATGTTAACTTTAAACCTCTGTAACATCAACTTATTTGTCTGTAACCTGCCTCGATTTAAAAACATAACAGATGCAGAACGTGCTCTTGCGTATCGAATCATTTGAGAATTTGATAAACTTGTGTCTCTATAACTACCTAAGACAGTATATTATTTTGCTTTCACAATAATTTGTATAGATTCTCTCCTAGACATTGAGAGGACGTACTCACTAAACAGGTTTCATCGTCGTCGTTGTCGTCAGAGAGAGAGAGAGAGAGATTTGAATAACATGTACTTGAAGGACAAATAACGATTGCTTCTTGCAAATTTTTTTTTTTTTTGTACTCCATTACTTTAATTTAATAATTCATATTATAATAACAAGAAATACATATTGTACAAACAATCAGACATTTACACACATATCCCCTAATGTTTCTACTCCTTATGTACATACCTGTGTGGGTGGGTCTTTGTGTACGGTGGCCGAAGATAGCGACTTCAGGTTCTGGGTCTGTATCACAAATGACAGAGCTTAATATTTTAAACTCTTATTCTAGTGAAATTGTTTATAACACGATCCATTCATATGGTTCAATTTCGATTACCCAAATAGAAGTTTAGATTTAATTCCGAGAGACTGTACATTGTAAATACTGTTTAGGTGGACACATTTGTTCAAGTTCCTGGTAGTTTCTTAACAGTTTCTACATGTAGTGCATACTGAATCATTTTCAGTTTTATTTAGAGAAACGTTATAGCTCAGTGCACCGATCCTGTGTAATATGTTTTTCTATGTGTTATACTCTTTCTTTCTCTCTTTTTATGATTTACACATGGGAGACAAATCGAATACTTCTCAAAATTATGTAAAGGCTTAAAATTCGATAATTGAGAGTTACGTCACCTCCTATAGGCCTAAATGTATTTTGGAATTCTAATTTCATTTGATACAATTAAGGAGGGATACTACATTGTCGTAATTGCTGACTTCAATTTATTTCAAACATGAATGAAGATATAAATATCAGCAGTATTGGTCTATTCCGTTCAGACTTAATTGCCCAGCTGAGTAGCTCAGTACGTCAGCACGTCGACTGTTGAACTGTAGCTCGTGGGTTCAAGTCCAACAGGGTTTTTTCCCTCTTTTTTCTTCTTTCTTTCCAGATTACTTTCTACTAACCCTGCATTAAATAAATATGAAGTTTTCAGATTCAAAATAATATTATTGTACATGTATCCTCCACTTTTCAACCACATTAAATTTCTTTGGTGTGGAATTCCTTCCTTAGCGCATCTTTCGCTAATCTAGGATGACGTGCTATCCACGGTGTTTCTGAACTTGGATCATCACCCTTGCCTAGCGAAAATGCATTAAGTTAATATTAATCACTTTTATAAGGAAACATAACTGGAAACACATTGAGAAATCCAAAATTCTTGCAGACCATTTTTTTTTTCTACACATGTCTCAAAGTTTAAAGCTTTTAACATAGACTCGTCGGAGCATGGACTGCGAGTCCAGTGGAATTCATTTTTCACACACACACACATGAAATAGATGCATCCTTTGAGTGCATTCCAATTTTACGTGTGTGTGTGTGTGTGTGTGTGTGTGTGTGTGTGTGTGTGCAGAATGTGGTTTAATGTAATACTTTTTATAATTTTTCTCTTATATTTCAAGAATACAGTAGAAAAACAAATGGATTTTTAATTATTAAATAGCCTAACTGTAACTGAACTCGCAAAATGTTGTGAAATATGTCTGCATGGGGGATAAAAATAGAAAATTTTACTGAGGTGACAGAATGTGGGTTTGGGTTTTTATCTAATCTTAATATAAACTCAAACAATGAACATTTTGCTGAAAAATCTATTTTGGACGGTTCTTTTGTCACGTGACTATATATTATTTATAAACCAATTTCCAGTCTCAAGCTTTATTTACGTTTTGGGCAAATTTCCAAAAACTATTAAATCTTTTACTATTAACTCCTATGCCCTTCATATACAGTTTATTTATATTGCTTATTAAAGTTAACCAATCGCGGAGAGACAGACGCTTTGGGACGGTATAGTAGGCATTCATTGACTGAGTGACACACATGGTGATGGTAGAAAAAGAGACGATTTGTAGGGCAGTAGCTTGAAAAGGCTTGTGGGGTTTTTTTTAGAGATTTTCTACGGAAATATTAGTATTAATGTTGACAAGGGTAAGATTACACTTTTAATTTTTTACTTTTTAGGCAGACTTACTTTGTATTTTAATATAAATATCATTTGTTTACATCTGGTGTGCATTCATCTTGTCACGTTTCAGAGCGCTTTGGTTTGTGGTCATGGTAATATTGATTTGACTAAAATAGATTAAAGCAAAGAATTAATTATATTGATTTTGAGTCCACATGTCAAGAATACAAGAAATGAGACGACGTGAGCACTGAACGAATCGGGTGTACTTTCGGTTTTGCTTTCGTTTTCCGCAAGTCAAATTTCGGACGTACTTGAAAATAACAAAAACCATGTTGCTTTGGTCTGCTTTTCAAGACTCAGAAACGATGAATTTTGACATTGTAAAATCGTCAGAATTTACTGGTTTCTGGTCTGAACCTCTATCAGGGCTTCGCTTAAGGCGGCCTCAAGCCACGTCTTAGGCCTAATTGTGCGTATAAAGTCAAGGAATATACATTGACGAGTTTTTGCACAGGAAGTTGGACAATATGTTATACCTCTGTAAATCTCATTCAACATCTTGCCTTGAAATTCAAGTCCAATGTGGTCTTGGACATTGTATTTGAATTCATACATGTACAAGAATGCATTTTTATGCTCCCCGAATCTTCAATCCAGGAGCATAAAGTATTTGGCCTGTCCTTCTGTCTGTCTATAGCAAAAAAAAAAAAAATTAACCCTGGTCATAGCTTTTACACCATAAGAGGTAGACCTTTCATATTTGGTATGTGTATTCTTTGTGGCAAGACCTTTTCATTGTTAAATTTTTTGACCTAGTGACCTATACATTGACCTTTGACCTACTTTTAGAAAATTCAAGTCTGAGCCATATTTTTCAAATTGAAGGAGGTACCATTTTTTTCTTAAGCATGTGCATTTTTTTTTGTGACAAGACCTTTCCAATGATGCCAGATTTGTTGACTTTGTAACCTTCACCATTGACCTTTATTTTTTAAATTCCAAGAAAACTTTAACCTTGATCATATTTTTTTCAACATAAGAGGTAGAGCTTTTATATTTGGCATGTGTATTCCTTGTAGCAAAAGGTACCAAAATCTTTGACCTAATGATCTTTGCATTGACCTACTTTTAGAAAATTCTAATATAAGCCATATTTTTTAAACCTTACGGCATTGCTTTTAAAAGGTGAAGAAAATGAAAATTACTCAGTCAAAATTTCTCAGTATTGCCACAACAGTTTCAACTACAGTGTCTTACAGTTCCACTTTCTTATAATCCAAGGGCATCACTGTTTCACAAACACATTTTGTTAAGTGCTCCTTTTAATCTTGATGTGCAGTACATTAACATTCATGTTTGCAAATGAAGTGTATTAAAGTTTTGCTAGAATGCCTTGACTTAGTGTGGCAGTGTATCTTTATAAGGCAATATATTATTGACACATTTCTCAAACAAACTGGTTGTTATAGTTAACAGATGTTTTGTAATTTATGTTTTTACTGATTCTAATCTAATAAAAATATACAGTATGTCTGTGTAGTTTGGTATGCTTTAATAATACACACATAAAACTGCACAATATTGCTAGCGACCTCTATACTGTACTTATCTTGGTTAACCTATCATCAGAATGAATATTTTGGGTGATTTTCAGAAAAAGAATACATACAATTACAGAGTTATTTGAATACAAATAAAGCAGGCTTAGTGCAGTGGTAAGGATCATTATGGTGTGCAAAATCTCCTTAATTTTCTACATAAATCATTTTAACTAGCTTATTTTCTTCAACAATGTTCTAAGTCCATTTTCAACCTTGTTTTCATGAGGTGACGAGATTTGTTTTTATGTATAGCATATGATACTGACATATGTTGCAAAGAATTGGAAACTGGGCAAGATTATCCTAGAAGAAATCAAGCCACTTTGACTTTGGCAGAACCTTAACATAAATGTAAGAAAGTGAAACTGAAATCAGGAAAATGTTTAAAGTTACATATTTTTTGTTGTAGTCCCAACAATAATCATGAAGTTACAGTTAGACACACTGATAGAGACCTTGGGAAAACCGGGAAAGTACCAGTTAGTGCTGTTTCTCTTGCTCGCATGCAACTATTTCCCAATAGTATTCAACATTGTCATCATGGCTTTCTTTGGCTTTACCCCGGAACACTCTTGTGTGTCTAATACTCACAGCAGCATCAGTGGTGCCAACAATAGTGCCATTTCTTCTGACAACAGTTCCGGGAAGGCTGAGTTAGGAGCTTGTGACAGCACCTATTACTTGACCAGTGGTGTGAATAAGACTGTTACTTGTTCTAATGATCCAGATAGTCACTATGAGTATAAAACAGAGGAACTGAAGGCTACTATAGTGTCAGAGGTAAGTTTGGACATATGCCACTTCTTCCATTTTCTTTGATAAAGCATTTTTCCCCATTAGGGCAATCAGGTAGTATAGTTTGGAATAGGAGAGTTCGAATTACTGCTGGAACACAGTTTTATTCTTAATTTACATACTGCAGTCACTTATTTCAAAGTTTTGATAGACCTCAATACTTCTTGTACAGGCAGTATACATACAGTAAAACACACGTACAATGAATTTGAGAAATGGTATTATATTCCTAATAATGAGAGACTGGTTATAATGAAGTTTGGATATATACTGGTTATAATGAAGTTTGGATATATTGAAGTCTCTTGCTGCCCAAGGAGGTTTTTCTATAACCATGTTTTACTGTATTTAAATTATGAGTTCTCGGAACACATGGGCTGTCATGCTGAAATAAGAAATGAATGGAGCAACAGGATGACAGCCATTGCTCCGTAGAGAGAGGGGAATGATAAAATTATGAAATTTGTGGTGGTAATCTGTGTTCATTGGAGCAGTGAATGCAGCAGCAATGCCTAGGGAAGCGACAAAGTTTAAATTCTAAATTGTTCATATTTGGATGCTTTTGAAAGACTGCAGAGCTACATTGTATCAATACTTGTACAGTAGTGCTTAAATGGTCTACTAAATCAAAATATATGAACGTTATCTGTGGTACATTTTGCTATATTTACAATTGGAATACATATAATGTAGCTTAAACTTTGTCTTGATTGATATTGCATCATCAGAATAATGACCAAAAGACTTCATCCTGATCCTCCTTAATTGGTGATCGTCAGGTGGTGTTCTGTTGCAAGTTTACTTCAACCTTGCATGGCAAAGGTACATGTAACACCTATTTTTAGAAATATTGTTTAAGCTCTGGTACATTTCAAGTGTAATAATCAATTTTTTTTAAATTTTCTTTCATTTTAAACAACCTCGTAAAAAATCAGAAATTTGTATGACTATCAACTTCTAAAGACATGTATAAAATTTGGAGAAAACCAGTGTCTTGGCAGTAACTGGAAACTCTCCTATTGATATCTACGTTGGATTTGTTCTTTCACTCTGACCTATAACCGCTTACAGTAATGTTGTTAATACACTCTGAATAATCTAGAAAATGCAATGAGATAAACGGGTTCCACCACTGCTGACTGTTAGTTTTCCATTTTTCATTGAATATTTCAAGTATGTAAATTCATGAAGACACGCAATAAGCCTCGAGTCTTTCAAATTACAAATAATATTGAACAGTAGCTTGGAGGAAAAAATAGTACTACTGTGTAACCAACTGCAGTTTCATGTTTTTCTGGATACCCATTTTCATTGTTTTCATAACTGAGTCAGAACAAGAATCAAAGTTATTTACAAAGTAAAGTTTTTGTTAAAAAGGAGAAATTGAATAATTGTCCATAAAACTACTTTTGTCAGCAAAATCATGGAAATCAGTGCTCTTGAAAATAAATGAAATTACAGTTTTACATAATTTTTACTATCATTCCCAATGTTTAGTTTAATTGACATATTCTGTCAAATACTTGTAATCATAGTTACTGTTCATTAATATATTGTCAATATGATGAAATGCAATCCAATTCAAATTACATGTTTAATCCACTTAGCATACTTAGTACACATAACCTTGTGTAGCAAAGTCTGTCGGCTGATGAAAGGATAATTTTGTCTGTCGGCTGATGAAAGGATAATTTTGTCTGTCCGCTGATGAAAGGATAATTTTGTCTGTCCGCTGATGAAAGGATAATTTTGTCTGTCCGCTGATGAAAGGATAATTTTGTCAGTAGTGAATAAATTCAGTTGCATTTTCTGATGAATTAAATATATACAAGTATTTATGTTTCATTTTGATGTAAATTATATGTATTTGATTTTTAGTGGAACTTAGTGTGTAAATACAAATACCTGTCCAAACTAGCTACTACGATTTATTTCGGTGGTGTGATGGTGGGTGGCTTGCTGTTCGGCTACCTCGCTGACAAGTACGGCCGTAAGCCAGTCATGTTGGTGACTCTTTACATCCCAATACTGATAGGACTGGGCATCGCTTTCTCCCACAATTACTACCTTTTTGTGGCTCTGAGATTTTTTATGGGCATGTTATTGCAGGTGAGATTCTAAACACATTTGCCTTTAGTTACTGTTGTATTATGTTGTACAAACAAGGTATTCATGCATAATACCTAAGTGTTAAACAAACTGAATGATCAAAAAATTATGTTTCATTGATAAATAATATTGCTAGACTAAAGTCTAACAAAATAAGGTGGATTTAGAAACCATGGTAAAGTACATATTCTCATTATAACACTTTCATTAAAGCACTAGCTGCAGCAGGTTTCTTTTTTTTAAGGGGGGGGGGGGGGGGGGGGGGGGGTCACAAGTTGGATTTCTACTTTCGTTTTTGCATTTCCGGATAACTATCACCTTTAAACTGACTTTGTGATATCAAATATAGGAATCCAGTATAGTCTGATGTCTCGTGAAGTCTTGCATCCATTGCTGTTAACAATTTAGCTGGTGGATATATAGATCCATGCAAACTTTAATACATAAAGTGAACTCGAGGAAAACCGTGTGTCTGCATAAATGTATATGATCTAATATCCATTTCTCCTATTTAGCAAGTTTGTGATGGATTGCATATCCAGAAATGCTAGGAAGAAAAATACTAGTGTTGCACCTTGTTAATGTTGCCAAAGCAATGCCACATTTCTTGTGAATGCCAAAGTCTGCATGTTTTATATTATTCAACTCTCAGTACTTTTGATTTTTCAGTCAGTATTGATAGGATTAAGTTTCCAGTATATTTAAGTTGTTCTGATCAAATTCAAAGCTTTTAGCTTTCAAGCATTAATATTGATAATTGTACACATCATGCTCATTTAGCTGTTCAGACAAACCATTGTGATATTTATATTTCTTCCAGAACTGAAGAGGAGTGTATTGTGGAAGCATTTTATGAATAGCATTGCAACTAACTCTCTCTGGTTTGCGAGTTAACCCTTTAACTTAATCGATAGAGCATTGGACTGTAGTGCTAGACTTGTCCCAAGTTCAATGCCTAGTAGAAAATATAAGGCTTTCTCTGTTATAGAAGTGCATATATATCTTGAATAATGGTTTAAATGCCAAATTTTTAATATGACCAAAACTAGCTCAATCAACTCTGAAAAGACCCTTGACTTAAAAATTAAAGATCTTTTGTTATGCACCTTAATTTTTTTCCCATATTAAACTAATACGATTTAGAACCAACATTTTAACTGTGAAACCAACTCTCACACTCATGGTCTATTGCCCATCCAACAGTTTACAAACTGTCCTATTTCTATTGCAAGTCATGTGACTTTTTGGTCTGCTGCTTTGTAGAAATGATGAGGTTCACTGATCATGAAGTGCTGAATTTATAAATGAAACACGGAGCAGAAACACGAAAAATGTAATATTATTTATTAAGTAGAGTATTGGGCATGTTTTCTTTTAAACTAGTGGATATGGTGATGAATGTATGCAATAACACTGTCCTGCATGTCAGGTTGTCCTGCTGGGGGGGGGAATAATCTGAGTTGTGTGTCTTCTAGGGTGAAGACAATTTAAGGAGGGAGGAATGTGGTAGATTTAGGGCTATACGGACCGTGGATATCAACATGGGTCACTCAGTGGTTAGAGCACCTGGCTGCAAGGGTTCTGGGCTCGATTTCTGGTCCATACTACACATCCAAGCATATCATAAATAAAGTTGTTAACATGCATGGATGGTTTCTGTGAAATCAAGTCAAGGCTGTTCTGACATTTAGATTAACTGTAGAAAAGTTTTACTTTTTAGATATTGTCATATTCACTAGGCAAGGGTTTACCATCCACTCTGCTTCTCTACAAGTGGAGTGGATGGTAAACCCTTGGCTAGTGAAGATGAGATGCTGTGTATTTGAATCTAATAAGGAAAAAGTACTTTAATATGTTTATATATTCCAAAGATTTTAAAACTGTGTTTGATTCCCAGATTACTGGCCTATGTTTGCAGTACATAATACATATTAATGTAGGTTAACTCGCATGAAAATTGGAATGGTAGACATTATAAAAACATCATAGTTGAGAGGCAACATCAAAATAATTTCTGAAATGTAGATAAATGCTCAAATGTATAAAACTATTTGGATTGCTTTCACTATAAACCATGTTGTCCAAATGAGCTATGTAGTTTTCATGTGTATGAATATAAAATTTTTTTATTATTTTTACTAGTGTACATCAAATATTAATCTGAAAACATGACATCTAATGAACAACAGTATGCTTGATTCTGAAAATGAGTGATAAATAGTTGCAACTGTTTTTGATTATGTGGGAGTATTTATGAAAACAAAATGATTATCAGTGTGGGAAAGTTCTGTGTAGTTGTTTGACGTATAAAGGAACTAACATCTAATTTTATTCCATAATTGTTAATGTTGCTCATTCAAAAAGTTCTATTCATGTCCATGATCCAAATTTTTGCATTGAAGAAATATTTCCTTATTGTGTGGTCTATTTTTAGCTTCCTTTCTAACATTATCATTTTAGTCTTGATTTGAATTTCAGGGTCTTCAAACAAGCAGCTATGTGCTTGTAATGGAGATATTTCTGCCCCGTTACCGTGGTGTTGCCGGAGCAATGTTGGAAGTATTTTGGGGGATTGCAGTCCTGTTGGTTGCCCCCATCGCTTACTTAATCCAAAACTGGAGATATATCCAGCTAGCTATTTCCCTACCAAGCTTGCTAGCTATAGGATACATATGGTATCACTTTATATAGATCTGTAATGCATTCATTAGAATATGTAACATAATTTGTATGTTTTATGTCTCTTCTTGAACTTTTGAACCCAATGTATGGCACAGGGCCGTGGCAGTGGGTATTCTTCGTTATATTAACACCTGCTTTGATGCAGGAACTCAGTTTTTTTAAAATGTGTCATCAAACAACCAAGAATTCTCATATCTAAATACAGAAAATTTTGATAGGGTTTGGTATATAAAAAACCCTCTTTTCAAAAACCAGTAGGACAGCAAAGTTAAAACTTGTATACACTGTAAGAACTTGAAGTGAAATCATGATCCACTAGGACTTTGTGAGGTTTAGATTTAAATTGGAATACTTGTATAGGAACTATCTCAAGAACTACAAGGTGACAATCAGTTTTATTTTTGTTTCATTGTTTACATGTTTTAATTAGACATCCCTTAAAGAATCTTTCACTCTTACTGGACATCATCAGCTGTAGGCAAAGTATCACAGTTGAGAACTATGCATGGTGCTTGGGGCCGTAGCAGAGAGGGTTCTTTATCATGCAATGCTTTATGTGATACTGAACTTCTTTTTTATAGGTCTCATCATTTACTTCTAAAAGCAGAGCATTTGGAGAAAGAGTAGTCACAACTTATATATGAGGTAGCCAAGGTACAAGTGGAGCTCAAACTCATGACCTCCTGGTCATGAAGTTAATGATATAACCACTGATCCACCACAACTGGTATATCAATTTAATATACAAACATAAATTCAAGTAGTTCAATACATGTCCCGTGAGGCCACATTTTAACATTGGTCAAAGAAAGGAAAGTTCTGTAAAGATTTTCCTCTGAAGAATCAGTAGATCAAGAAAGCCAAACCATGACTTAATGGGGCCAGGGTGGGGGCCTTATTAAAGTATTACTAGGATACATGTATGTAGTAAACTCAGATCCAGGACAGGGCCCTAGTATGAGTTTTAACCACATGGATACCACATGTATTTGTCAAACAACATGCGTTGTTTATCCTCAAGTAGTGTGTGTTCAAATCATGACCTCCTGGGCCAGTTTTGCGTCAGAAGTCATGTGTGAATAGGAAATTCTTCTCAAGAATAATTGTCAAACAACATACAAGCATCCTCAGGTACTATAACAACAAACTTTCAGTTTGTTTATATGATCTATATGTGCCAGTTTGTCAGTTAAATTGTGTCTAACAGGCAGTGGTGGAGCCATTATGGGGCATTATTGGTTTGCATAAATATCTTCTGAACAGCAATGCAGTACATTTTGTATATATATGTATGTGCAGAAATTGTGACCCTCTAGCCTGAGCCAAAGATGGTCTACATTGAAAATTTAAAGATTATCTGTGGCATCCATTTAGATCCCTTAACTTATGGCTTCAACAATGGTTCTTGCAGTCAAGGTTAAGGAGCTCTTATGCTGGTGAAGGCAAGCTTTGAATGGGATATTTCAAAGTGCACATAATTTTGGTGAAACACATTTGTGTAAGTTTTGCTATAAATCAAATGAAGGGTTTAAAATTTGCAGGTTGATACCAGAGTCTTTGAGATGGATGATTCTTCAGAAGAAGATGGAACCAGTGAAGAAACTGGTGCAAAAAATAACCAAGTTTAATGAACTTCCCTATCCAACAGAACCAATGGAGGCCATCATTTCACACGACAATGTTACCACAGAAAAAGTCAAGCAGTACTCCTTTTTCCATCTGTTGCGAACCAGAGAGTTGAGGAAAAGAAGCTTGGTCCTTTTCTACTTGTGGTATGTGAAAGAAGCAGAAATTAACATCCATTATAGCTTCATGTTTGAAGCAGACATGCGCAACTGTTTGAATGATGTAAAATTCTGAAAAAACTGACAAAGTCTAACCAATCTATCATTTATTGAATAAGACCTTTATTTCAAATGTCTGTTTCTTTGTGAATCTTTTAGGTTTGCTGTTGCCGTGGCATACTATGCACTACTTTTGAATATGACCAGTCTGGATGGAAACCGCTACCTGAATTTCTTCATCAGTGCTTTGGCAGATATGGTGGCCTTCATCGCAGTTGTCTTCATTGTCATAAAGTAGGTTGAACTGTAAAGAAAAAGTGGAATTCTTATTTTCTTATTACTGCAGATCAAGTTTTCTCTGTGAGAATATCAATTTCCTGAGAGTTACAAATTTGCAGAAATGAAGTTTTCCTGATATTAATCAATATAATGGTATGAATCAACTGTTTGCAAAAGTTTCTTTTCATGTTTGAATTGACAATGTTGATCTCATAAATATAAAATTTCCTTAAAATTTTTTGATACTCAGTATTTTATTATTCTTCCCAGTACAGTTTTTGATATGATAAAACTCAACTGTATTTACACCTTTCTTGTTCTGCAGATGGCCAAGAAGAATTCCTTTGCTGATTTTCTTTGTTATTGGAGGAACTGCATGTGTCACTGCAGGAATCATTCCTTTCATATGGAAGACCTCAAACTGTAAGTACTCCTGTCAGCTGTGTGTGTTGTCCATGTACATTCAGAGGGGGGTATTGAAATGAAGTAAACTGAATCTATAGCCACTCACCAGATCATCTTCTTCCACAGCTGTTGACAGACAGAAGGTCATCACAGGATGTGCTATCGTGGGTAAATTTGGAGCCAGTGGAGTGTTCAGTTTGACCTTCCTGTACACTTCTGAATTGTATCCTACCGTTATTAGGTAAAACTTGATGACAGCAGAATGCAGAATATTGTGGTCAAATATTTTAAGTTTACATTGGCAATTCTCTCACTGAAAGCCAAGAAAATGTACCAGTCATGGCGCATACTTACATATTGTGTAGAGGGTTGTTTTCACCCCCATGATTTTTCTTTGCCCTTCTGCACTTGCACATTTTGAATTAGTTGTGTTAAAAGAGAGATAACTCCATCTAATATATATTTAATTCATCCACTCACAACAAAGATGAAAGCAGTGAAAATAAAATAGGATGATTATCTTCCTGTATACAGTATACTTCTGACAATCATTTAGAGGTTTTTTCAGTCTTGGTGAACTTTTAGGGACTTTTCTGAAATTATGAGTACATTGATTTGGAATACTTTCTTTTGACTTTGCCAGGAACATAGGGATGGGTAGCTGTGCATTCTGGGCACGAGTTGGAGGAGTTGTAGCACCACAGATCCTAGCCTTGGTAAGGAACTCAGCAGAGATTCAAAACTGCATCACAGTGTACTGAAAGTTATTCTATGGTTTGACTGGTTTTGATTGTATCTTCATAAAAATCAAACAGCACTTAGCAGTGAACATGAGATCAAATTTAAGTAAAAGCTTTGATCTACAGCATTTTTAGCTATGGCAAATGTCAATATTGTTTTGTAGTTTGACACAAGGCCCAATTTTTTTTTAAGAGTGACTTGAGCCACAAATCCATTTCTGTGATCATCATTGGGGTTATCACTCTTATTGCCAGTATTCTTCTGTTGTTGTTGCCAGAAACCATGGCAACAAAGCTACCTGACACCATAGAGGAAGTAGAGAATAAATTTATAACAGGCAACACTGACAGCAACAGTCTCCATGGTAATGAGGCTCATAATGATCTAATGACACAACAAGAAGATCATGTGTAAAAAGAAATGAGGATCTGTTTACTAAAAGGTTTTGCAGTTGTTGTTGTTGTTTTTTTTGTTTTTTTTTTGGGGGGGGGGGGGAGTGCTTTTGACTCTGAAGGTGTATTTTTATTTGATATTGTGTAAATCTTATGACACACTTAAACTCAGCTTTTGAACATTGTATTGAACAGGTATGATATGCAGTATTTAGCATTTTCATTATTATTATTTATTTAAATATTTTGATAATCACACAGATGTATGTGTATATGTTATATATGTATTTTTTATATATATAGTAGCGCTGTTTTTAGCAAGGCAAACTTGTCTTGTTTTATTACCCTTTTTGTAAATCTTTGTTCCATTTACTTTAGTATTTCAGTGTAGTTCTAGGCAAAAATGAAAACATGATTTTATATCAACATACAAAAAATTCTCAACCAATGCCATGGAAAATTGCCATTGATTTACAGAAAGGGGAATATGAAAAAGTTATAAATATGTGAAAATATAATATAAGTTACCGATAGCCCATTGTATAAGAACTGCACAAGATAAAAACAAAATTGTTTTCTTTGAGAATCGGTCACATAGACCTAGAATCTCATATAAAACATCACAGAAACCATATGATTACAGTGGCAATTGTATTGTTATAGTAATTGTGTTAGAAAAAAAGCAGTTTACCCGATTATCACCGTTACATGTAAGCTGTATTGAAGACTGCATTATAAGTTTTAACTGTTCGACTGTGGAACAGACTTTGTGATACCAATTAGATTTCACCTTGATAGCAGAGCCTTACAGACTACCATCAAACACTGTTACAGTAAATATTCCCGATAGTTTTAAAATATGTCATGAATTTACATATGCATATTGGATATAACAAATTCTGTTTATAATGAATCAAACTCGTTTGTCCCCAGCACTTCATTATAAGCTTGTTTTACTGTATCATCTCGCTCTGAATTCTGTGCAAGCCTTTTGTGCAGAAAATTTTCACAGTAAAATAATGCATGTTTTAATAATTTTGGGGGAAATGTTTTAGTACATGTTGCTTTATCAACATGTTCTATAAATGTACCTTGTTTTGATAGATTGGCCCCAATTTTTCATCAATCAATTTCTAGTTGGTAAGGTTCTGCTGTATTGACTACACTGCAAAACTTGTGCATGGGCTAGTATAATAGATTATAAAAACAGTGTTACACCAAAGGTAGAATTCAGTTAGGCCTTCTGTTTGTGTGAATTTAACTGTTTTAAAAGTTGTAGAATTAAAGTGGTAAAAAGACCTTTGATTGATTTATCTTGACTTCTTAAATTTTTGCAGCCAGAAATCTGTATCAGATTTTCTAACACGGATTCTTGAAGAAAATCTGAGGATTATGCAAAATGCAGGTTTGAGTCCAATAGCATATGCTCTGAAGTTACTCATGCTTAGTGATTGCTTAAATGGGCAAATGCTGTATGATTTGATATCAGAACCTTCATTTTATGTCACATTGTTAAATTGATTATCAGTGATATCAAAATATTCTCAATGATTTTTGGATCCAATATATAAAGTGTGTGTATGGTACCCATGTTGCTGATAAAGGTACTTTTAATACTGTAAATGTGGAGAGTCAGTTTTGCATGGTGATTATTATACAAAACCAATGTTCAGGTATGTAGCATCATTTTTTGAAAGGGGGGGGGGGGGGTGAAATAGAAGTTGGTTTCACAGTTACCTAAATACTCTTGACAAGCAAGTTAAAAAAACACACAAACCTGCTTTGACCAAGCTTCAGATCCTAAATGGGGATGTTAGTCTTTCACTACATTAGTTCAGGCTTACAATTCAATACTACAAAAGATGGGGGTGGGTGTTAATTTAAAAACAATGGAAAATGTCAAAAACATAGCACCCTCCCCCCTGATTCTAGGTGCCTGCTGCTGGCGTCAGAATGAGGCCACTGTGTGGACTCAAAGTTTATAAAGAAAGTAGAAATGATCTTTTAATTAAAAAATATTCAAATGAACATCAGTCCATCATATTGTACCATTGTAATAGCATCCTCATGTAGTGTGGCAGCTGTGACCAATCCATTGCCAATAGGACAAAGGTGGGGCCACAAAAGATGTCCATTTTACTTGATAGGATATTAGTTTAAAAAATCTTTTGAAGGTGTATTCTTAATGAGCAGGGCAACAATATGGTATAGAGTTGATTTACTTGAACTGAAGCCCCAGGGGCTAGTGTTGCAGTTTCACATATATACATATCTAGATTCCAGCTTTTACTTTTTTGTTGCCTGGAGGGTTGAGACCAGGGCCTCTATTGGAGATATCTAGACCTCCATTTTATATACTTTCAATAAAAAGTATATAACACATGTAATTTATTCTTGACTCACTATCTCAAAAACCATAGCCACATCTTTCATTTGGTTAGCAACTTGGGTGAGTACTATGACCCATGGACTTCTTTTATTTCAAAAACCTCTGCAGGGCTCAGTGACCCTGATTTTGGTCAAACAACTTTGGTTCAGGATCAAGACACACCAAATATTCATAAGCATCTTTGCCTAGTATGAGCTAATGTTTCCCCAGTTACAAGTTGATAGCCTAAAAAAATATTTCTACTGCAGTGGGACCGACTGCCAGATGGACATGAAAATAATTATATATTCCCCAAACTTTGAGTGTTTTACAACAACGATTATCTTGTTCATTAATCATATAGCAATTTATACAGTAAAACAAAATATGCCTTTTGTAGGTTCACTACATTCTCAATAAATCCTCATAAAAGGCCAATAAGTTTTATACTGCAGTTGTATGCCAAGTATTTTTTTAAAGAACTTATAATCCATTTCTTATGAAAGATGTATATCCTTTGCAACTTTCAACTCCACTCTTTCTATGTACAGATTCCCTCAAATCAAGGAGAATTCTATCAATTTACTAGTCAAGGAGAATTCTATCAATTTACTCGTCAAGGAGAATTCTATCAATTTACTAGTCAAGGAGAATTCTATCAATTTACTAGTCAAGGAGAATTCTACAGAGAGACTGCCCTTTTTTTCAAGTTGACACAGACAAAAAATATCTATATAGACATAAACTCCTGAAACATCTGACCACAATGAAAACAACTTTATCATATGTAAATAATATAATTTATTTCAACAAAATGATCATCTCTTCAGTTTAAATTAACCTGCAAGTTACAGCAAATGTAAATTTCAACACCTTGACCATGTCTATACATGTATTTTCTTAAATGGCTGCACTTCTACACGTCCTCCACTACCATTGTTTATTGCTGTTGTACATGTTCATGTACATCATTTACAATACTCTAAACCAACATGTGCTGTCTCCAGCCTGATATTTAAACAATATAATAACCCAAAGTAATGCAATTAAGAGTTTTTAAAGCATGTAATAAATTGTCTGAAAGATAATTTACAATTAATACTCTGATATAACATGCAGCAGTGTCACTGAGTCAACACATCAAATGATAACAACATATTTCAACATTCCAGATATGTTGTTGGGTTCCATGGCCTGACCTGACATACATATGCATGTATCAATGTACTTTCTACTGTATGACATCGTATCAGATTTTGTATGAAAAGTTTACTTGCACCATGGACTCTAACAACCATTACTCCTGACCAAAACCCTGACAATAAGGCCATCAACACATGCGCAATGCATGTCAAATGAACTATGGTTGCAACAGTGAACTCGTTTCATTAAATCATTAGAACATTCTTTCAAATTAACCATTTTGAATTTGTTTTCCCTTCTTTATAAGAAGTTTTTCATAGCAACTCTTAAAGAACTCTGGCTTTTAAAAACTCTTTTGAGCAATGGCTGTACCTTAATGAATGATAATTTAAGTTAATGCCAATTTGTTCATAAAACAAACTTGGTTTCCAGCATTATTGAAATCAATCGTTTGATAACATTTTTGTTAAGTTCATCAACTTTTCATCCAGAGGATTATGATTAATTAAATATTAAATGGAAATAAATAGCATCTACAATGTATAATTGTAAACTACATGTACCATGTTTTTATCACAGAATAAAAATCTTATCCTCTGAGGCCAAATATCGGCTCAAACTGTTCAACATTAGACATGGATTTGTCTCCCATATTTAGCACTTTAAACAATGCAGTAACACATTACTTTGTGCAGCTGTCTCATCTTGAAATCAGAGTAAACACAATGTTTCCATATCATCCTTATAAATTGCCTCGTAAGTACCCCCAGACATGCATAGACCATGTTTTCACTTCAACTAAAGAAATCAGATGTTGTTATGGTTATTCATATGAAGAAATTTCCACATGAAAATATTGTATAACAGGTATTTTATGCAGTTGAAAATTTTCGAGATTTGATCCCCAAATGGTAGCAAATTATATTTAGTGTTTCCAATTTCTGCTGGTTGCATTATATTTGTACGTACCTATATATATATCTATATAAATATTTTGTGACTGCAATTTTTTACTGATTTTTCTTATCCACATTACTACACAAAAATCTGCCAACCCCAGAAATTATCCGTTATTTTGTATGTATTATATTGCCAAATAAACGTTTTTAAGTCATCATAAAATTCCTGAATAATACAACACAATTATTTAGATCACTTTTCGGGGAAAAAAAAGAAGTCTTCATAAACCTAGATTCACATGAAAAGGAAATGAGCTATCTTCACTTTCAGTGTCAGAGCCTTACTAAAAATCAATGAATAATTTTGTAGAAAGAATCTCAATACTGTGTGTATGAAAAATTGAAGTGTGAATTTTCTTTTTATACAGTTCAAAAAGCATGTGATCTCAACAATGTCAATCAACGAATCAAACAAAAACAGGAAAGCATTGAAGCTCATCACAGATTTAGCATGGCAATGCTCTTGCTCTACAGATTACACATCTTCTGCACAACGTGATCGAGACTAGACACGTCTGGTGATCTCTGTTGTTGGAGAGTGTCAAAACGTTTCCGCAGTGTTTCTCGTAATTCTTGTCGTTTCAGGAGGAGGTTGGATTGGTTGGCCTTGAAAAGCTGAATTTCCTCTTCTGAAATGAAGTCTTCATCATCAGAGGTATATGGAGCCTACAAAGAAATACATTTTTTTTTTTTAAATCAAAAACCATAAAATGTAAGAAAAATTGTTCCTATTTTCATTCATGTCTGGCAAAAAAATAAAAAATGCAAAATGAACAACAACAAAAAGTATCGAGTCTGTTTTTATAATCTCTTTACACACACAGTTGAGATATTGCTGTGCAATGCAAAATTGACAAAATCTCTCAACTATCACCCAGTCATTGCCATGATCTCTGTATAAAAGTTTATGACTTTGCCAACAATAGACTCGAAATGATCATAAAAGTAGGCATTCTCTTAAAGAAGGTCCCAAGAACTGCCCAAAGAGTACAGAAAGATTGCCTGACAATCAACCGTCTTTTAGATTTTCCAATGATCTCTCAAAGATCTTTCAAAGAATGCCAACTTTTTTTTTACACCACAATAACTTTTTTTGGTTACACTAGGATGTCCCTTTAAAGCCCCTTTACACATATGGAGACCTTTGAAAGACCTTTCATCAATCCAGTGATCTCTGAAAGCCCGTTTTTATCAAATGTTTAAACAGAGACTTGATGTGTGCTGAAAAATTGTGAATATTGTCACATTTCATAGCAATTTATTGATACCATCAAAGTGATCCAAGCATTCAAAGAACACATACTGAAAGATCCTTTAGCAACTGATGAATACATAGTTTCTATAGTAAATTCTGAGAATTTGCCGAGTGATTACATTGACTTCTAAACACTGGGAAAATTCAAAACATCCCCGAGACTTCAAACATATCTTTACCACACTTCAATTCCTGTGAGACAAACCTATGAAGTTATTTTAAGACCACTTTAACACACAATTTCATGTAATGGACACAAATGAAGTATTTTCTCATTTGTTACAAATCTATCACTGAAAATATTGCTTTGTTTTTGCTTACAAAATGTTGAGAACATTGCAGAACATGATTTTTTTTTCTACCATTGATTGATCTTTGAGAGCTACATGTACAAATGCAGTAAAAATAAAATCAGAGTGCTCAAATGCATTCTATGCAAAGAGGAAAGTTATCTTTTTGTCAGAAGTATGAAACGTCAGGAAAAGTCATAAACTTATAATGCCTTGTGACCATAAATCGGAAACCTGTACAATTATTCTCCATCAGGGTAAACTTTGCTTTTCAAAAACTATTGATCCTCCTTAAATTTGGAGTTTTTCCCCCCATGGTACCTCTAACATATCCTGGAGACTCATCTGGATGAGGGATGGACTACCATTGGCACATTTACAGCTCACACTGGGAGTAGATGAATCATTCTGCAAAATACAGTTTTCACATTCTCTTTCAAAGTAAGATTAAGGAAGCAAAGTCAAATATACTGTGCACTGAAGATATGTACAGTTACATCCAGGAATGGTTTATTTACTGCGGGATTTAAAATTTTCCTAAATATTCCAGGATAAAAGGAATACCAAGCTTTTTAAATTCAATAGTCCATAACGTAGAATTTCTAGTCTTGTGGCAAATAAAAACAAAACTGAAACGTTTGGGGACTCTGTTCATGGTTTACTCATCATCCCATGGCTTCATTTGTATAATTTTGTTAAACTGATGCTATCAAACTAATGCTTTAATTGCTTTCATATTTTAGAAATACTAAATCATTTTGGTGTTGCGATTTGTACTCTACAGTAAACTAGTACTCAAACCGTGCTTTGTGAACCAGCTAAGAAACAAAAAGCACATGCTTCTGAATTTTTATTCATTCATTTTTTTTTTTTTAACAATTCTATACTTGTGAATTTATTTTTTTTTGGCTTAATCTACTGTTCCAATGGACTATTGATAGTTGATAGTTAGCTACCAGTACATGCAGATACCCCTTAAACTTTAGGTCTCAGACCACCATATTTTTGAACCTGTTTACTAGCATATATACAAATATGTGACTCGATGGTCAAAATGAGACTTCAGGACTACAATGAACTGCTTCAAGGATATCACGAACTGTCCTTACCAGACTAATATAATACCCTCAGGGCACAATGGATGATGGGAAATAATGAATTTGTGCTCGTAGAAAAATAAATGGTTTATAAGATATACTTTGAACAATGACCTACTTCAAAATGGAAAAAATATCCTTGAGCATTAAAAACTCTTAATCAAAATAGCAGGTACACAACATTATTCATATAAGATATACATAAAGTTTAAATCAATTCTGTTAATCAGTGTTAAAGATACATGTATACTCTTGACAAATTGTCTACTGACAGACAGATTCCAATAATCCCCATCCTAAATTTTGTTTGCTGGAGGAGGGGGTTGTAGGATATGATAAATTTTTTTAGATATTAAATATATTGATATGACATTCCTTCAAAATAGAAGAATAAAATATCTATTTCCGTAACATTTTCAGATTCCCACCCCCACCCCATATATAAATATTATTCATGCCCATTCTTTGTGAAAACTTTTTTTTCCTTTTTGATGGCCAACCTCATACATATGGATGGTGCCAATATTTTGCATTAACTATGCAAAATATACAATAGAATACATTTACCTTGGGTTTGTGTGTACAGTAACTATGGTCTTGTTTTTTGGGAGGACCATGACAAACAGAATTGGAACAAGAATTGCATCTGTCAATCAATGACTCACAAACACTGTCTCCACCTACAATATTCAAAATCACATAATAATTATGTGTTACAATCCGGTACACCTAAATCAATTATGAAATACGTTTAAAATTTTATTATTTAACCATACTGAATCTTTCAAATATTAATAACAATTACTGTTCATCAAACATAAACCACTGACACTTTTTATGAAAAATCTTACAACAAATATCAAAAATTTCTTTCAGCTTATCAATTGAGCTTAAGGAGTGATGCAATTTCAATCATTCACAGAAATATTCTATAGTTTACTCAAATGAATTACAAAGAATTACAGTTTTTACAAAATTTTGATCTTTAATAGGTATAACATTTTTTGAAGAAATTTAGAAATATTATTCTTACCGTCATGACTACTGCATCTGCCATCACAGAGAATGTCAGAACCCTCATTAGAACTTGGCATACTAAACTCACACCCTTCCACATCAGAGGAATATCCACAATCACTGTTCATACTACCATTCTTCATTTGCCGCTCTGGTGTTCCAGATGTCCGACAACTCTCCCTGGATGCCAGTGTTGTATTGGAATTTTGATCACCATATACTCCACACTTCTCTAAGCATGACTTGTGAGTCGTTTTGTCATTACTACTGGACTGGTTTTTATCACACTACAAAAATAAAAATATGACATTCATTTAATATTCATGCTCTGTAAATATGCTGAATTTCTAAAATTTTTAGCTCATATGTACTCATATCTCAAATTGCTATCATTAACATTTCTATAATGCCACACTTTTGCCTGAAATATATTTCCTGCCATTTTATAACTATCATAATTATCTCCTTGTAATGCTGAATCCATATGCTGCCATCTACTATTCCATTTTTCATTAAAACATGCCAAGCTCTATTACATGTCTGGACCTGTGTCACCGTCATAAATTCATTAACACTTCCTCTCATTCAGCATTATCTTCAAATGTAGACATCTCAGATAAAAGCACACAAAGTAAATCTCTTCAGATGTAGACATCTCAGATAAAAGCACACAAAGTATATTTACTCCAGATTACACATCTCATAAAAAGTTGCATATTCCATGAAACATTTTGATAGCATGTATTGCAAAAAATATGCTAAGTTCAACATGCATAAAATCACAGTAAAAATTCATCAACTTTCACCATAATAAGAGGTGCACATTTTTAATATGTACATGTATATAAACAATATGCAAAGTTTGAATGCTCCATTAATAACATGAATTGCATGAATGCCAAGTCGAACAAAAAAATCACAATAAAAATTTGTCTAATTTGCTCTAAATAGTGCACATCTTCAATATGTATACAAACTACAAACACTGTGCAGAGTTTAAATAACATTAGTTAGATACTTTTTGAGTTACAGATTACACAAAGTATGCATCCATAAGTGTGACGGAAGGATGGATGAACAAAGTGGATCTGCAGTCACCTTCAGCAAATAACAAATAATGTTTTCAATACTCATAAATATTTATTTTATTCAAAAGATAAGAACATCTATCTGAGAATTTTTGACATGTTTTATTCATATCACACAGCAAATTACAGTGAAATTATTACTCTGAAATCTTAATTGCAAACAAAACACCTTTTTTGTCATTCCATAAGTCACAAAATTCATATAAAGTAACTGAGAGCTCGTACCCATCTTTCAATGGTGAAAACATGCTTCATACAAGATGCTCAAATGAGAAATTAAATAAAATTTTGATGTAATGAGCCTACTTAAAATTAGATACATTTCATGGAAAAGTGAAATCATAAAATTTTACCACCTTCACGTTAAATTTGGTTAGTGCAAAAATTGGTCAAATGCAGTGCCGATTTTTGGACTCTAAAACTCAAACTCTTATAATTCTTTTGATTTTTATAGAAGTTCTAGAGTTTTTGAAAGTATTACAAATTAGTCCTTGTCTTGCATTGTTTTTCACTGAGTTGGATTTTCTACTAACTTCAAAATACTGCTCATTCAAATATCCAAAACACAAACACTGGTAACAGAATTATGAGTATAACTATGTATGGGACACACACTTCAAATAATAAATTGGGGAAAGGGATTATTTTTAATCTGTTGAATACACAAAAACACAAACTAACTTTTTCTCCAAAATGTAACACAATTTCATAACTAATCTCAGTCGTCCCTACTAACCTCACACTGAACTGGAGTTTCTTCACTCTGTGTTTCAGCAGGATCGACAATTTGAGAAGACTTAGCCTTCTTCTTTTTTCTTTTCTGTCGTTTCTGCTCTCTCTTCTGTTCCTTTGCCCTTTCCTCCTCCAAAAGTTCTTCACAGATCAGCTCCAAATTGGAGATTCCTTGTTTCCTTTCCATGGCCATCTACAATGGATTTCAAATCAGATAAATATAACCTTTCTTTCATGAGTTATCCAATTTTATGAGTTTTCAATGGATGTTGTGAAGTGTATTATGAATGTATGGTACCTCAAAACTTTTCTTCAGTGCATCAACACCAAGATAAAACAGAATCTGCCATGTTTGCTCCTCAGCCTTCAGCTTCTGCCAAATGCGATGGAGTCTCTCATAAATATGGATTCCTAAACATGTCAGGACCTCCTCTTGAGCTATGTCTAGAGTCTTGGCATGCCTGTCTCTTCTGCTCCTAAAACAGATTTGTGTCCATGTAATAGATTGAATTAGCAAAGCAACAAGAAATGGAGACATTTAAACCACAACAAATCACCATGCACTCACAGGAAAATACCATATAATTTTGAACCCTTCACAAACTGTAATGAAGTCAAACTCCTACTGTATGACTCAATTTCAAACTCGTTATTTTGCTTGCCATCTCAATACTAGCACTGGTTGATTATACAAAGGATATTATACAAATATACAATGTAAATAATGTATAATATGTCAATTTACCCTCCAGCTAACTCTGGCTCAGCTCTGCCAATTAAATGAGCAATAAAATCTGTATCACACTGCATGTGAATGTGCCTCTCTTGGGGACAGCATCGCAGTCCCTCATACAGCACAGCACAATATCCTTTCTCTGTGTTACAGTCTAGATCCCCAACCAAAATACTATAGGCACGAAGGACTTTGGCTTTACACTCAGAACAGAACCTGTTAAAAGTCACGAGAAAATTTTTCAATTATCTACATAAACACAATATGTTTTGCATTTCATGAATTCTTCCTCCCTTTTCTTTTATTCATTCATTTGAAAATACTGCATATTTCGAACTATATTCTGTAATTTGTTATATCAAAATTGTAAATGAGGCAACATATTTTTCAAATATTACTATCTAAATGCAGCCACTTCTCTGGTGTAATTTTGGCAGCTTACCTGTGTTTTCGCAGGTAGTTTTCTAAAGTTTCCAGTAAACTATCAGCATCAACTAAAACAACCTCCTCACGGCATTCCTGAGCTAACAAATCCCAAATATCAATCCAGCTCCTGTCCAAAGCAATATCATCTATCATGTATTTTAACAATAAACAAGCAAACATACATAAAAAATTTCATGATCTACTAATAAATTAATAAATGAATTAAATTCTTTGGGACATAGTTTCCTCTTTCATCAATAGCTACTTATTTCATTTTATACAAGTACCATCATGTAAAACACTAAGACATTAAATTCAACAAATCTATTTACATTTGAAATGAAAAAAAATCACAAAGTTATAATGTCCTCTAATTTTACACTCTGACACACAAAAAAGCATTACCCTGTTGTTCGATTCTTGTGTGTTTCAAGAGAATGGAGATTACAACGCTTGTTTTTCTTGCTCTTCGGAATGGAATCCATCATGGAATTAAGTTTTGCTCTAAAACAAAGATTGCATGCTATATCAGTTTACATGAACATTGTACTAAATATTTCAACTATCTCATTGTTATGTGTCCATTTTACATGTACTAAATATTTCACAATCTCAGTGAAAAGTTTCCTCTTTTTAACATGCTTAATGCCATAAAAATCTACAAATGCTTTAAAGCATCATAATTACAGGTATATGCTTTCAAAGCACATTTACTTCATATTCTTAAACTGATACATGTCACTTTTTTTCCCTATTATTGTCTCACTTCAATTTTCATCCATCTTTAGAAATAATTTCCCTTTAATTAAATAATATCCATATTTTTCAGCTATGAGTAGTCTGTCTTACCCATGTATGTAAAATAATGCATATAATGCCTTAGGATCAAAAAGGAACTCTCTGTTGACAGACATGACACCTTTTCTTGTGATGATGAGAGGTTCTAATGCTGAATGCTGGCCTTCCACTAGCTGACTGAATAACCTTTCAACGCTAAAATAAGACATACACACAGAGATACATATATATTGCATTACATTATGGCAACTGTCATATTCTCTACAGCCAAACCATGTTGCACATTAAGAATATATCATGTCCACAATATTGATTAGCAGTTGTACACCAAAGCACTTTTTCTTACATGGGGCATTTAGTATCCCTGTGGTTCAGAGTTGTGTTTACAAACATCCCTGAATATCAAATGATCTTTCAACATACAAAATCCTCAAAATTGAATTCATTTATTAAGCAATTGTGTTTATGAAAAGCCGATGCTACAGTTTGACAGTAAAGTAATTCTAGTACTGAAAGAAAGTCTGTCACGAAGAATATACATGTGAAATATGAAGCCATAGCTTCAAAGGTTATGACCAAGGTTAAAGGTTTTCAAAAATAGGTCAATCTCCTAAGTAAAGATCATGAGGTCAAAAATTTGGTTCCATTTGAAGGTCTTGTCACAAGGAATACACATGTGAAATATGAAAGCCTTTTCACTAAGCATTCAAATGTTATGGCTAAGGTTAAAGTTTTACAGACAAACAGGCAGATGAAAAGACCAAAAGGTTAAAGTTTTTGCAGACAAACAGACGGACCAGAATTATATGCCCCTGAATCTCCAATTTCTGGAAGAAGAAAAAAAAACAAAAAAAAACAAACAAAAAAAAAAAAACATGGTCTTACATAACTATGGAACTCCAGGAGAAAATGTGCCCAGAAACTTATTGTTGATTGGACAAACAAGACAAAAACAATGTTTCTCCCAGAAGGTGGAGACATAATTTGCCTGCAAAACTCAATATTTCAATGCATTTAGCTTACACTGTCTTAATTTAAAATACTGTAACTTTCTTATCTACATGTAAACAAGAAACTTTGTCTGCACAATAAATATTATTTTTTCTTTGTTTTCTTTAAAATCTACTTGACTTAGTTAATATTAAACCCTCGAACTTTTAATGTTTTAAAACAGGTTTGGGGGTTTTAAAGTTGGATACTTTTGTGGTATACATTAATTTTTTGACTCAATCTTTTTGGAAAGGTTTCCCCCACAGGAAATTCAACAAACCTTCTCCTACAACCCACACAAGGCACCATGTGTGCTAACATATTCATGATGTCCTGACTGGTGACCATCATCTCCACAGCAATCTCGTCTTTTGAAAGCATACTGAACCTCTGAACAAAATGCTCCAGTTCCTTTCTCTTGATTCCTCGAACATTTTCACAGTCTACACAATTATCGCTGAACTGTACAACCATCTATAACAAATAAATGAGACAAATTTTCAATTGAGGCATATGAAAAACTAACTGTTAATAGAGACTGTAATACAATGTGATTAGGTTTCAAAAGAACTAATTAAAATGCATGCTTTATCAAATGTATGACATAATGGGAAATATATCGGGGTCCCCCATTAATTGCAGTTTGTACAAAACTATTGAAAAAAAAATATTCAGAGTGCTTTATAATGCATAATCAATGAGGCACGATTATTTCCAACTCTGAAAACTCCATATCTAACAACTTCTGACTTCACTTTCCCCTCCTCATTAATTAATCAAAGGATGGAAAAATTGTTGAAATTCTAAATAACTAAGTAATACTAACTCCAACAAGAGGGTTCGCAGGCCTTATCAGTCACCTGAGTATTAGTTAAAAGTATGACTATGCCCATGGATACCCCAAAAAGTGCCTTTACTGATGAAAGACTTTATATAATACATGTAACATTAACACGACATGACTAATTTGGACCCGTCCTAGAGTCCAAAACCCTGGGATTGCAAAATTCACAATTTTAGCACATCCATTCTGCTTTTCCTAAATATGCATTTTTTTTCAGAAGGTATCAGCAAACTTAAAGATGTCTTTTACGTGACAGAGACAATAATCACTACAATAATTTTGGCCTCACACTGGAACCAAATTCATTACCCCTTTCACAATTTTGGTAAAGGACTACCTATTCCATCTAAATATCTATTTAATTTCATTTTAATATTCTCAGCATTAAAGAAGATATTATCTAAATATTTTACACATATACACTGTATATACCAAGTTTGGCACCATCCTGGAGTCAGAACCTCTACTTCGGGGATGATGACAATTTTGGTAGGGCCTTCCTGCTCTACATGACTATGCATTTAGTTTTCCTTATAGCTGTGCAATTGACATGGATATAAAGAAAAAGATTTTTGGAAATTTGTCAATTTTTAGCAGTTTTTCCCTTGCCCATGAGGCACAGGAGTCCAATTTAAATACATAATCTTATGTACAGCAACAAATTTCAACAACTATACTGGGACAAAACATCAGTGCATAGATGCACCACAAATTTTATTTCACTATCTACAGATCAATGCATACATCTAATAACAATTCAATATTGTATACTTTTTTCCATTTTGTCCAAAACATTATGTTAAAACAAAGTGAAAGTAGAAAATAAATGGTGCATTGTGTCAACAAAAACCATCATGGAGGAAAACAAACACAAGCAGTTGAAACTACATTCATGTAATAATGGCTGCAAATCAGAAGGGAATACATATGGAATACTTGTGTTTTAAGAAAATATTGTGCATAAAATGTACAGATTTGTTGTTATATGTTGGTAATGTTATGCAACAGTAAGCTATAATCCCTCAAAACTTATCTACATCTAACAGAACTCAACAAAATTTTGAATGTGCATAATTCACCAAGACTCAATCTATCACAAGAAAAGTTGGCCTGTTTTAAGATGGTTATGTTCATTATCTTTACCTATCTTCTTTTCAATTAACAATTACAAAGAGAAAAAATTAGCTAGACAGATACAATGGACAACACCACATGACTTGTACTTTGATGAAGAGAAAAGTCTCATGCATTGCAAGTATTGTAAAAAGTAACACAGTATTGCAAAATCCAAAGGTCCAGGGAAAATTTATAACTTTCTTGAACTTGATTTGTGTATAAAGTATGAAATGCTATACAGTTATAATTAAATTGAATCATTCACCACCTGGCCAGAAGCTATCAAAGAAATTGTTTCATAAAAGATTCCGAAATTGACCATGTCTGCATATATCAGTTCCATTTTAGGTGCTTTATGAACTCCATTTTTAGGCGTTTTTTTATATTACTGTCAGTAGTTCATGGGTTCATAACTGACTATCTTAGACTTGTAACTTTGTTACTGCCACTAGCCCCTGGGCTAGTAGTTAATTTTTTTAATTGCATACCCCTGTTTAAGTTTAAAGCTTTCTTTAGTTTGTATCAAGGAATTTGTTTTGTGTGAATGAATGTGTTTTGTGTTGCAATTTGTAAATTAAATCTGTTCATTCTTCATTTCATACTTTTAAATAAATATCATGATATGTATCACATTATTAGTCAAATATTGTGATCTGTATTGGATTGGCTTACAGCTAAATATTTACATTTAACTGTTTTCTGTGTGATAACCATTTGAAGCTCCAATGTGTTAATTTCCCCGCAATTTACAACTGAACATAAATTTTCCACTTATATGCAATCAAAAGGTCAGTGGATGGGAACTATGGAAATTACATGGAATATCATGTGCATGTTTCAGTTTTTCTTAAGACACTATTTTTGATTTAATTTTATATTTTCATTTTAATACAGGTAAAAATGTTGGGAATCACTGCCTCATTTGTTAGGTATGCGAGGTGAAAAACTACAATGGAAACATGATAATTTATGTGAAACAGCTTTGCTGTTGTGCAATTATCACATTTTCAATTGTACATATAACTTAATCACCTCACATACCTCAAAAACATCAGTAATTTCTTAAATTACCCCAGCCCTACAATATGTTTGAAGTCCTGAAATTAATATGGAATGCTGTGTTTTCTCCCAGATTGATGGCTTATCTCTCTAATTTATAGTGACTGGGATTTGTTTTCATTGTGTTTCATGGTTTCTTAATGTTTTTAATTTACACAGTTGGATGTAAAGTTATGGAAGAACTGTCATTATGTGCACATTTTGTAATTATTTCACCTGTAATGGAGATCATTATCCTGGAATATTTGTTTTTAAAATGTATCTGTAATGCTTTACATGTGAGAGTTTTTCAGTTGCATTGTAGACTTTTATGTCAAAGTGTATTATATGGGGGATCTTTTAGACTTAGAGAACTGAGCAATTTTGTATTTGATCTGTAGAATAAAAACACCACCACTTAGTGATAATCAGAAAACATTGATTGTTGACCCAAAAAAAGCTGCCAATTTTGATGATCGATTATTTTTTTCCATAATCGATCATTGGATGTATATACACTTCTTATAGAATGCATTCAGGAATTAGCCCATTTCCACTTCTGCAAAGCACAAAGATTGCATCATGAACTCCTAAACATACATACCTGCCCTAAGTAAAGATATATTTAATATAAAGCAAAAAAATTCACTATATTTTGGATACCCACTTCTGCCCCTGCCCCGGGTTGAACTCACAACCTGCGGAATCAAATCTATTAAGAGCATGTGGCCAGCATGTTAGACCATCTCCAGAGGCAAGTCATTAAACCTTGCTTTTAATGGTGATAGAATTCTTGCCATGTTGCTAATCACTACATGGTAATTGAGAATGGATATTTGATGTAAATATAGATGCATGCTGCATTTGCAATATTTCATATAAAGTAAAAGATTGCAGTGAACTTTTGAACAAACATATCTTTATAAATAGTTATATATGTATGTAAATATACAGACATATATATGCAAATGGGGAAAAAAATCATGAAATACTTCTTAAACGCTTTTTAAAATAAAATCATGTCTTCTGATTATAATTCGTAAAATCGTATTAGGAGCAGCAACCAATTCCAACTGATGATCGATTACGAAAATTAACCGATGTCCCATCACGACCACCACCATCACGTTGCCCGTGTCAAATTTTATATTTATCATACACCTGATGCAAGCAGAAATACTCTCTTGGCATTTGTATTCCTCCAGATACAACCAGTATGTCTCAAAGCATTGACAGAACATGCAAAACGAGTATTAAAAGTACACATTATGATATTATATTTTGATATATAATTTGATCTTCAGCCCAGGAAAGTCATTTCAGAATGTTCATAGATCTTCCAACCACGTATTATGAATAACATTTTCATTATATACAATTCATATACTGCATATACAAAATATGTAACATTTAATACATACCTTTAGATTGTCATCGACGACCAACGGTAGCTGTCGCCTATCAAATTGGTAGTCATCAGCTCTGCACACCGCTACCAACCGCGCCATTTCAAATTACCTCAATGTTATGTGAAAAACAAATCTGGAATAGTTATACACACTTCTGCATAATACAACAGTATATCCCTCTCCGTTAACTGAGTAAATAAATAATATTTTAGCACCCAAATGTACTTGTCCGGGCACCTGAAATATGTCAACTTACAAAGTCTAACAACACAGCCACAATGTTAGTGTCCTTCCAACTTCCGTTTACAGTAAGTAACAATTTTGTTCCCTGCATTATAATAATTCGATGAAAAAACATAGCATAATATAAATATTTTTTAATGAAAAAATGGATACTACCAAATTAAAATAAATGTAACATATGACATTACAATATTTACCTTTTTAGCGTATGAATTTAATGCAAGAAACCTCTTTCCCAAATATATACACTTCCTGTACCAAAAGAATGTGCTACATGGCATATGAATACTAGAGGTATTCTCGCGAGATTATAAGGACTGGGAATAAACATCACCAATAAACAATATATTTCCGGAATAATTATAATTAATAATAAACCGTATCAAACTACAAAAAATTAATCATAATACAGTTATTTCTATTAAATATAAAATACCTTACATATCTAATTACATCATACCAATTTTTTTGGGGTAAAACTTGAATGAAATTACACATTATTTGGATAGGCAATCAATATGTATATATATATATATATATATATATATATATATATATATATATATATATATATATATATATATATATATATATATATATATATATTCATTGCAATATGTAAGGAAGTTTTCAGAAATATAATAATCATAAAGAATATCAAACACATAGCATTGTATTTTTATTTATTTCTTTTTCTGAGAGAGAGAGAGAGAGAGAGAGAGAGAGAGAGAGAGAGAGAGAGAGAGAAAGAGAGAGAGAGTCATCCTAAGATTCTTGACAATCAAAAGACAAAAATTGGGCAAAATAATAATGAAATAAATAAATAAACCCAAAAACAAATTGAGGGTGGGGTGGGTTCATCCTTTAATTCATCAGTTCTACAAGGTAGAAGGGGGTGTCAGTCAATATATCTTACTTTAATGAATAAAATAAAAATTATAGAAAATCAACTTTATTAAAATTAAGTGTTCCCTATCTGGTTTAACATGCCCCAGTATGAGATTTCATATTATAAGGATAATGAATGGGAATGGGGCAGTAATTACCCAGTAAAACAACTGTTTGGAGACTAACAACTGAAATAAAATATAGTCATCATCACGTTTAATAATGCTTCATCACCTCTCTTGATTGACTTTATTCGCTCACTGGGGACGATTTCAAAGTTCAAGGTCATAATATAATGTGCAAATTACCGTATCACTTACCCTGGAACCAGGTCACAGATCCCTGGCCTTTCAGACCCCCCCCCCCCCCAATGAAAAAAGCTGGACCAGCGCCCGAGTTTAGATCAGCGCCCGAGTTTAGATAAACTTTGTCTAAAAATACCTATTCTATGAAATCAAACTCATTAACACTGAACAAATTAATTAAATACCGGATACTAATAACTGTAAGCATAAAATGACACCAATTTTTCAATGAATATGAGAAAAATCCATCCTTAAGGTGGTTACTTACATGTATGTTTTCATATATATGTACTGGTTAGAGAAATAAAGTAGGGGATTGAAAATTTTAAATTGAAATAAATTAAGATATATACATTGTTAAGTATAAATTTAATGCACACTATTGTACATACATTTTTCTTTAGGTTCATTTGAGCTGTTCACAAGTATAAGCAACAGTTTTAAGTACTGAGATTTTCATAGCAAAATATAAATCTATTTAAATACATGATGGTCTTTGTACAGTTTTTCCATGCAGCTTCCAGCACATCCATTCATATCACTGGTTACACTATTTCTAATGATCTAGACATTATTAATCACTTAATTCACCAAATCTAATCAAGCAGTGTATCCCTCCTAATTCCATTATAACACTACCCGTACCCACTCTAACCTTACCCACCCACCCACCCCCCCCCCCCCCCCCCCCCCCCCTGTGTATGTCAAATTAATAAAAACTTTGCAATATAAAATTTGGGGGTGGACAATATATTATGATCATTTCAATGTAATGGAGTTGTGATACACCTAATAGCTTCAGATTTGCATATTTCATTCAAAAGCACAGATATTGATAACAGTCACCTCTGGTTACTCTAGGGGTCCATACCTTCCCTACTTATAATTTTGTATTCTTCCTGAGATTTATGCGATTGATCATTGTTCGTTATTTTCATCTACCATAGCACTGCGAAAGAAAGGAAAAGAGTTTTTCCTTCAACATCTCCGCTTCGTTTGTTTTTGCCGCCATTACGCACTAGCATTCCGGAAAAATACTATTTACAGATTACGTCTCTTTCATTTCGTTCATTTCTGCGCGAGACTATGGGTTGTGTTCATCTGCCCGTGTAGCACATTCGTACCAAAGGCACCGTTCATACTTTGATAATTTCATCTCAGATATTTCGTGTTAAGATAGGAATAAAGTATTTTTCCTTGGGTTTTTTGTTTGTTTGGTTCGTTGTTTGTTTTGGGGTTTTTATTTATATTACTTGCAAAATATTCATTCGAAACTATCTTTGTTATCATGGAATAAGTCTCGGTATTCATATTGTTTATAAAATACTAAAATGTTTTACGTGGGAATTTTTTTTTATACCTCATTTTATTTTCGCTATACAATGCAAGATACTGTGATAATCTGTGCATTTATTTAAGTTCTAATCTAATCTAAGAAGAAATTCCATAATATTTTAATATCATACTGGTTGTGGATATATTTATATCTCATTTATATCACCCTGTATTATACATTGATTATATATATATATATATATATATATATATATATATATATATATATAATCTTTCTGTAAACAAAGAACGCCTGTGGAATAAACTACTACTGCTACTGGAAAAGAGAAAAGGTAACAAATTTGAGTATCCATGGGCATAGCCGTAGGAACCGGGGGTGGGTGGGCACGAGGAGGGGGGGGGGCAATACCCCCCCCCCCCCCCCCCAAAAAAAACAATCTATATAGTAAAATCCACATAGAGTGTAATGTATAATTATTTTTAAGCAGAAAGTTCGTTTAATTCAATGAGACTCAGAGTCATTCAGTGTGACTGTCCTTTAGCTTGAATAAAAAAAAATATTATGAAAAGCACTTAATGCCTTAACATTTCTTAGGACATCATCCAAAGGGTCGTAATCATGAGGTAATGGTGCGGTTCTCGTTTCCAGCTCCGCATCTGGCGTTAAACCTATGATATATTGTGACTATTCCTTTGCCAAGTGCCCGGCACTAGGAATGAAAATGCCTATGCCCAACTGCCCTAATATCAGTTCAACGTTTGTATATATCTAAAATCTTTTTGTAAAGCTAATATGATGAATTGTTGACTTTTTTATCATCACAGTTTTTATGGTAAAGGTAAACCCGACAATGTGTGAAGTACTATTTATCAGTGACGTAACACTCCCAATGTCACGTAGGTCATGATGTGTAACAACTTTTTCAAAGCTTGTAAAGTCTCGGGCTGTCAAGACCTGTTTCATTCTTGGTCCAAGAGTAGAGACTATCGTGTCAGTGTAACTTTTAACTTTGATTATATTTCACAATGTATGCCCAGACGGACGAAGGAAAGGCATTTTTCGAAAAAGTGCACGAAGAAGCAAGGAATGCAGGAAAAAAGGGATGGGGAGCACTAAGTTTTCTCGTTAGACTCGAAGGGCGAGTTTTAAGAAATATCCTCTTCCGACAAGCATACCTAGTATCCCAACTTCGAATATTCGAAAAGATGCTGTTTCCTCAGAGCTTTATCCAAATGATGCTCCTGAGCTTATCCCAGTTCAAATATATGGTGATGGGAATTGTTTATTCAGAACTCTCTCTTTTTTGTATTTGGACATGAGGACAATTTTAAGGAAATGAGGGTACGAATTGTGTTTGTTCTTGTTTCAAACCTGAAGCGCTACACGAATGAAAACACTTTTGTGACCATGTCCACAAACAAAAGTTCATTTCAATATGTCTTTGAAAGTTCCCTGTCAGAAGAGTGTTTAATTACTGGTGATTTGATTGCTTTGATACAAAAGGAAACAATAAAAACAACCCAGAACGGTTACTATTCAAGCCTTTTACATATGTTCGTAGCTTCTAACATTTTGCAGAAACTAATCATGTCGATTTTCCCCGAGTGCAAAACCCTGGTGTAAACAGACAAGATCATAATCAGCTTATTGTTCCTCTTGACCGTGCTGATGCTAAAGTATATCAGGATGCATTCCACATCATGTGGATTCAAACAATTGCTACAAAAATAGATGGTTGGACACCTAATCATTTTGTTGCCTGTATTCACAAGCATGAGGAAGCTCTTTCAAAGCGTTCGAGGTTATCCTTTGAGGATTCTGAACCTCAACGCTCATTTGAACCAAAACAATCACAAGATAGTCCTTCCCACTCTTGAAGTCTAACACAAATGAGGATTCTATTGAAACAGGTAAATTGGGGGAAACTGCAAACAAAGAAACAAACATGTTAAGGTTGCTTCCTTGATTGATTCTTCTTCAGAAGATGATATCTCAGAAATACCAGTTCAAAAGGCCCAGGTTGTACATGAAAAATGGCATATACCAGATATCAGTAGTACCCCAAATCAGCCACGGAATATTTCCTTTCCAGCAAAAACGTTTGGTAAAAAGATGAGATTTTTCAATGCCCCCTGGTTTGATCTGTGGTCTTGGCTACATTCTGTAGAAATCAAAGATGTTGTATTCTGTTTTCCTTGCATAAAATCATTTCATCAGAAGACTCTCAGTTGTCACAAGAAAGAAAAAGCTTTCATATCAAGTGGTTTTAAAAACTGGAAATAGAGCAGCCACAAAATTCGCCCCACACGAGAAAAGTGATTGCCATAAAGAGGCAATGGAAGGGAGTTTACGATAAAAGAGGTTAAAGATGTTGGAGAATGTGTTTCAAAGACGCACGAAGTCGAGAAGAAGTCTAACAGAGAGAATTTGCTTAAAATCACAAACATTTTGAAGTTTCTTGCTCGACAAGGAATTGCTCTTTGATGTTGCTTTCATCAAATCGTCTGAATTCTTTTCAATAATGGCAGACGAAACACGAGATATTTCCAACAATGAGCAACTTGTTTTATAAATTCGATGGGTTGATCAAAATTTGACCGCTCAAAAAGATTTATTAGGGATGTACTGTCTTTCTGACATTTCAATAACCCTAGCAATTAAAGGTGTCCTTTTGAGGTTCGATCTGCCTATCAACAAAGTACGAGGCCAGTGTTATGACATGGCTGGTTCAAAGACAGGTGTTGCAACATAAATCCATGCACTTGAACCCAGAGCCCTTTACATACACTGTTATGGTCATGCTCTTAACCTAGCTTGCAATGATTCTATTAAGGGATGCAAGTTGCTTAGAGACACCCTGGACATTGTAAGGATATAACAAAGTTGATTAAAGAATCTCCTAGAAGGGAGATGATTTTCAATACATTAAAAAATACCCAAAATCTAGAAAAAACGTCAGCGGAAATAAGGGTTTTGTGTTCCACAAGATGGACAATAAAAGCCGACACATTTTTTTAGCATTTTGTCAAACTATGAAATTCTAAGAAATGTTTGGGGTGAAAGCCTCCAATACGTGCGTGAGGTAGAAATGAGAAACGGAATTAGGGGAGTGGCTGCTTATATGTGCAGGTTTGAATTCTTCTTTGGGTGTTTACTGAGCAAAAAACTTTTACGTTATAGTGATAATTTGGCAAGGGCTCTGCAGGCTCCAAATCTCTCGGCGAGTGATGGTCAAAAAATGGCATCAACGACAATGAGTGCTTTGCAAAGTCTCCGAGATGAGACAATCTTTACTCAGTTTTACGAGGAAGTTGTTGGAAAAGCAAACAGATGAACATAGATGACCCTGTTCTTAGAAAACGCAAAATTCCTCGTAAACTTGATGACGGGACAGCAGCACATACTTTTTCATCGAGTGCAGATATGTATAGGAAAGATTTCTACGAGACACTAGATCTGCGTTTAGCTGGTATAAAATCTAGATTTGACCCACCAGGTTACAAAGCTTATGTTAATCCTGAAAACCTCGTAATTAAGGCTTGCACAGGTCAAACATTTGAAGAAGAATTCAATTTTGTCACGACCCTATATGATACAGATTTGAAGCCAAAGGATCTTCGCTGCCAGTTTATAATGTTAAAGACTGTTTCGCCAAAAGACTTTACGCCAGATATACCAAGTGTGGTTGAATTTTTCAGACATTCAAATGAAAAAAGTCTGTTTGCCGAGATCCTCAAAATTCTCAAACTAATTTTGGTACTTCCTGCAACCAACACTACCACTGAGCGCTCATTCAGCGCCTTGAAAAGATTGAAAACACCACTGAGGTCAACAATGAGCCAAATACGAACAAACAATTTGCTTTTATTGCATGTTCATAAGAATGAGACTGATGAGCTGAATCCAGAAAAAAAAAAATTAGTTGAGGAGTTCGTAAGTGAAAGTGAACATAGACTGGCGATTTTTACTGGAAAGTTTACCGAGTACTAAATACTTTGTGACTCAGAAATTATTGATAACAAAATAATAAAGATATAAGCAAAAAAAAACAAAAAGATTTTTAAAAACCCCACAAAACGACAAGTTTAACACTTCTGGTATGTTTTATCATGGCTGTTATTAGCGGTTTTATTTAGTGAATAAACCCATTCATCAAAAGGTCCCAGTGCTGCTGATGAAGAAGAAGGAGGGAGTGATATTATACGAATAAAACCACGAACGTTCTAACTAATAATCTTATAACAAAGATGGCCGGAGAAGTTGTAGTAGATGCGTTACCGTATTTTGATCGTGGTTACGATGAAACAGGAGTGAGAGAAGCAGTAAGTATATCATTCTTTATTTATTAAACAACGTAACGTGAGTGAGCTAACGGTATAATTTTTATTAGGTCATGGAGGAAGTTCGAATTCATTATTCAGAAAATACAAACTGCACTGCAGTTGGACAAAAGTATCAGAAAGGTTAAAAATTTCACCAAGGTTTTTATTAGATTCCTTTTCGATGCGACGATGAACCCTAATCTCACGGTTTTTGAAAATCCCAGAAATTTTCGTACTATTTATAATTTGAATTTGAATGCAAACACACATTTTCAAACTGAATGTTTCAATTGTTTGTTTTCAGATTTAGAAAAAGGTTTGGAAAATTTCGATACAATACATATTGCGATACAGAGAAACAATATGGAATACGTATTGACAATACAATATAATTACATTTACACTCATTTTTGATTTTTAAAATAAATAATAACAAAAATAAAGCTTCACCTTTTCCTTTTGTTATATTTGCATTGTATATGGTTAGCTTGAATTAATTTATCATGAAAGACAATTGTGAATCTGTTTGTTATGTATTTGCTCGTTAACATAGTTTTTTCTTTATGAAAACAAAGGATTTTACTTGCTCTGGCCTTAAACAAGTGTTAGTTGCTGATACAGTTAGGGTGAAATGATATGCCTACCTCACGATACAATACGTACCACAGTATTTCACTACGATAGTTATATTCAGTATGATACAGTCATATTAAATTATTTTTTCTTCTCAAAAATGAGCTTTTAATGACAGGAAAACAATACAAAAACATTATCTGATCAGATTGGCTTAGTATGGTGATCTGGCTGATCATCACACGAGATTAACATGTACCAGTAAGTACTCATCTTAAAACATCATCAGGAATGATAATATTACATTGATGTCACATGTAGCTCCTAGTCCACTGTTAACATTGCTGTTGTTAGACCGGTCGTGGTTGCTCAGTGGTAAAGCATTTGCTTTGTAACCAGGAGGTTGTGAGTTCGAGTCCCATTTGTGGCAGGTCCCGCATTGCATCAGGCATTGGCACATTAAGGTCTAAATTTGAGGTATTTCACCTACAGCTGGTGACATATCAGTATGAGTGAAAAATTCTCAACAGGACATAAAACAATCAATCTGTCTTTATTACCATCTTTAAAATCTGCCATTGTAGATATGTTTGAATCTTGTTCTTGATCGGAAAAGGAAAATTACGAGTTCTGTTCACAAATAAAAAATAACCTGTATCGAACCAAAAATAAGACTTTTTGTACTGTAACCAAACCAAGCATTTTAGACTGTGGAGAACTGATACTGCAGTATACCATTTCATCCTTAGATACAGTATCTCCAGTTAGACTTAAACCTACATGAACAAGACATAGCTTCAGCATCAACAAATGTTTGTGCATGCACAGAACTTCTTATCCAAAACAGAGTACAAACATCACCACTGTGTTCTTTCTGTTCATATGATATCCTCTGGCCAGGCAAACATCAATATACCACAAGTAAAACATTTTGTTTTCATTCCTCAGATATTTTACATCTGTACCCCTTTATGGTAGTTGAATGGTTTATCATACAGTTTCATTTGGAGGGGTATAATGATAGAGGAAATATCTTTTATGCTACTGTGATTGTGGTCAGCTTGCAAGATTGGTTACCAGTGTAAAGGTACCACTGGTAAACATTAGTTCCATTAGCATTCCAATAACAACTTGAAATTACAACAAAAACCATTGGGAGAACTGTGACCACACCCTATGTCTGGTTACTAGTCAATTTTACGGTTATGTGCCCCTGCCATTGAGGCTTACAGTGTTAAGCTTGTCCATCCATTAAGACATAGTTGATAGTTTTTGAAATATACTTCCAAATTAGTAAAACTTAGTATTGACAGGGCTCCCATGAGTAGGGCAAAGTGCATGGTGTACGATTTTCAACTCTCCTCAGCTAGATCTGCCATGTGACATTTCATAATATTATATTTACATTTCCAATGTGTTTGCCTTTGAAATCTTTACAAATTGTAATGATAGTCATTTCCTCATTAGTGCATTGCAATTGTGATACAATGCTCATGAATTTTGATAAATATGACTATTTTAATGACTGGAAATTCTGATAGAAATGAAAATAGATTGTAAATATAAGAAGAAATTTTAAAAAATACATGAAGGTATGAACTGTAACGCTTCAAACAGGCATACTTTTCATGAAGTGCCAACATGCTTTATGAAGTATGCTTGCAGGAAACTGCAGAGTTCATACCCTCGTATATTTTCTACAATGAAATTTATTTCTTAAAATGTACAACAGGGTTGAAAGTATGGTGATCTGAGGCATGGAACCTGATGCTTATAAGAGTGAACTGGTGAATCGTCTATTAGTAAAATTCACACAGTCAGGCCAATTCTCACCAAAGTTGTCAATCATTTCTGTGCTTGCAGATGTCTCAAGATTTAAAATCTAAACCATGTATTCTGTTAAAAGGCTTTGTCATTAGTGGAAGAAGAAACAAGAAGATACAGACCAACGAAAAACTACCTAGAATATTTACCAGCCCCAAATTATAATGCCTTTGAGGTTTGCATACTGATATATTTTCTCCTGCAAATACCATGTTAGAAAAAATTCAATAAAAAAAATGTTCAGGATTGCATTTTGTTATAGTTATTGTCTGAAAATGAGTGCAATTTATGATTTGATGGTCCTGTTGCTTGAGGCTGCAGGCAATGGGAATCATTTTGTCCAAAGTCTAGTGAATCATATGTTGCCTGAATCCCAATCAATTGAATTAAATTGAGGCATAACAACAAATAAGGATTTCAACATCAGATGAAACATTTAATTGCTCATGTTTAATGGAAATTTTCAATTAAAGAAATGTTAAATTATACATGTATGTATTGGATATGTCAAATATATTAAATTACTGGCTTGGAATCAGCACCTGATTAAAATGTTACCAATAAAAAAAACATCATAATGTTGGAGCAGTTGGTCTCATGTAAATGATATACATTTTAGCATATTTTTATAAACTTTTATAATATACATGTAAAAGGGTTATTATGCAATACTTTTATTATTTTACTTTATTCCTTTGTAGACAGAAATAATGAAAAATGAATATGAAAGAATGCTTGCTCGTCTACCAATGGAGATGTTGAGTATGAAAAGGTTTGTCAACATGATGCGACTTTTTTTATTTCTTTGAATTTTATTCTCCAAAATACTTAACTGCACGTATCATGCTTATCAGGCAAGTAAATAATTACTATTTCATGTATTTGGTTTCATGATGAACATTCTACAATCATACTAAAATGTTTCAGGAACATTTTTATAAAAATCAAAACAACAATTAACTTTTTATAATATTTCACCTTTATATTGCAATATTATACATTTATTGCATGATAGTAGGGAGATATAAAGATCAATTTAGGCCAAAAAAATTTGTTTGTTTTCCATTATGTAGTCTACCTGGTCTCCAAACTGCCATCCTGGATTTCTTCTATCAAATTTATGGAAACAAATTTTTTGCAGATCAGAATTTGTTTTAATTCTAATCTGGATTAGCTTACATAATAAACAAAATGGCATCTCCCAGTGACATGGGAGCTAGCATGGTTACTGTAGGTAACATTCAAAGAATGCAGCATCACAGTGAGAACTCAATTATTGCATCTTTTAATAAGTCAAGTACTTTTATAAATTTATGGTCAACAGCACAAAGCTGGACCTCCATTTTTAAGGTCATATCCAAAAGACCCCGGATTCTCACTTCTGAATGCTGAGCATTTGGAGAAGGAGCAATCACTACTTGGGCTTACATCTTAGGTTTGACGCAGCCATAATATGAGCAAGGCTCAAACTATCAACATCAACATCCCTATTATGAAGCTCAAACTATCAACATCCCTATTATGAAGAGAACACTCTACCACTGCAAGGATACTGTGGTCTGATTTCTTAACTTCTAGGTCTGACACTGTGACCTATGCATAATCATCTCTTGCTATGTAGTTATTAGTTTAGGTTCATTTCTTTAAGTTGCATTAACTAACTCCCTAAATATAACAATAATTGAAAAAAAAAAAGTCCCATCTACCTACCTTGATTTTTTTTGCCTTGTACAGATGTAACAGGAAACAAAGTTTTTGGGGGGCCCACCCTAGAAAATCATATCCCCCAAGGGCAATGCCTTCAGGAAATATGATGTTTCTTGGGTGGATAGATCTTCAAATCTCCTGAATATTCGTGCAATAAATTGTTTACTATACTGAAAGGAAGCAAGGTTACAAAAATGTAATTGAAAATTGCAAGGGAAATTCTGGATACGTTGAGTTCACCTTAAAGGTAGCACCATCAACATTTTAGAATGTACAGCAAGAAATGGAGTGTTATGGTAACCATTTCTTATGTTTGCTTTCTCCCTGAATGCTGATCTCTTGCATCTGATCTGTGTATCAACCAAAATTTGGTGATTAAACTGTGTATCAAGATTTTGCAGTCCCACTTTGCATGTAATTTGAGAATTCCTTTTGTGCCATGCAATGTACGATTTAATTTACTTATGAGAAATTACTTGGATGTATTGTGATGTCACTCTAAACCGTGTAACTGGTTTGTTGCAGGACAAACATGATAGTTACGTGACCTTCTCAACCAATCAGATTTTTTTTTCACTAGTGAATATTTACATGAAGTATAATAAATTATTGTTGTGCAAATTATTGCAAGATACTGATCAACTGTTGGTATTGCACACCACTATTTGACACACATTGTTTTGATTTCTACATCACACATCAAGATTGGTTGTGTCCAGGACACTATAATGCACCATGTGCTTCATCAAAAATTGAAAAATCATTTCATGACCAACATTATATAAGAGAAAACATAAAAGGAATTTTATTTATTACAAGAAAAAAATGATAAATTCAAGCAGTAAGGCAGTGACAAAAATAATCTGTTATAATAATAATTGTATATTATTTCATGACAAATTGGTCATTTTAATTTGTCGTGATGCTAAATATACTGTTTGAAAGGGATTGTTTCATTTTATTACTGGTCAGGTTTGCATTGTCTCATTTTATTACTGGTCAGGTTTGCATTGTTTCATTTTATTACTGGTCAGGTTTGCATTGTTTCATTTTATTACTGGTCAGGTGTGCATTGTTTCATTTTATTACTGGTCAGGTTTGCATTGTTTCATTTTATTACTGGTCAGGTGTGCATTGTTTCATTTTATTACTGGTCAGGTTTGCATTGTTTCATTTTATTACTGGTCAGGTGTGCATTGTTTCATTTTATTACTGGTCAGATGTGCAACAGTCCAGTCTATGGCATGTCTGTTGATTTCTTGCAAGTTCTCATTCTATATTCAGTTTGTCTACCCTTGTTTAGGTATGAACTGCCACAGCCCTCAGCTGGTAAAATGACAGACATATCAGCATGGACAGAGTGTGTGGACAATTCTCAAGCTCAGCTGGAGCACCAGGCTCTGAGGTGAGATCTTAACATGAAAACTAAGTATCACAAATTTTTATCATACACCTTTTCAATGTACATGTATGTTTATCTTCGTAGTTATCAAAGGTGTTTTTCATCTTTTGAACTTTGTATCAGTCTGATTAAAATCGGACCCCATACTCATTACCTTATCATTGGTGATGAGTATAAGGTCTGACTTTAATCAGACTGAACATCATATACAATGTTAAATTTTAGTACAATTTGAACTTTGATAGCATATGTCCAATATAATGTTTTGACTAACTTAAAATGAGAAGGCTTGATCATTATACATATAGATATACATGTATGCCAAACGATTCCACTTGCTCCAAATGAAATTATGATTAAGGAGGAATCATCATAATGGCTGAAACTTTTCAATTTCAAAATATTAGTGTACAGATCCTCCACTGTCAATCCGTATTATAAGATTTCTTTGGTGTGATATTCATCCTTAATTTTTTATTTATTTTTTTTTTTTTCTTGATACATGATTTTGTATTTGGGACAAACTGTCAATTGCATATTTTAAAAAAACTATATTTTTACAGAATACTGAATTTAGAGTTAATGGCAGACAATGGCTCAAATGCATGGAAACAGTACAATTCAATTCTTGTGCAGATGATGGAGAGTGCACAGAAACATTTACAAGATCTCAGGTGTGTAAAACATACAGCATCTTTTGAAAGTGATCTTTATAGAATAGGATATAAAATTTGAGTCTGCACATATGTTCAATGCATTTTCAGCATTAAAAAAACATCCCATAACCCCAACAACTGTTCTTTTTAATCTCAAACAGTCACATCTTGTTGATCTGAGATTAAGAATTTAGTATACATAAGTTATCTCAATTTCATCATAGTCGTATGGTCCTAATCTTGTGGTCTCCACAATTAGGCCCAATGTATAACAAAATATTATTTATCTTTGTCAAGCAAGACAATAGATTGTGATGTCATGGTCTACATTTTGACATCATAATACAACTGAAGCAGTGGCAAATCTAAATTAGGAGTTTGTTTTGTGCAACAGAAAATACATGTACAATCCTCTGGGTTTTCTACATCTAAAAATAGCAACTTCTCATGTCAATTCCTTATTATACCCAGGCTGGTGTTTTAAAACCTGGTGAACACCCACATCCCATTGCTGTAGTTTAACGTGGCATGCATGAACAAGGTGAAGATCAACTATTTTACTATGAGAGAGAAATTGTCCTTGTGTTTATGGAAGATGTAATTGTTAGATTGTTAGTTTGACTTCAAATGATCATAATCAGTTTGATTAATTGTAGGATTTTGAATGTATTCCAGATACCAATAAAGGGGGGGGGGGGTCTAATACATGAATATAGGAAACTTGAATCTACATTTATTTGCAAGATGTGAATGTATAAATATTAAATCAGTGGGTTAAATTTTAGGATTCTGTACAATGTGATATACTAATTTGACACCCAGTCCCCTTCCCTCCATTAGGAAAAGTTTTCTTGTGCTCACCAAATGGAAGCACTGTCAACATATTATTAGTCCTCTACTGGTAAAATCAAAGGGGGCTACTAATTTGCACTCTGTCTGTCTGTCTGTTACAACTTGGTTTTTTGGTTTTCTAGACTTTTTTCATCATGCTTTGATTAACATGTTGGAAGTGTATATATATATTACATACATAAATTGGATTGGGCAGTAGGTGCGGTGCCTCTCTAAACCCTCTCAATTTGTTCTTTAGTAAATACTGTATGTTTATAGATCAAGGATGAGTTCCATCACAATTGAGTGATTTTTATAAAATTTAGAGGACTACCTGTTGAATGTAGCTTTCTGGACTTTTCTGTACAATGCCTTAACTTAGGAATTGTGTGGTTATCAAATGAGATACACATTAGGTTTCACTTTCATTATAGTTGAATTATTTAACAAAAATTGTATAGCACTTTGTTTAATGGTTCTTGTACTCCGCCAAGTTCTCTATATTTTATTTATATTATTGTGTGAGATTTATATAATCTAAGGCATACTAATTTGTAATCAACTTCATCTGATTCAGAACATCAATATCTGATTCAGAGCATCCATATTACAAGAGATTGAAATTCTGATATTTTCTGGTATTAAAAATTTTATATCTACCTGATTGTCCAGAAATATCTGATCATAAATTTTTCAACATTCAAAACGAGATCTAAGCATCAATTGCAGACAGAAATGCAGGTAGAAAATTGTTAATGATGAAGATGCTATGTAGAAGTTAAAATACCAATCTTCATTGTAAAGAATACTGAAGGACAACCCAGTGAGGTTGTTCCTATCACAGTAATAGAACTTGAGGCTGAGGAGAAGAATAAAGAGTTGCTCAATGCTGTGATAAAGTAATCTTTATGTGCGGATTATCCTTCACATATTATGAACATTGAAATTTCGAAAATGAAAACGATAGAGTTGATATTTCAAGGGGACTGCAGATTGTGCAGAATATAATGCAAATGACATGATATGAGACTAGTAGGAGATATGTATTGCTATGCAATACTTAAAGAAAGCATGTTACATGTAACATCTCAGGTGTGTAAAACATACTTTTTTCTTTTTTTTAAGATTAATGTCTTAAATGAGAAAATTAAACAACTATTAAAGTCATGGGGAATCATGCTAACAATGGTTCAAAATTCAGAATCAGACTTGCCTCAATTGTCAGTGATTGTTAGTTCTGGTACATTGTATATAACACTATTCTGGATAGCTGGTAGTTCTGATTACCCCCAGTATTATGTTTCCTGGTAGTTGGCACCAGTAAATATACAGTAGTAGATTTTATAGGAACTTTCTCTCTTTCTGTATCATTGCAGAAAACACATCCAAGAAATAAACTGGAGGAGAAAAAGTGAACAGACAGAGGCTGGAAATAAACTAAAGGAGCTGGAAGATAGGTACAATTAACAATGAACTCTAGTTTCTTTGCAGAGGAAATAAGAAATTGATGTAGTGTCAGCTAATTTTGATATTCGTTTTATATGACTGTGAAACCTTCAGAATCAATCTTTCCATTCTAAACTTGAATGACTAGTTTTTAAAGAGTAATGATTGACATACTTTTTGCTATAAAGATGATGTGCTATAATACTATTTGATGTACTAAGTTCAAAACACACTACAACAACAATTTTTCACTGTAGTTGGGTAGGACTTGTCAGCAAAAATTATGAGATAGAGCGAGCTTGTGTGGAACTGGAGAAAGAAGTGACAATTCTGGATCAGAAAAAAGCTAAGGTGAAAACAATTTTGTGATTTTGTCTTCATTTTTATCAGTAAAAAGAGATCAGACATTCATGCCTCTAATATCTAGTGTATGGTAATTTTTCAAACAGGATATAGAAAATATGACTTTTGCAAGTCTAATCTTACATGCATACCATATATATTATGTATTTTAAGGCACTTCAAATATATGATAACATCTGGAAATTGTTCATATTCATTGTTTTTCAATAACAAATTTTTCCAAACACTACTGTCTTTGGTTTCAATGAGGAGGCCTAAACCATTAAATGTATTACAATGGAGAATGGAGGTGTATTTTACTGATGATCAATTATGTATTATGTTATGCATGTACAGTAGCATGATATATCGAATATGCCTCTAGGCAAGAAATATTCATACGGGATAAAGAGCAAAGTGCAATGATTATAAAAACCTTTCCTTGAAAATACTTTTAAAAAAAACAAAACTATATATTTATCAGTAGAGTTAAGTGACCTTGCTACGAAATAAATGTAATGTGCACCATAAATATAATTAATAAATATTTTACGCATTGTAGTCATAGTATTTTAATTGTAAAGTCATAGTCATGAACAATATCCTGAAAATCTCGAATTTCTTCATAATATGCTAGTTTTTTTATAATACTTCTATGAAAATTATAGGTCTTTGATCATATCTTCGTACTCGGTTGAATTGAAGAGGTATTGCTACAAGAACATTTGCTTTACCTGAAGCAAAACAGATCATTTCCAACTTTTGTAAAAGTTTTAAATTTGTTTTGTAAAAGGGAAAAATTACACCAATTTCTTTACCAAATATTATGTGTTCTTCAAATAAAGCTATTTCACAAATAGTAAACTAATACTGGCTACCATTTAAACATTCCTAGTGATGTAGTCTATAAATATGTTTTAAATACCATACATAACCCCAGAAAATAGGGTTAAAAAATTCACTTTCACAAATAGAAGCTGGATAAATATTTGCAATGGTTTGGGACTATTTGAAAATTCTACAATACCAAAATTACACAAGGGAATTTATTTTTCAGACCAAAAGGTAGTGAAGAAGATTTTAACAGCATCATTACCAACTTCTCATCACTTGAATGGAGTTACTCTTGTACAGTTTCTACATTGTGAAAACAGAATTTGAACTAAGACAAGAACAGTTCACAAGTTATTGGCATTCATCCTGATGTGTCATACTGATTGTGTTCAATATGTCATTGTGTTTTATTATATGTGCATACAATTTGAATAAAATAATTTGAAAATAGTCTATTTTATTTCATACACATTGTTAAAATCCATAACAACCATTTACATGTCATATCCAAACTATTCATAGTGGTGACAATTTTTACTCTTTCAAAGTTTTAAAAATGGTACTGTAAGGCATACTTCATACATACATCATTTCTGAATCAGATCTAGGGTCTCTGTAAGTCTGAAATTGCGGAAGAAAACATTATAATGACCAAGACTGCAGTCAGCAAGAGTTTAGTGCATTAATTCACAAGCTTAGAAAAGATTTAAAATCATCATTTGAACTTAAATACAAAAACTAATTAAACAGTCAGAAAGAGCATACCTGAAAATGGTTTAAACTTTATGTGTAAATTAAAATACCCAAAGTTGTACCCCAGAAAGGTATATCAAATCGAAATTTGAAGACACATTGTAAAATATTTTACTTCACCATGTAACATTATTAATCATAGAAAATACATGACATAAATCAATGATGTCATAGCAGTGTAAGACAGTTAAATCTCGTATGGGTAATGTTGGTCTTGCATTGGTGATTATATGAGAATTTTCTCTCTCGCAATTATATATGACATTGACATATATTTTCTACTCTTCAATGTATTGTTGTCTTCAGATGATTTTGCTTTTCTAGCCAGGGGATCTTTGGGGTTTATTCCTTGACATATTTAATGTAAAGCATTTTTGGTATGCAGTCTGTCTAGTTAATTCTTGAAATTTAAGTACACATGAAGATTTTGATAATCTTAAATTATCTTATAGTTTTTGAATAAAGACCAAGCAAAGTCTTGTTCTAGACTGAATATTGTTAGCAATCTATAACTCAATTTATGTATAGATTCAGTATTATTCATGTATTCACCAGAGATTGACTGAATTCTTCATCAAAATGCAATCTGGACCATTTCTTTAATACAGCATGAAACTGAATAATGGCCTACAAACAAAACAACAAAAATGAAAAAACACCAATTAAGTCTAATTCAGATTGTTATTTTAAGATGCTAGAGTGGATCTATTCAAAATACTGAAAATTGCAGCAAGACATGGATATGATGTCATTATTCCTGTACAATCCACTCTGTTGGAAAATTTGAGTAGAATTAAAAAATGGTGTTGTTTGATGCTATGAATATAGCTGTTATAGCACTTAGTCCGTAGAGATGAAGTATTGTCTTGACATTCTTGTTTGTATAAAAATTACTAAAACAGATACAAGTACAAATTTCACCATCGTGTTGAAGCTTGTGTTTCAGGAAAGATTTATGCTTTGCACCAATTCAAAAATATATAATTAATTATCTACATATCAATTATCAAAGAACAACAATACATTATCTGCAGTCAGTGTAAACTGATAGAGTTGTCTCCCTTGTGAGTACCTGAAACGATCCGTCATAATCATTGGCTGGACCAGGAACTGCTCTATGAGCAGGAGATGTAAAAATGTGGCAGGGAAGATCCTCAAACTGTGGATAAATGAAATGAAAAAGCATGAACAAGTTTGATATATACTCATTTGAGACCTGTATAATGCCAACTTTATTACAATTGAATTGGGATTTTAGGCTTTACAATTCAAATTTATCAGTACAACTATACAAATATATAGACATGTATTTTTTTTTTCTAAGTCTTGTACACCTTTCATATAAATATGACAATACCTATAATTAAATTCAAATCTTAACATCTTCATGAATTGTATCACAGACTAGATCACTGAAATCACAATGTCTGTCACATCATACTAAGAAAATGACTGAAGTTTTTATTTGATATAGCAGTACAGAAGTTTTATTTAATGTAGCAATATTATTCATGTTCACATGAATCAAATTTCGCCTGGAGTATTGCCCTAGTGAGACATACACCCCCAGTTAAAAATGCTATCATTTGTTATACAATAAGACATTGACCAGATATGATCCCAAAATCAACAGGAATATTGTCTTAAAAGATGAATAATGCATCATCATAATGGCAAACTTCCTTTTGGATGGACCGAAAATGGAAAAGTGAATATCGGTACAATGTATCATATTTCTTGTCCATTTAAACTTCCTTGATAAGCCACTTGGTTCAGTCACAGGGGCTTGCTCTTTTTTGGAAAAAAAACCCCATTGTAATCTATACTGGGCCTTCATTTTAAGATATGGTAGTATTATTTATATATTTTTTTTAAACTGGAACAAGCCCTTGTAATTCAGTGGGTTAAAATGTGACAATCTAATTAAAATCAGACTTTGATCCGCAACGTAGTCTATGGAGTGGATCAAAAAGGTCTGATCTAAGCTACAAATATATTTTAGAAAAAGGTGTAATAAAATGTGCAGTCATGGATGTCAAACTGAAAGAGGGTGTGTTATAATTAGCAAGGTCAGTTTGACTTGGAAACTGTAACAAAAAACCTTTATCTTACAACAAACCTGAATCATCTGAATCAATGAAGATAAAAATGGATCCACAATCTTCGTGTCTGGTGGGAATGGTGGATGCTTTGTTACTGAAATACAAGGAAGCTGTTCAAAATCTAACCAACTACATTTTTTCAAAGCATTTTTTTTTAATTAAACTGAAGAATACCTGTATCAACATAGGGTCTTCAAGAGTTCTTCTATAATATTTACATCTAACAAGATTTTCTCTATACATTCTTAGGAAACTAGTTTTCAGCATGCCTAGATCACTAGTATAGTTTCAGCATGACTAAATCACTAGTTTCAGCATGCCTAAATCACTAGTGTAGTTTCAACATGCCTACATCACTAAGTGTAGGTTCAACATACATAGATCACTTGTGTAGTTTCAGCATACCTAGATCACTAGTGTAGTTCAGCATACCTAAATCACTAAGTGTACTTTCAACAAATACAGATCACTAGTGTAGTTTCAGCATACTTGGATCACTAGGGTAGTTTTCAGCATAATTGGATCACTAGTGTAGTTTTCAGCATAGTTGGATCACTGGGGTAGTTTTCAGAATAATTGGATCACTAGTGTAGTTTCAACATACCTGGGTCGCTGTTGTATGCATTTTCATATATAGGCATTACTTCATCATCAAACTCATCCAGTTGTAATATTTTTTGAGTTGATAAAACCACTAATTTTTCCACATTACTGTAAGGTATAAAAGAAAAAAAAGAAGTTTATCAGTTCAATAGCTGATATACCATAGAAAATGAAATATTTTTACATTAAATCTAAGTTCTTTTTAAAAAAAATAATAGATATAATTTCAAACCACTAACCTGCTCTTACACAGACTTAGAATCTTATCTGCTACATGATGGCAGACTGAGGCAGGTATCAAACAGTTGAAGATCAGCGATGTAAACTACAATAAGCACAGTCACACTATAGCATCTATGTACATTACATTCCTTATAAGAAGTACTGATAGATAAACAATTGCTGGAACATTCATTGTAGAGGAAGGGATGGACAGGGAGGACTCTACCTCCTACCATCCCCTTTTCTCCCCTCCTTTTTTCTCTCCCTCCTATTCCTCTTTTCTTTGCTCTCCCCTTCCATTCCATCCTTCCTCATCACCTCCCTTCTTCTCCATCCTTTCCTACCCCCCTGTCCGTTTTACCTTATCTATCTCAGATCATAACATACTAAAGATATAAATTATTTTGAAATGAAAATGCTGATGTGTCATGATGTTATTTGCAATTCTTACCTCTAGAAATTAAATGTTAGTCGATATACATGTATAGGTAGGCATTGAAGAGGTACTTTAGGATCACACCACTATTTTTGTGCTGGGTTCATATCACTGCAAAGGCAAGACAACACAAATACACATATTTTTAAAACATTTACAGGCACTCGGTGTGTAGTTAAGTGCAATTTGATCTACACCTATTTCAGTCTCCTTAAATGTTATTTTCAGGTGCATTTTGATGAGCTCCACAAAGTGGGGCATATCCTCTCAAAATAAATGTCTACAAGCTTTTTCTGTAAAGTCCCAAAGTGACTTTGACCTTTAACCTTTTGATCCAAAAATCAATAGAATTCTTTCTTCTTGATAACAAAGTGTGAAGTATCAAATCAATTGGGCAAAAAAATGTTGCCTGCGAAGTGTTTACAAGCTTTTCCTATAAAGTCCTATAGTAACCTTGAACTTTGATCTTTGTTGCCAAAACAATAGGCTTCTTCCTCTTTTGATAACAAAGCTAAGTGTGAAGTACCAAATATGTGTCCTGTAGAGTATCTACAAGCTATGTCTGTAAAGTCCCAGAGTGAACTTGACCTTAACTTTTTGATTAAAAAATTAATTGGCTTCTTTCTTCTTGATAACTAAACTATATGTGAAGTATCATATCAATGGAGCAAAAAATATGGACTGTACAGTATCTACAAGCTTTTTCTGTAAAAGTCCCATAGTGACCTTAAACTTTGACCATTTGACCCCAAAACCAATAGGCTTCTTCTTCTTTTGATAGCAAAGTAAAGTGTGAAGTACCAAATATGTGGCCTGTAGCTTTTTCTATGAAATCTCATAGTGACCTTGACCCAAAATCAATAGGTTCTTGAGAAGTATCAAATCAATTGAACAAAAAATGTGGCCTTTACAGTGTTTGCAAGCTCGGTGTTACATTCACACACACATACAAGACCCACACAAGAATGGTCTTGTTACTACATCCCCTTTCCCGGACTTTTGAGTGGAATATAATGTATTATGATTTTCTACTTACAAAGTTATGCACAAATAATATAGACCAGGCTCTGGGGCTAGAAAACTGGGAAGAGCTAAAATCTTATCTAAGCCTCAATTTTTACTGTGAAACATAATCAGACTTGTAAATTCCATTCCTTTATGGTACACTCTATATAATATAGAGCAGAATTTACAAATCTGATTTCAACTAGATTGTACTATGAAATTATTCAGTGAAATCAAACAATGAGATCAAAGTTGAGTTCATCCTGATATTCTAAAGCCTACAGCCTAATAACAGCAACTCAGAACCTCAGTTTTGGGAGGTATCACCTAGTTTATTGTACATACTTACAGAACTCTTCAGAATATCCAACTGTTTCCGCTCACCTGTTCATATTTACAGTGGAGTATTTGTACAGCTTCCAGTTTTTTCTCTGTGGCCTCCTCTGGCTTTGCCCTCCTACACACCATCTCCAAGGATTCCAGTCCATGGATCTTCACTGTCTCATACTCTTTACCCATACTTAGTCCAAACAAGGCTCGACTGTCAAAAAGATGACATGATAAAGCCGTGCAAAACACTGTTTACATAGATAGCACCTATCATTTGTTAAATCTCAGACCCCTTGATCTCCCCTCTCTATTTGCACCTGTAGGTGGTTAAGAAATCCAATATAACTGCTGTGATACATAAGAGATTCAAATGAGAAGTTTTGGAAGATCTTCTAATTTAACTATATAATACATTTACACTGCTATGTTCACCTTGTAATGGTAGTACAATTTCTTACATTTCAATTCAGTTCTTATTAATCTACATGTAAGTGTTGTTATATAACACACAAAATAAAGTAGTACTGTGGTGCTACATAGTATTATAGTTGAACAACCCTTTGTTTCTAAGGTATTACAAGTTTCTGATATATAAACATATTTCTTTTGTAGACACAATATGGAGAGGATTAATTAAAATTTACATATATTTTGACACTTTTACTCATTAATTAGGTAAACTGTCATCAATGGACACTTTTACAATATTCAATAATGGGTGCTTAATCGCAGGTTCTACTGTATCACTATTCAAATGACTAAGAAATATTATTCCAAACTTATCATAGATGTACAATGTTGTCCTGACCTCATTCTAATCAGTACACAAACCTTCCTGCAGCAGCCATATCAGTATATCCTAGGAAGACCACTTTTTTCAGATGGATTCCTCCTGGAGCAGACTGTGGGGTGAGAAAATATGGAGGTAGCCACTCTAAATCTGGTATGGATTTAAATCGATCTCTATTACGATTATCCATCCTGTAGAGATTTGTTGTATTCTTTTAATCTGCATACATATGTTACATCAAGCCTATGCAAGAAAGGAAATCATTTCAAAATCAAGGAACGATATATAACATTGCTTTGGAAAGTCTTGCTAGCCTGATATTTAGTCCAAAGCAAAGTTACACCATGTTCTAAATACTGGGTATACAGTTTATGTACCAAATATCAGGTATACTGTTATGTACTAAATATTGGACTATCTAGTAGATACTAAATACTAGTACATATATGTACTACCTACTGGGTATACTAGTATGTACTAGCTACTGGGTACTAGTATGTACTAAATACCAGGTATACATACTAGCACATACTAAATACCAGGTATATATGTTACAGACAGGTATCCATTTAAAGGACAGAAAATTGGCAGAAAGATCCAAATTAATACCCCCAAACCCCTTATTTTCACTAAAGCATGGAACACAAACAAGAAATTATAAGAATGAAGTGGTACAACCATCCCTGATATGAGATCAGTAAATGATGTATTATTTAAGACTGATTGTATGGCATCATTCAGTGCTGTTCAAACATGAGTTTGGTCTGACATTATATGAACCGTTTTTTGTTTTTTTTGATTGATAATAACATGACTATGCATGCTTTTACAATTTTTTTTTTTTTACAAAACCTGGTATAAATATCAACCAACTTCATGTTTAATGCAACGATATATGCTTTTGATGGGATCCCAGTCATCACGCTACTTAAGTCCCCTTGTTGTGTGTGTGTGTGTGTTTTGTTTTTGTTTTTTAATTTATTTATTCATTCTGTTAAACTAAGTCACACCATTTTGGGTGTAACAGAAATGTCTCCTTGATAATTTAGCTAAGCATGTAAATAGTAACAACTACTAAAAATTATAAAACCTGCTCACATGAAAGCAGCTCTTTATGTACGTCACTGAAAAAGCATCTCATCCCGTGACCTTAATATCAATTCTAATTTTGATAAGAAAAGGCCTAAACAATATCATGATGTTCAGTGCTATCACTATGCAGCATGCAAAGAAAGCAAATCCAAAGCGTATATAGTGTGATTTTAGCATATCATTGATCCCTGACCTTAATCTTGTTGACATGACCTTGATTCATTGCTATAAGGCATTATAGCAAAGAGCAACCCTGACCTTGTTGACATATTAATTCAAGGTTGTGGGCAAGCTTCAACAGGTAACCAGGACACGACCTATTTTTAATATTTATACATTCAGTGGGAAATGAAGGGCATATTTCATGCATCAGATAACGTTGTCCTTAGTGTTAGATCCAGTGAACAGAAACAAAATATGTGAAATGAATAGAATAAATATTTTTCTTACGCTCTCGACTCCGACAATAGTTTTCTTCTCATGCGTAAAATAACTTGGACAGCAAAATATAAATACTGAAGTTCAAGGTCATCGAAGCTGAAAAATTTGATTGGGTGACGATGGCACGCCTTCTTTCGATGTGTATGAATACATAATATCCAAAATAGTAAATATTTTACTTAAGTTTAATTCCCCTAAAATATTTTACAAAAGAAAAGCATTAGTGGAATATATATGTATAAAAATTGTGTTGTTTACATTGTATAAGATATCTCAGATTATATATTTGCTTCATTTTAGGATTTATTTTTTGTTGGGCCTCTGCATTGTAACAGTGAATAGGCAGGACACACGAGCTGAAGAGTTGACAGAAATCTGAGAAGAAAAATGAAGAATATTCGACTTCTGCAGAAATTTCTGCTTCCTTACACTCGGTTTGTATATATAAATGAATTTTTGGAGAAAGACTACGTGTGAGGTATTTGTTGTTAATAAGTTTTAATGTCATAAATTTGTCTGGAACGTGATACACATCTGTGTACTCAGATTTCCCCAGTTTAAATGCTAAAGTCAAGGACGTCGATAATTTTGTGAGTTTTAATCATGCTCTTTTGAACTTTTTTATGTGCTCACGGTTTTATTTCTTGCAACGTATGTAGAGAAACACAGGCATTCAAACTCCCAGTAAGAGTTTTGTCCCTTGAAATCTACAGAATTTTTTTCATGCATTTTTTTGAAATTGTTTGATTCAGTTGATAAAATTGATTCTCTTTTGTATTCATCCATTCAAACTTTATTTCCTGTCATAGGAGATTATGAATATGGTACATTTACATTGATATAATTATTTACATTGATATTTTACAAAAACATATCAGGATTTGTGAGGTTCGAGGTATGAAAAGTAGATTAAATTACATGAGCCATGCATGTATCAAGTGTCACGTAGTGTTGAGAGAGTTCAGGTTTGCCATGATGTTAACTTACCTGACTTTTTCTTTAGAAAAGCAGCTCAGTCAACCATATGTAATGTTTTGAGGCTATTTAGCTACAGTGTCTGTTTACATCGACCCCATTTAATGGATGGAGCATACCAAAGGTTATCATGCAAGTAACTAATACTAACTAAGCTTTTCAGAAATATGTAGAAACCAGTCTTCTGTAAATTGTGAAGCCATTATAAATTGTCGTACATGTACATAATCATATTACATTATCAGCAAATTAGACTGTAGACATATTTTTAGACATGCTTTAGTAAGCATTTTTCTCACTCCAATTTTTGTTGAAAGCTTCAGCACTTATATATACTGTACAGTTATAGAATGAGTAATTTGTGAAATAGCCAATTTATGGTCCATTGAGATAAAAAGGCAGTGAAGCTAAAGAAAATAGCCTCTTTGCAGGGAGGGGGGGGGGGCATAAATTTGCTATTTTTGTAACTGTTTTATTATACTGAAACAATGTATTAAAAAAAAAAAACCAGTGACTTTGGAGTTTATTTTTCTAATTAATGGTATATTTTAATTTATTTTGATGAAGGATATATGTACAACTTTCTTAATATATTATCTTTAGAAAATTGATGTAATCCTGAAATGTGATGTCAGAAATGAATTTTTCCCAGATTTTTTTTTTAAATTTTCATGAAAAAAGTGGTCATTTTCTTGTCCACAACAACAAAATGACTTTATGAACAAGATTCACATTGTTAAATTATGAGATATATCATCGATAGAAATATCATTCTTATTCATACCCACTTATAATAACATCTTCAGTCAAAAAAAGGTTTAGAAACCTTAAAAGCTACAGGTCTCAAAATCAATTGACTACAATTTGTCAAAATAGTATAAAGTCATCCCAGATTAAATTAATCCTTGTATTCAGAGCGGGTCTATGTCAGAGATGCAAAAATTTTCCTGGCAATTGCATACAAGTTTGGGTTTATTGTTGGGTTTTGATCACTTTTATACAGAGTCCAGATGATTTTGGATGATGGGTCTATTGTTTTGTTATAAACTGATAAAGTCTTTTTCTGTTCTAGACTTCAACATGTGAGATGTGCAAGCTCTTTGTTAAAGAACTATGACTTCAAAACATTTGTTGCTGCTAATGAACCTATGAACAGCTATGGACCTGAAACAAAGGAAAGACAACAGCTTCAGGAGACCCTTGATAGGTGGAAGAATAAAACAGCAGACATCCCCATAGTTGTAGGAGATGAAGAATTTCGAACTAATGATGTTCGGTACCAAGTGATGGTAAAGACTCAAGTCTTTCTGTGGATCTTTAAGTTTACATCTAATGATTGAAAAACAAAGTAAGAATGTTTAAATATTCATTACTCTGATATTGATATAATGAAACATTATATTATAGAAGATTTATGAATCACTTATTTTTCAGCCATTTGATCATCAGAAGAAAATAGCCAAATTTTATTATGCAACTCCAGTAAGTAAAGCTAATGTATCTAGGAAGGCACTGAACAAATCTAAATAGTATTCAGGATTCTTTTTACTCTAGATGTTTTCTGTATGTCCAGATTGGACAAGTTTCACTGTACTGTAATGCATGCAGATGATTGCCGTTAAATAATTAATAATTTTTAGATTTATTTGAATGAGAGAAAGGTATGTGGAAAAATTGGATATTCTTAAATGAGAAGAAATATGTGATGTTACACCCTATATTTTAACCAGGAAATTGTCCAGAAGGCTATAGACAATTCTTTGAAGGCCAGAAAGCAATGGGAGAGAACGCCACTGGAGAAGAGGGCTGAGGTTTTCATGACTGCCGCAGAAATGATTAGCAAACAATACAGAATGGATGTCCTGGCAGCTACCATGTTAGGCCAAGTATGCAGTGCGATATTTATTTGTTGTTTTTGTATCCCATTTAAGAATTATTATCTCATGTAGTGATGTTCACTAGCTGTTGGTAAAGTGCCACAAACTTTAATTTATGCATGGCACTTAAGACCAGAGCTACAGATCCACCCCTTAAAAAACCTTCAACTTATGGCACATGTTTTCTTGCACATGATTGAAGCTTTATATCCCTGTATTATTGCATTGCTGTCTCATGAATTTAATACCAGAAAATTCTTTACATATATTCCTACTTTATTTGTCTCCAAACTTACCTTCAAATATTCATTAAAGCCCCATATGACCCAAAAATTCACAGCTTCATTTGATTTCAATTGTTGACGTAGCCTGTAAATTTGAATTTTTAGGTATGCTGCCATATAAGTTTGAACTTTTCAGGCCCAATGGTTTTTGAGAAGATTTTTAAAGATTTTCCCTGTATATTCACATAAAAAGTTTTGATTCCCAATTGTAGCTCACCCTATCCCCGTGGGCCATGATTTTAACAAACTTTTAGAGTGAAATTGGATTTTATTGAAGTTTATAATACTAGTGTTATTTATAATTATCTATACTTTCCCATTTTATTCACATGTATTTCATATGCTTGAATTAATCCAAACCATCAGATCTAAGAATTGTTTTTGTGCTGTAATTGCTTTTTGGGGTATTTATTACCTATATTAATCATATTTATGTCTTTGCTTCACAGGGAAAGAATATTTGGGAAGCAGAAATTGATGCAGCAGCAGAGCTCATCGATTTCCTAAGATTCAACTGTCAGTATGCCAGAGTAAGTAACTCAATAATATTTTTTATGCCCTCAGATTGGAGAGGGAGTGGGGCATGTTGTCTTTGGTCTGTCTGTCCACAAATTTTAAACTCAGTAAGAACTGGGGATACATGATTAAAACTTGATATTTGACAAATTGAAAAGTCATGTCAATCAATCATGTTAATCAATATCATGGTGTTCCACTTTGATGGCAAAGAGTAATTTCTTTGCTCTACAGAATATTGTGGACACTCTTGTTAGGGGTTAGATAGGATAAATAATGGGATAAAAACATGGTAAGGCATTTATACAAAAACTACTCTAATTAGTCATTTTCCTTTTACCCTAAAAACAAAACATTTATGCTTTGTATTTACATTTTAAGTAATTATCCAAGTACTACTTATTTCTTCATCTTTCTTGAAAATGAAAGGGTATCTGCTGCATGTGTTGCTTTACATAGAAGTCCTGCCCGGTACATCATGACTAATCCTAATCCAAGCAGATCTTCATAATAATCAGTATCAGGGTGCAACAACCATTTTGTAGGCAACACAAGTGGACTGTTTATATTTTTATGGCATGCTGAAAAATCGCTACAATTTTAAACTTACAGGATAATTATAGACAAAAACCAAATAAATGTAGATTTACAGAAATTACAGTGTTTCATCTACATGGGTGAGGCTTATGTTGTGATATCATGTTTTTCCTTCGGGATAACTTAAATAGCTTATAAATCACCTGCAGGCAACAATTGTGATAGTCAGGACATTTCAGTTTGATATAAAGCAATATATCTGATATCTTTCATATGTCATTTTGTGCAGGATATGACGACATACCAGCCTCTTAGTCCTGAACAAACGATCACAAATTCTGCTGTCTATCGAGGTTGTGAGGTATGTATTCACGTGTACTTGCTGTAGGTGCTTGTGTTACTAAACTGGACTATGGTCCAGGTTTTGTCAAATGTCAAATTTCTCTGTTGTTTTAACAGGAAATGGGTTGGGTTTTTTTTTATAATTCACATGCAGCTTCTTTAACATTTACCCTGAATTCCAGAATGATTGAACAAAATTTAAACTTCAGTGTTTATTATTAAAGTATTCTTTACACAGGGCTTCTGGGCTGCTGTAACACCTTTCAACTTTACAGCTATTGGAGGCCATCTTTGTTCTGCTCCAGCAATGATGGTAAAATATCATACTTTTGACTCTTTACTTTTTGAAAGAAAAATGTTAACAATGAAAGCCTTATATTGTGGAATATCTGAATGTGCACTGTATATTATAGTATTCTATTTTCAGTCATTTTTATATCCCAAAACCTTTTACAGGGAAACGTTTGCTTGTGGAAGCCGTCTGACACAGCTATGCTGTCTAACTACACTGTGTACAAAATCTACAGGGAGGCAGGTCTTCCCCCTGGTGTCATTAACTTTATCCCAGCAGATGGGCCTGTTTTTGGTGATGTCATTACACAATCACCTCATTTAGCTGGCATAAATTTCACTGGCAGTGTCAGGTAAAAAATCATATTACCTAGAAACCAATATCAGGGTATGACTTTAATAGAGATTTATTCTATGATATAATGATAAAACCTTCCATTCAACCAGGACAACACTTTAGAATAAATACTTATCAGGCGCGTCGGCAAGTTTTTGATATTGGGGCGGCGAACTGGATTCACATCCTCGCCTTTTAAAATATTATTACAGTATTATTAAGAATATTAAATGAATTATACATGCCAAGAATATAAAAATTATATTCATTAAAGTATTAGAAACAGATCTGACGTCTCTTAATTAATTAATATTGTAAATAATACAACATAATATCAAAGTTATTAAAACATTTTTGATAGTGTGTATGCTAATATCTTGTCTTTAATATTGTTGATGTTTTTTTGTAATGGTATTTTTACACAATTTTATTTTATATTTGTAGAACATTTAAGACTTTGTGGAAACTGGTTTCCCAAAACTTAGACAACTATATCTCATATCCAAAATTAATAGGAGGTACAGTGTTAATACAAGAATTATTTTTCAGAAAATTTAGTAGTGTTCTAATGTTATGGTTCAATAGGGACTGTTCTCTATTTATTGACTTTAAATCATATTGGTTTCTTTTCATTTCAGAATGCGGAGGAAAAAATTTCCATTTCATCCACAAATCAGCAGACATTACATCAGTAGTTATTGGCACAATAAGATCTGCCTTTGAATTTGGTGGACAAAAATGTTCTGCATGTTCCAGGATGTATATTCCGCAGTCCATGTGGCCCGAGGTGAAGCAGAAATTGTTAGATATCCACAAAGATATCAAAGTTGGGTCAGCTCTGGACAATAAGGTCCTACTGTCAGCTGTCATCGATGATAAGGTTTGTACGTAGTAGATGGGGATTGGACTCTCTCGCTGAAAATTAAAAAGTCTATTGAAAGATGCAGATTTAAGGTGGCTCTCTACACCTTGATAGAGTTTCTCTCGTCGACATGAAATGATTTGATTATGAAAGATTTGATGGTATATCACAAGTATAGAAGTCAAATAGGTGTGAAAAATATGCAATTTTGGATAAAATATACAATTTTCAAAATTTTATTTAAAAGCCTTTGTTGGATTTGAACTACGGACCTGCGATTCACCAGCCTGAATCTTTAACCACTGAGCTATGATGATATACAATCCAGTCAATCAATATAAACAATTTCACAAATCATTTAAATCGCCATCTTGTGATGTTGTGTCACAAAGGGTATAAACCTTGGTATAGTGAGATACTTTAATGAAACATGAACTTCCAAAGTGTTTCTTTTGCCCTTACACATTGAAAACAAAAGGATTGTTTGTGATGGCAACATTTCTGGGAATCCATGAAGCTAAATCTTAACACTTTAAAGAAGGACTAAATCTTTTTTTTTATTCCATAAAAGAGATAATTTCCAATACCTTTTAGGTAATGTGTCGCTGATATTTACAGTCATTTGGAATATATTGAATCAAAATTGACACAATTGCTCAATTTTATTCAAATTCTGTGAAATTTTACGTTAATGTTTTTCTCTAAGTAAATTGTGCAGCTTTGGACTTATTTACTATCAGATATACTATTATGTACTGAAAATATACTGAGTTTGTCCAGGCCTGTGTTTGGTATATTTAAGAATAAAAACCACATGAATTATAAAATCTGTGGTCAAAATGTTGGAAAATGTCATGATGATAGTGACACAATTACAGGTTTATGTCGTTTTAATGAAATTGAAAATAACAACTGAGTTGCATTATAATTTTTACAAAGTACACTTAATTTTGAAACAAAGCTATTTTGATGGGTAAATAGAGTGCTTATCACATATAGTCCTTTGCCATCGCCAGATATTTTATTCACCCAATGCTGTTGGCCCCATTTTAAATCTGACCAAAGAAAATGAAGATGAAAGCGATGACAATGAAATGTAAATGTTTTACAGTCAGGGTGTATGATGTACTTTGGTTTAAGTAAATATAAATATCCTTACTATATCTGGATTTCAGCGTAATGGAAACAATGTAAGGACATATTCTAGTATTTCTATACCAATTTTCTGAACAGGCATTTAAAAGAATCAAGTCGTACATAGACAATGCAAAGAACTCCTCTAATTTGTCCGTTGTAGCTGGTGGAAGTTGTGATGACAGGTAGGGAGGGACTATTTTGAATATCTGTCTTTGATTATTTTTATACAACTTTTGACTTATTGGTTTGCTCAGCTTCAACAATGTCAAATTTTTATTTGGAAACAACATGTGTCATTGAACTCAACAAGTGTGTAAATTGTTTTGAGTGATGTCCATAATGCTGTATTTGGTTAATTTAGCCTCAGATAGTCCATATTTTATTTCAGCCAAGGATATTTTATAGAACCCACCATTTTGGAGACAAAGGATCCACAGGATGTTATCATGCAGGAGGTATGAATGATATATCTGCATCAGAATAGCTCAGAATGATTTCATATTTCAAAAAACAAAAACAAATAATTCACTCTATATCTCTCAAACTAGATTCATTAGAAATACATGAATAACTTACGGAACAAGATCAAAACACTATATTCACATAGTTTTCATCATGACTCTCCCAACGTCCCATCCTAACCCCACCCCTTAAAACTAAATATGATGAATGTTGATCCAAATCGTTAATCAGGTACAAATACTAATAACGCTCTATACACCTTTTCAGCTCACCTAAGCTAAAAGCTCCAGTGAGCTTTCTGATCACCCATCATCCATCTGTCTGTAAACTTTTCACTATTTTGACTTCTTCTCCAGAACCACTGGGCCAATTTTAATCAAACTTGGTACAAATCATCCTTGGGTGAAGGGGATTCAAGTTTCTTCAAACTAAGGGCCATGCCCATTTCAAAGGAGAGATAATCACAAAAATGCAAAAGTATGATGGAGTCATTTAAAAAACTCCTCAAGAACCACATGGCCAAAAAATTCGAATTTACATTGAAGCTCCCTTATATAGTAAAGATCCAAATTTTATAAAATGCCCCCTTGGGGAAGGTGGGGCCACAATACAGGATCAAATTTTTACATGCAAAAATATATGAAAAAATCATCTTATCAAAAACCACATGGCCAGAAAAGTTCAATTTAATTGAAGCTCCCTGATATAGTGCAGATTCCAATGTAATAAAATGCCTCCAGGGGGATGGGTGGGGTCACAATATGGGATCAATTTTTTACATGCGAAAATGTAGGAAAAAATCTTATTAAGAACAATGAGCCAGAAAAGTTCTAGTTTACGAGGCAGATTTCAGACATAGTGCAGATTCAGTTTTGTTAAATCAAAGCCGGGGGGGCCACAGTAAGGGATCAAAGTTTCACATGGAGATATATAGTGAAAATGAAAAAAGTGAAGATATGGGCCAATGTGACTTAGGTGAACAATGTGGCCCATGGGCCTCTTGTTTTATTGTTATTCACAAATGAAATTATACAGTCATGTAATCTGTAAATGTCAATTTAAATGTTCATTAGAAAAAGATCATTTATTCCCCCCCAAAAAATCATGTAATGTTGGACTACAGAAACTTATGGCAGTTTGTACCTCCATCCCCTAAACTTCTTGATTTAGATTTTCATTTGACACAGATCTTTTCATCTTGGCCCTAATGTCAGTGGAGTATAAGACAAGTTTACTCCTAATACCAGTAACAAAAGGCATCTCAAATATAAAATGTATTTTATAGAAGTGAATGATTCCATATGTATTTTCCATTTTGTAGGAAATTTTTGGCCCAGTGTTGACTGTGTATCCGTACCCTGATGATGAATACCTGAAATATGCAGAAGTGGCTTCCAAGACCTCACCTTTTGCACTGACAGGAGCACTGTTCGTGAAAGACCCGTAAGTCATGGCAGTCATGTCAGAACTGGCTAATCACAGGGCTAATTTCAACCAAACTTTCGACAAAGCATACTTGGGTAAAGTGAATTCAAGTTTGTTCAAATGAAATGTCACACTTTTAATGAAGTGGAGGTAATTAAAAATTATTGAAATAATTGTAGCTTCTTATCAAGAACCATCAGGCCAATTTCAATCAAATATGGCACAAATTGTCCTTGGATAAAAGGAAATTCAAGTTTATTCAAATAAAGAACCATGCTCCTTCCAGAGGGGAGATAATAAAGAAAAGGCAAAACTAGGATTTGGACATTTATAATTCTTCTCAGAATCTGCTGGGCCAGAAGACTTGAAATTTACATGAAAGCCTCTGGACATAAAGTAGATTCAATCATGTCCTTAAGGGGTAGAATACGAGATCAAGGTTTTTACATAATTCGTAGGAAAACATCTTTAAAAATCTTCATGTAAATAACAAAAGATATTACTATGCAAGCATTTTCAGGTAGTTCAAATTCAAGTTTTTTCACATTAGGAGTCCTAAGAGTAGGGTTGGGCCACAATGGAAGGTCAAAGTTTTAATATGGGAATGTATATTTAATTAAAATAAATTCTTTCCAAGAGTGACTGGGTCACACTAAATCATATTGAAATGCAAATATTCCTAAGTTGTGTGGATTCAAGATAAGGTTTTTTTGTTTTGGTTTTTTTGGTTTTTTGTTGCTGTTGTTGTTTTTTCCACGACTAGTTTGTTCCATTGGGTCACAATATGGGGTTAAATTTTTTATGGAATAAAGATTGAAAAAAAATTTAAAAACTCACAAAGCTGAAAACAGCAGGGTCATGGTTACTCAGGTGAGCAATGTTTCCCATGGGACCTCGTTTCAAATTTGAATTCACTTTAAGTTAAAACTCCCAAATTTTGTGTAAAGTAATTGCTTGTAACACTGATCACAAAGAGATGATCAATTCTGTAAAGTTTTTATTCATGTCTGAGCAAGTTCATTCAGATGATCGTTTTGTCAAATGGGCCTATTTTTCTCACTGCTAATCATTGTATACCAACTTTATTTGCAACTGCTTTTGTTCGTATACTACTAATTAGAAATATCCACAAGTTAATTAATTAAGATGTATCTACATTATAAATGTAATATATGTACATTTACAAGTATATTTGATAGGAAAGCTCGAGAGGAATTGGTGGATACTTTCAAAGATTTGGCAGGAAACTTCTACATCAATGACAAATCTACAGGATCTGTGGTGGGCCAACAACCCTTTGGTGGAGCCCGGATGTCAGGTTTGTTAAATATTTCTTCTTTACTGGAAACAAGGAGAGAACTTAAGTTTTTTGGTAGAGAAGCAAAGGTTTTCACTTTATATTCCTTATTCATAATAGAATATAATACCTTAATGAGCTTGTGGAGTATATAGTAATAGCGCAAAAGTTAAAAGTGTGCGTGAAGTGAGTGGATTTCAGTTAGATTGAAAAACAGAAAGGAATATATAGCCTCAGGGTACTGTAGATTCCTTATGATATACAAGTACTTGTCAAGTCGTAAGGACAAGAATTCACAACAAGACTAGAAACTCCCAAAATTTGAAACTTGCAATTGATTGTGAATACCAAAAAACCAAATTTGCAATTTCCCAAGACTACTTGCATTTTCTAAAATTGGTACCTTTTACTTTTAAAAAAGTGTGTAACTGTGTTACAACCGTTACACCCAGTGTAATAACTCTAAACTCGGTGTTTGTTAAAATATTTAAATCAAAAGCAGAATGTTCATTAATAATGTAAGTCCCTCGCCCATTTAGTTGCTGTTTTCATGGATGATGAGTGGAATTTGATTTGATTTTCTTAGAAGGGACATAATCATCATTGCTGTGGCTGTCAACTTTCCCATCATTTAAAAACCTTTGTAATTTTGACATTTGCCATCCTAACAGTGGTTTAAAAGTTATGAAGAGAAATAATGGTAACTAATGAAGGTAGAAACTAAAACATGACTGTGTTGATTGTTTTCTTAGTTATGATGATGGGAGAAAAAAAATTCACCCAAATGTTTCTGCAAGTTACTAAGTTTTTAATTTGCAGTTAAGATATTCCGATTCTCATTTTGTGAATTTTCTTTAGAGAATTTTGAACCCTGCAGATAAATGTTTAGTTGATTAAGAGTTTTACATGTATTACAGAAATTAAAAAATGAAAGCAATAAATTTTATTTTGCAAGTGGTGCTTCTCATAAAATTGTGAGATAGTAAATTCCTCTCATATATTTAGAAATCTACAGTAATAGTAGCACTTGGTCGCCCAAAATGACTTTGAATTTTTCATAATGTTGTCCTTAGAAATTTCATCAAAAACGTAGACTTCATAACACTTTGATTAAAATCACTATTTTCATTGTATTTCCCTCCTTGAAACATAATATACATATGGGAACATCTTTTGTATTTTCAAAACACGAAAAAGAGTGCATTTATTTGTTTTCAATATTACACCATACATAATGTTTTTTAAAATAAAATCACAGAAAAGAAATTGATTTGATAATATTGTCAACAATTTATTATTTTTAATCTTCTGTCTACTGAGCTTATAATATAAAGCTGTGTTATAATACTTGTTTAGGTCAACTGAGTAAACTCAGTCTACATTTGAACATTTTCAACTTCTCGTCACATATTACACAGCCAATTTTAACCAAAATTTGCATGAAGCATTATTGAGATAAGGGGAACAGAAATTGGAAATTTATTGGCTCTTGGCTTCCTGGAAGCTGAGGAAAGAGACCAAAACCTTGAAAGAAAAAAAGATGCAGTTTTCAAAAATCTTCTTAACTCAGGGATTTCTAGGAGACAATCTGTGTACATAGTCATTTTGAGAAAGGATACCTGTACCAAAATTGAGAAATTCATGGTTCTGGGTCTCAGAGAAGTTCATACTCAACACAAAGGTTGCTTATGATTAGTTGATATGTAATGACCTTGATCCTGTGTCATTTGTTCAAGGTCACTGGTAAAAGTAAGTCGGAAATATTTATTTAGACCACAACATTACATACAGAAGCTCATATTTGACATGAAAGGTTATTTTTGATAAACAGACAATGTATCACAATCCGTGTAAAGGCTGTGTGGACAAAGTGAAAGATTAACAACTTCAAGAATGTAGAATTATTTTTCATGATCACTAAATTTTTGTCTAAACCATAATTTTGTAATCGAGAAACATGGAAAGAAAAATGCATAATAAAAGTAGAAAAGTCACCGAGTCTAAAAGGTGTACTCTCTTCATCATCAACATGAAACATGTATAATGTGAATGTATGGTTTTTGTATTTAATACTTAACCCGCAAGCCTCCAGCTTCTAATAATTTTTAAATTACTGTTGTATGCAACATTGTGCACACACGTAAAAAGCATTGCTTTGTATTATTGATTGTTTATTTAACAGGAACCAATGACAAAGCAGGAGGTCCTCACTATCTGATGAAGTTTGTGTCTGTCCAGTGTGTGAAGGAAACAAAAGCACCCCTTACTAAATGGGTTTTACCTTCCATGCAGTAAATTAGAATTATAAATATGGTATCAGAACAGTATAATGGTTCACAGGAGAAATTCATATAAATAAAGCATTATATATAAAAACCGGTATATCTGTGTACATTTTATCAAATTCTGTATCATTTTAGAATGTTTTCAGTTCATACAGATAAATTTCAAATCAAAACTGAATATTTAGTGCTAAAAAATGGAAAGGGTTAACCAAAAGTGATATAGAACAAATTCCATGGAGGAATAATCTCATTTTCAATTTGTGACAAACTGATGTGAAATGGTGGATAGTATCTCTAGCTGATTTCTCTGCTACGAAAAACATTGTGTAGTTTATATTGGAGTTATAAAACATGTTGCAGCTATATTTTATATTATTTTCCATGTTTTAAAAGGTCAATAATGTTTGCTAAAGAAAGCCATGAGTTCATTTTGTTTTAAGATTTTATTGTTTTATTATCTTTTTGTTTCTTTCAAAACACTTGTTTTAGTGTATACATGTGTAACATGTAAAATATTGCAAATGAATGGAGAAACATCTTCCAAATTTGTTATGGTATGGACCAAGTCCATCATCTATATATATCTATTAAAAGTGCTGTTTCAATTTCTTTCACAATATATGCGTATAAAATATTGTTTTCAAAATATTTTGTGATTTTTTTTTCTTTCTGATGGTGCATTTTCATTATTGTTATTTGAGGAATATCTATAGGTTGCTTGTATTACCAGGGTTTATATGTGATAATTTGTGTAATCGGCTTTGTCAATTATACAGAATTACCTTAAATTTCAGAATCCATTGTTTATAAATAGCCCCATCCACCCACCTCCCGTAATTCAAACAACCTTGACCTCATTTTCCTTTATTTATATTTTGTAGAATGTATAACTTTCAGCAACTCTTTTTGTGATGTAGGCATGAGTTATACAAATATTGAGCTAGATTTATTATTGACAAAATGTTGGTGAATAAATGTATACATTTAAAATTCATGGAAAAATTCATTATCTGATTTTCCTGATTTGAGCAAAAACAAAACAATTTTTAAAAAGTAAATAAATAAATAAAAATGGTCAGTGGGTCAATAATTAACAGTTTTGATTTTATAAAGACATGTCCATTCAACAGAACTATGAAAATAAGATGTCCCACATGAAAATTAGTGGGTTTGTTTTAACAATTTTTGAAAAGGATTTTCAATGTGGCTTGAACTTTTATTGAAAGACATTGCAAAACATGTATCATAAATTGATTGCAGTGCTTTATTCTTTGTTTGATATCAAACAGTTGTATCTAATCAGACAATCTAACAATATACCTGTATATGATGTTAACATTAGTGTATTTTTAGATATGTGCCTGCTTCTGAAGACAACTTTTGCAGCAAATTCAAAACATTTCATGGGCTGTTACAAATACATCTATATTGATAAATGTTTATAATATTAAGACACTTGACAAATGTTTTGATTTCATTTCTTGCTTGAAAATTTCATTTGAATCAAGTAAATTTTGTTTGCTGTGTTAAGTCATCTGAAAAAAGAAAAGAAAATTAAAAAATTATTAGAACATTCTTTTTTTGGAAGGGATAGGGGAGTTGACTTTAGAATTATACATTTTCATGTGAATAATGTGTCATGTACTGTGTACATGTGCATTTTTTCCTTTTATTTCAAACATTTATAGCACACCTGTATTGACTATATTAATATAGCTAGATAGTTCATTATCAAGTGGATATTTAATACAATCACCTGTCAAAACCAGAATTCTGATACCATGAAATCCTAATTAGATGTCAAAAGCTCTCTCTGACAACAGCAAAATTATCAGTGTATTGATGGTGATTGTATTAGTGCGAGATTGTTATGTTTTTTTTCCTGTTTGTTTTTTCTTGTACATCAAAAATACATGTACCAGGCAGATGATATTTGAATAATAAATCTGTGAGATTAATGTTGCTGGGTGTTTCGTTTACAGCAATAAATTCTAAGATATTCATATTATTGCGATTATTATCATTTTGTTGGTGGATCGGAAGTGTCGAGTTTTAAACTCCTCCCCCTTCTATCAATACATGAATTAAAATCTACTCTTGGCTGCCACTTTGTGGACAGCTTTAACATTTGTCTTATATTGAACTTTCCAACTGGACAAGGTAGTAAATTCATGTTTGATGAACAATATGGCCTTGTTGGCTGTAAAGGTAAAGATTAAGTTACTGTGTGAAGAGTAAAGGTCAGATTTGCAACAATTTAGACTTTGGTTTGATTAGGAGTTTAGTGTTTCACAAGCACAGAATGTGTTTGCAACTTGAATATTTTGTAAAGAAATCAGTATTCAAAAAAATCTATTGTGGTTCCACCCAGACTCTGCAGGGTTAATTATTGGATCAAATTTAATCTTCACTACAAGAGGATGTTATATATTTGAATGAAAACAAAATCCATTATTTGGGGTTCTTGAAAAGAATACTCTCAAAAAATTTTCCTTTGTAATTTTTATGTAAAACTTCAAACCCATATTGTGACTCTGCCCTTACTTCAGGTGCATTAGTGTGAACGTTTTAGATTTTTACTATTTCTTAATTATCTCTTTGGAAGGATATGTGATCTTGCATTAAAACATACCTAAATCCCATTTTCCAAAGATGTTTTATGTGAAATTGGTTGAAATTTTCAAAGAATATATTACTGAAACACTGTACTAGTCACTCCCTAATTTGATAGAAAAACTAAAGATCTTGTAGGATTTTATTACAAAATGTAAGAAATTGCATCATAATTTCACTCCAACCCCACAAACGAGTGGGTTTTTTTGGTTTTTTTTAAGGGGGGAGGGTACTTCATCCACCCATGCATACACGCATTTTTTGGAGGTTTCATTTACTTTTTACAAAATATTTGTGGAAATGTATACTAAGTCGACCTGTGCACCTGGTATTTTCACACTGGTTCTATCAATTTTGAGACAGTTACATGGTTATTTTTAGATATTTTTCATGGATATTTCTATATATTCTGCCAGTTTCCTCCCCCACAAACAATAATTTGTGGGAGTGTATTAGTTTCACCCTTTCTAACTATGCCTGTCTTTTAGTTTGTCCATCTGTTACTAGGGTAATTAAATGGCTCCACCTAGTCTCTCTTTGTGTATGTCTGTCTGCTTTTCGTTCATCAATCTATTTTCTTGCTGGATAAAATATTGCACTAAAACAAAACTGGGGGGGATCTAGATAGATTGTCGGCTGTATTTGGACTGCGTTACGGGGTGCAACTTCATTTTCGTATAATGCAAGTTCTAGTATCCCTGTGATATTAGAAAGAGAGAGAGGACAAGACGTGCTAACAGCCATTTTTGGATCCCACAGAAATACTTCAAATTTTGAAAGCGGACTAATTATTATTTTACAACCCCATCGCGGTAGCTCAGTGGTTAGAGCGTTCGCTTCGTGACCGGGAGGTCGTGAGTTCGAGTCTCACTCGTGCCATGGCCACGTCAAAACTAAGATGTTAACAATATAGGTAGTGGTTGCTCCTTCGACAAACGCGCGGCATTTATAAGTGAGAATCAAGGGTCTTTCGGATATGAGGTCCCTTTTTGCGAGAGGCTTTGGTACGTTAAAGAACCCTCACTGCTACGGCCCAGAGCGCTAAGCGTAGGTCAAAATTTGTGGTACTTCACATACGGCTGGTGACGTCTCAAAATGAGTGAAAAATCAATCAATCTTATTTTACGTCAGAGAACACGCCCCATACATTTTCACGTAACCTGTAATTATGTGCGCTCATTATGATATAAGATGCAAGTCTCAGTTATGCTTAAACTGAGTAAAGAATATTTTCCCAGTAGTTTACACTATAACTTGCTTTGGAAGAAGGAATCGATATTCATATCAAATTACTTAAACTCTTTCAGTTGCAAAATTTTATATTTATCAAGTAAACTTTGGTAACTTAAAAGTTTAAGTCATAAAAGCGCAAAACAGCATTAAGAATTGAACATAGTTGTAATAGATATAGAATCCACTAAGTCTTGGGTTCACGGGCAATTATATCGCTTGGCTTCAGATTTAATAGTTATTCGAACCCAAGCGATATACATTAACTGCCCGCACTTGGTTTCAAAGGTCGCGTGCTTGTGAGATTGCCGAGTACACGATTTTATCCATTTTTGTTTTGTTTGAATGTTATTCTACGTCCCATTCGATATATTTTTTATATGCACGTCGTCAGGCGTTGTCCGTCGTGCTGGCTGGCTGTCCGTCCCAGATCATACTTTCCAGACCCTTTCCGTAATGGATGCATGTACAGCTTTGAAATTTTGTCACAATTTCTTCTTCAAGAAGCGTAAGAATAAATGTGCATTTCAGCTGGATTGGTGCACCGTGACCTACTTTAGGGTTGATAGGTCAAACAGTTTTCCGTACTTGTTTTCGTTATGGATACAGATATTACTCTGAAATATAGTCACAAGCTTCCTCTCGGAGGAATACAAGTTGAGTTTGCATTTCAGATGGATTGGTCCGTTCGTGACATATATTAGGACTAAAAGTAGGTCACACAGCTTTTCGGACTTTTTTCATTACGGATACGGATTAGTCACCAGCTTCCTCTCTGAGAAATGCAAGTTCAATTTGCATTCCTTTGTTATAGGCAAGTCTTATGTTTGATACGGTCCCGGAGTCAAGAATTGAACACTGGCCTTATGGAACGCCAGATTAACATAAACTTGACTAATTCAAGACATCTTTAATTATTTGAAAATATCATAAATTCATTTGATGCGCGCAACAATTCAATTATAGATCTTTTCGAATAATTTGATATCTTCAAATGAAAAGGTCAATATAACAAACAGTATTAAATTTCATAATTCCTGTAGAAAATACAAATCAGAGAGATGGGCAAACACCGACCCCTGGACATACCAGCGGTGAGATCAGGTGCCTAGGAGGAGTAAGCATCCACTGTCTACCGATCACACCCGCCGTGAACCCTATATCTTGATCAGGCAAACGAAGTAATTCGTAGTCAGAATCAGTGTGTCAAGAACGGCCTAACAATTGGTATGAAACACATCAGACAGCATTTGACCTAATGGAGAGTTGTACTGGCAAACTAGACCATTATAATGACCATAAAATTTGCCAAATGCTGACTTTAGACGAGACTTTGCAAACCCCTGTAACATCAATTGTTTGTCAGTAACCTGTCTCGATTTAAAAACTGATCATTTGCAGAACAAGCTCTTGCATATCGAATCAGTCGGGAGATATGAACATCATATGCAGGTGATAATAGAATATTGCCACATAAATAAGGAAAGTTGACGATGGAGAAATTGAAATCATCCAGTTTGTCATAAAGTTGAGTTGTTAGTTTGCCGCCAGTATCTATTTTCAATAAAATATCTAAGTGTCTTTTATTTCAAGTTCACTGGGATATATCGAATCGACATACGAATGAAAATTTCGTCGATATATCTAAATGTCGGATTGACGGCCACAGCAAGAGGTTTGTTACTTTCTTGTAGAAGCGTTTGAATGAATTCTGCTTAATAAGAATAAAAAACAGACCAGCCAACAAAGGAGCAGAATCCGAGCCCATGGGATTCCAACAAACTGTTGGAAGACCTGATCACCAAAGACTACAAATACATGTATATTGTCAGTGAGGAACTCTAGTATCTTTTTAATATAAACTTCAGAGTACTTGTGCGTGGGGTTAGAGTGGTGTTTAATACAAAATAATTTTTTGTATGACTAATCACTATGAATATTTCCTTTTACCATTTTTGTTGAGGAAGTATATGTCTATGACGTTAAAAATCTAGTCTTTAATTCATCATGAGATATGCTTGTATAAAGTTATTGCGCTCGTTAATTGAATTGTTGATAGCATTAATTATTCTGCTAAATCGATGAGCGCTATAATTAAATTGTTGCTCTCCTCAAATGAATTGAAGGCTGTAAGTGCCGAGCATAGGCTTAGATTTTGCAGCCCTTCACCAGCATGGTGACGTCTCCATATAAGTGAAAAATTCTCCAGTTGGACGTTAACAATATACAACCAACCATTACTGCCCTCAATGATTAATTGATGCGCACATCAAATCAATTCAATTGTTGCGCGCATCAATTCAGTGTATGAGAGCAATAATTGATTTGATGCACTCATCAGCTGAATTATTGCTCGCAATAACTGAATTAATGGTATCTTCAAATAATTAATGATATCTTCAATTATTTGCATTTGGCACGCCATATGGCCCCTGAATTTCAACGGAGCACCTTAACCATTAGTTAGATTACCACGTCCGGTTTTTTTTTTTTTTGTTTGTTTGTTTTGTTTTTTTTTTTTTGGGGGGGGGGGGGGTATTATTTATTTATTTATTTAGGCCTGGCTGACTGGATTTGAGCTCACCACCAATTGAGCCGTATGTATGATCTTACACACTAAAAGCATTGTAATATAAACATTTTTTAATTACAGAAAGCTGTTAAGAATGAAATGATCTATGGAATTGCAGGTTTGACGATTTTCGATGAAATGTTCATAGTAAATGACGATGTCATTGATGTACTGGATGTTGTCATGGGAACAGATTGTGTCGTCATCTTCACGGTTTGTGCCGTGTTGTTGTTACCTATAATAAAAAGGTGTATATTTTAAAAAAAAACAACTCAAAAACGTCATTTGTCAAGATGTGCAAATTGCTATATATAGTTCCATACAAAATCCGCAAAATTTCCTGCATGATGTCATGGCGAAATCACGATCTGTACAAACAACAGAAGGCAAATGAACGCAGTCCACTGTATCCTCGCATACCGGGGATTCTGTCAAAGACAACATGCTGATTTTAGTAAACTTAAACAAATATCAGACATTTTTAATTTTGATTTGATATTGGATATCAAACCCTATGAAGAAGACAGAAAAAAGTAAAAATGCTATGCGTCTATGAAAACATACTGTCACAATATCCACAAGTACGTGCGCAGTTTGTCATGGCCCATGTTTGGAACACCCCCGTACAAGCATGCAAGTGGTTCCGGCAATCGCTACGAACGTCTTGGCAACCTACCGCAAGGAATATAAAATAAATTATATATATATATATATCTTGTGTGTGTTTGTGCGCGCGCGGCGCTTTAATTTAATTTGAGGCACGCACTCCAATCGCAATATATGTAGATAACAACTTACCTGTACCAGACACAAACTGCGTAGTCGTCAGTTTAGAAACACCTGTTGTGGGTGATGCCGTGGCGGCTGATGTTGTACTTGTTGTTGAAGCAGGTGTGGTTGAGATCGGGGTTGGTGTAGTTTTCTGGGTTGTCATGGACACTTTAAGAATGATAAAGACGACAATTTCTAACAAGGTACATTATACATCTACAGATATATATACAATGTCCGATTTCCATTGACAGTAGAGAAATTAAAAATTGCTTCCAAATGACATAACATCGCGGTAAGTCGTTATCAACATTTCCTATGTTCTTACTTGCTCATATGATAATACTTCCATCCTTTAGTAATTACAGGCTTTTGACATTTTAAATATCTATAATAAAATGAATTATTTTCCTGCAAACAAACTGAAGCGCGGATCGGGGGGGGGGGGGGGGGGGGTCCTGGCTGGACTCCCCTTGGAATTTCCAACTGTAAGAAAATAAAGTCATTTTCAACCTAGCATCGCGCTTAATATTCCTTCATCGACTCTCTCTTTATTCGCTCACTGGGGACGATTTCAAAATTCAAGGTCATAATATAATATGAAAATTACCGTACCGCAATTTTCGGTGCAGATTCGCATAGTCTACTATCTGTAAAAACGTGGGAATTTCGGAGGCTTCGCCCTCGAACCAGGTCCCAGATCCCCGGCCTTTTGGACCCCCCCCTTCCCATGAAAAAAGCTGGATCCGCGCCTGCACTATTGGTTTTGCAGTTACATTTATAGTTATACAAGAAGATCTTTTTTTTATTATAGATATTTAAAACGTCGAGCGCCTGTGTTAATAATATATATATTCAATAAGTTGGGTGCAGATGCTTACTATTTCTAATATATGTCTTGATAAAGTGTCCAAGGTTTTGCTTCCGATTAACTGTATCGGTAAGTTTGAGAGTGCAAGTATCTTGAAATATTACCAGTACAATAGCCGCAGAATTTACGGCAGTTTTCCCTCAGGTACCCCTGATACGTTTGATCTCCGCACACCTGTTGACCAAAATCTGCACAGTCAGGAATTAAATCTTCACATGGCGGGGATTTTCCTTAAAATCATGCAAACAAAATACCCTTCTTATTGTTAAGATCAATAATGAAAGTTTGCATACGACATTTTTTTTTTTTAAATGACAAAATTTTCAACATTTCTTATGGGCCATGTCGCTCATCTGAGCATTGGAACCAATATACATTCAGTAACAGTTAAGCAAAATTTTGAATCTACACCGAGTGCATAGTTTGCATATTGATCTAACCCCGTATTTCCAACACAAACAAAAAATGTCCTATTATGTAATCTGATGTGGAACTTCGGAACTTTATAGTGCTTCTAACCTTAACAAGATGACATGGTTTTAATAACCATACTGCAATCTTATAAGATACTCCTATGTAAAAACTAGTACCCTTTGTGCCCACCTTCTCCCTCACGACCCCGTCACGATTTAATCATAACAATACTGTGTACACATGTCCCTCTTAGATATTCCTATACTCCTGTGTAAAACTGTTTTGTTCACCGACGCCCTCTTCACCACAGGGATCATGGCATTCTCTGACCAGAGGGGTGCATTCTGTAAGCTTCATCAACACAAGTGAAGCGTGCAAAAACACTCACTCTGGAATACCAGGAATCAAATTTAATTTACGCAGCGTAAGAATGCCAAATTATTTGCTTATCAGTGTTACGCCTTGTACCCATTTGTTGAGAACAATCATCTCATGGATTTTTGTTTTACCCTCTCCTTTGTTCCTGTGGGCATCACCTTTGCAAAACTGATCCCACACCGCCTGAAGACGCTTGCATATCAAATTCGACAAATTGCACAAGAATATCCTATAGAATTGATTCAATGTTGTCGAGTAGGCGACATTTTGAAAAGAAGGAATAATTCATTAATTGAAAGAAAGAAGAAAATAAACAAATCTGAATTGATTTTAAAAGTAAATTAATATGAGCAATGCACAGAACAATATGGCTCCCTACCTGAGCAATATCCGCATCGCAGTGGACAGTGTAACCGTGCGAAGGCTTCATATATTCCCGTGCACTGGGAATCATCATAATACCAGCACTTTAATGTGGGGTCATCTTGGCAATCTGTAGATACATGTATAATTGCGTGGTAAGAGAAAATTAGAACATAAGTAAGCATCAAATATTTATTTTTTGACATCTTTTTGGCAGATAGCAAGCAATTGTGGGCAGACATTAAATAATGTGCATTAGCGGGAAGAAAAAAAGAGATGACAACTCTCTTGTGACGTCACATATTTTTGCAAATTTTTTATAGAAGGAAAATAAACCCAATTCGAAATTTTGCGCACAAAGCATCACACTGTGTGTGTGTGTTTGTTTCTCTGTGATAAACCATGAGTTAATTTCCTCACAACTTGCAACGGGCGGTAAATTTCTCAGTTCAAGCAAAATCTATAAGGTTCAATGGGCTTGAATCGTATAAATTGACATGAATTTTAAATTCTATTTGGCAGTATATATATATATATATATATATATATATAAATTTTCATTTTTATTTCAGATATAGATATAAGGAATCACTGTCAAGCTTTTGGGTGGGTAGGAGTAGGGTGTTTTCAGTTCTGCTTCACTAGAAGATACATTATGCTTATGCTGCAAGGATCACATTGTAATACACCAACATGGCTAATGTCTGCTCAAATGGAATTTGAGGGTGCACTAGTTTCAGACTGTGTTGAATATGAACTAACTTTGAGACACAAACGAGAAAGTGATATCCACATGTGTGTGTCAAAAATGTATTTTAAAAAATAGATTTCCTTTTCGAAAATACATGAGGGTACGAACTGCGTGCTTCATGAAAGGTATACAGCGGCGTGAAGAATTGCAGTTCATATCCTCATGTATTTTCAAAAATGAAATTTATTTTTCATCATTACATTCTATTTCATTTCTGACAGAATTGAATTGCCGTTGAAATAGACGTACTATATTCATCAAGATTCATACGCGCATTGTTCACAACTGCAGCGTATTCAAGAGAAAACGGCTATCATTACAAGTTGAAAAGCTATCAAAGGCAAAAACATTGGGAATTTATGTAAATACATACATGTATTCTATAGACTAGTTGTCGAATACAAAATATCAGCTCTCAATGCGTCCAATAATTGTGAGAAGAATGCTAAAATGCGGAACGGAATGTATATGTATATGTACTTGCAATGTTCATAGACGTTATGATACGTATTTGACGGTCTTACAGGGAGTGTGCTAGGTATAAAACAACGATAATTCATAATCTGATTAAATCAGCAAGTTGTAGATGTCTCAAGATCAACAGATCATGATTAGTGATATATGCAAACATCTTCAGGTAATGCAAATTCAAGCTTGTTCAATTCAGGGAGCCCCGTTTATGATTTTCAGTTTTAGTTCTTGGTAAATATAATAAATTTGACGCATAATCATTCAACCTGGTTTGGCGACAACTGAAGAATTTCATATTTTCTATATCAAATTCATTATCACAATACCTTACATTTCATACAATGATCTTTGACCGTGTGACCTCGAACTTTTTAAGTTAATTTTGACCGAGACTTTAACCTTGCTCAAAACTTTTGAATTGGGAGTGATATATCTTTCATGTTTCATCTATACATTCCTTGCGGCAAGACCTTTCTTTTGGTACCAAAGTTTTTACCTTACAACTTTAACTTTACAATATTTTTTTTAAACGCGAGTAAACCCCTCTGCAGTGTTCTGATGGCTTTTGAGACTTCGACGCCTTAACCAATCAAATTGTTATGGAGTACCAAATGAACATAAAATCAAATAATTGAAGATATCTTTAATTATTTAAAGATATCGTCAATTCATTTGATGCGCGCAACAATTCAATTAAAGATCTCTTCAAATATTTAATGTTATTTTCAATTCTGATTTATTGCGCGCATTAGTTGAATTGATGATAGCATTAATTATTCTGCTAAATTCATGGGCGCTATAAATGAATTGTTGCTCGCTTGAAATGAATTGATGATATCAACATTTGAATTGATGTGCACTACAATTCAACTGAAGAGAGCAGTAATTCATTTTATGCACGCATCAATTCATTTCATGCAAGCAATAATTGAATTATTGCTCTTTTTAATTGAATTAATGGTATTATCAATTTAATTAATGCGCGAAACAATTCTTTTATAGAGAGCAATTATATAATTAGAAATATCTTCAATTCAATATACAATGTATCCACAGTTGAGTGAATGGTCTCTTTAATTGAATTGATAATAATTTAAAAGAAAGTATGTGCGCATTAATTCCGTATGCAAAAGCATTATAAATAATTAAAGATATCTTCGACTGAATTAAGAAATTATCAAATCATTTATACAGAGTTCAGAAGCGGCAACTTTCCCTAATCGGATTCAAACTTTCGTGACGTAGAACGAACCTTCATCCATATTTAAACTCTTACTACGTATTTGCCATTTAAATACTTGTAGGATTCACCAGTACTAGGGGTAAGCCTAAAACATTTTACGTGTCAACACATCATCGTCTAAAAATATTTTTTTAAATCGTGAAAATCAAATTGTTTTATTTTTCTGAGTATCAGACGCAATATATACGGTTACGAGTGTATCAAATATTTAATATTCTATACTTCTAAAAATCTTGTGTCCGCGAGGGATTTGAACCCGGTTGTTTAAAAAAACCCAACAAAAACATACAAACGTTTAAAAAGTCAACGACCTTGCCCACTGAGCCACGCAGTAGACCATAAATGGCTACAAAAAATTAACGTACAGGTGAAGTTGAAAATAATATCAGTGAAATTGTTTCGATTTTTTGAAATTTACATAAAAACGCCCTTATGAAACAAAATTTCAAAGCGACAGGTTTTTAGAGAAAAACTCGAAGAACATTTTCATGCTACATTTATTTTGTTTCACGAAGGCAGTTTTTCTGAAATTCGGGGATACCCCTCGATTTTAACGCTAAAAAACATATACATGTAAATCGCTTATTGCTTGCTTTATTTTGGCTAATTCTTATCAATACATGTCTTCTAATCCTATTTTCAAAAATGTTTGAATCAAAAGAGAAGTCCCAATTGGTTTTATGATATATTTGAACAACTTTGATTAACATGGACGTGCAACACCTTCTTTAAATTTTCCGAGCAATAATGCCACCACATTAATGAGCTTATCAATATAATTGATGGGAGCAATAATTGAATTGATGCGCGCAAATTATTAATGCTCTCATCAATGGAATTAATGCGCGCATCAATTCAATTATTGCTTTCTTCAATCGAATTGATGAGCGTGATAATTGAATTGAGGCGCGTATCAAATAATTGACGAGAGCAATATTTGAATTGATGATATAGATATCTTCAGTTATTTGAGTTTATGTTAATTTGGCGCTTCATAAATTGTAGTTTTAAATTGGCATACACGGGCTGTATCATACGATAAATTAAATCATATCTAATTAACGTAATTACGTTTTTAAAAGTTAAATAATCCAGCTTCTAGCCCTTTCCAACGACATATCACATGATCATTTTGGTTCCTAAACTAAGTCGGAAATTCCAGATATATAAAATTCGGCAATTTGAAAAGATGAAATATGTTAGCATTGTGTTATTTCAAACATCCAAACCAAAATATAAAAAATTATGAATAAATAAAAATGAATAAAAAAATGTAAGCGACTATAAAAAAGCCCCCAAAACAAACAATAACAAAGCAAACAAACAACACCCCCCCCCCAAAAAAAATTAAAATAAATGAATAAATAAATAAAAGGAAAGAAAGAACAACAACAATCAAAACAAGGTAAAATACGCACACACACAAACTCATACACTCGTGTAATTATAACTACATACAGTAAAAATAAAGTTTTGAAAAATCAAAAGAATTCTGAATAATGAATCGGGCTAAATGAAATTAATCTTACCATTTATACCATCCAATATAAATGCAATATTGCATCGCGTAGAAATCACTAAAATTATAAAAATCGAAATGAACATCTTTTTTTTTTAACCAGGCTCTCTTGCAAAGTGACTCCCTCAGTTTAATACTCTCGTGGATGAAGTAGGACCAATCAGGTTAGAACGTTTGTTCGTCCACAAGCCGGACATGAGGAAAGATTAACCTTATTGTCCGCGTTGCCACTTTATTGTTATCAAGTACAGATGACCGAAATACCTGTGATGCTTGGTTAGTTAGTACCTTGTTAGTATTTCCAGTACAGTTAAGTTAATCGACTCCATTAAGGTATTTACTAATAACATTACCCCACTAGTATTGGTCCTCAAATTCAAAATGTTCGAGCACATTTACTATATATATGTGTGTGTGTGTGTGTGTGTGTGTGTGTGTGTGTGTGTGTGTGTGTGAAAAACTAAAATCTATCACTCTAAATAAATCCATACCATAGTGAATTATATCAGAAATAGGGATATACAAAACACTAAAATAACCAACGACACGAGCAATATGGAATTGTAAAAAGTTCACCTTCAGGACTACAGAATATTTACATGGCAACGAAAGTCAGATTAATGTAATAAGAACAGACAAACTAGCAATAAAACCTAGGTAAAAACAGGACATCTACATAATGAGATCGTAGCTTAAAATACGCCCATTCTCAATGAGAGTTAAGACAAAACTGAGCTAATTATAGGCGTTACGCAGTTTTAAACAAAAACTGGTCCAACTAAACATCTTTTGCAAAAGTCCAGGTTTAGATAATGTTACCAGTGAAGGGTTTAAAGTTGCCCAGTATTTAATGAACCTATGCATTTTGAAAATGTGTAACAAAGTATTTACATCTGAAATATATCACCAAAAATAGGTAGAGGGTATATAACACTTATTTTCAAATCGGAAAATCCTCGATTACCTCGGAATCACAGACGTATAGCATTTACGAACAGTATCAGAAAGTTTTCAGTATGAAAAGGCCAAGATAACTAACAGTTGATACTTAATAATAGATTAGACAACGTTTTCGTTTTAAGATATTTTCATACATGAAAACCAGATAGTATTTACAAAAAAGCTAGAACCTCTAACCACTTATTTGAAAGGAAGTTTTGATTGATTGATTGATTATATATTGTTTTACGTCCCTCTCGAGAATTTTTCACTCATATGGAGACGTCACCATTGCCGGTGAAGGGCTGCACAATTTAGGCCTATGCTCGGCGCTTATGGCCTTTGAGCAGGGAGGGATCTTTAACGTGCCACACCTACTGTGACACGGGGCCTCGGTTTTTGCGGTCTCATCCGAAGGACCGCCCCATTTAGTCGCCTCTTACGATAAGCAAGGGGTACTGAGGATCTATTCTAACAACCCGGATCCCCACGGGACAAGTTTTGATTGATATGTATACTAACAATGTAACAAACGTTTATGAAGGTATAGAATTAAGACTCCTTCAACTGAATTTAAATGACTTCTTCTACAAAATGATATTCAGTTGTTCTTGACAACAAATTAACCCAGCCTTTTACACCCGAAGTAGGAGCAAGACAAGGAGATGTCCTAAGCCCTAATATCTTCACTCTATACAAGCACATAGGGAACTTATGCAGATGATTTATTATCAATATTTGATAATCAACAATCAAGAAAAACTCAATATTTCATACAAACATTGTAGGAATAGTATTTGGAAATAAACAATTTGGACTTAAATATAAATAAACAAAAATAATTGTTTTCAACAAACGCGGACATTTAATGTAAGAAACGTTTATATAGTTGATGGTATGGATATCGAATGTTACAGACACTTTGGTATAATACTTTTCATTTTGGCTCTTTCAGGGAGGCAAAAATCTCAAATATTTAACGAAGACTTAAAATGTAGAATATACATAGATATAACATTTACTGACTCGCCCATCTAAGCTTTAATACATCTATTTCATGATACGATTAAACTAATATTAGCACATACAGTACCTATGGGTCAGAAACATGGATATGCTATCAACATCAATGCAAGGTACACACAAAAACCTATAGAAACATTTTAAAAAAGACCGAGACACTGAAAATCTACATCTAACATTTAAAACCGATTTCATTAAGTCGTTTGGTTGATTAAATGAGAAGATAATGTCAAAAACTATTTATTTTAAGCATAAAATTGACATCTTGTCGACTTACAACAAATATCATTTTTATAAGTTGTGCGATAACCAGAGTATTCCTTTCATTGGTTTAATTTTTGGCGATAAGCTACAAATCATGTTGCTCTAATTACAACCAAGACAAAAACAATTTGTCGTTCAATTCATAAAGCTGGCGACTTATTGAGTTAGAAATGTCGTTTAATTGTCAAAATTCGCAACATATCGATTTCTTAATGTCAACATGTTGATAGTTAGTGAACATGACAAGGCACTTATACATTTCCGTAGTTTTAGAACATTCGTAATATGGAAACGTTTAAGTGCCTTCTCTTGTTCTCTAAGCACCAGCTGGTCAATATCAAGACGTCAATATGTTGCTGATTTTAATAATTAACTGACTTTTTTAAAAACTTAGTTAGTCTTCAACTCTATGCACTGAACGATATATTTTTCTCGTCTTGGTTGTAGCTTTTTGCTTAAAATTAAATCAATAAAATGATTGTCGTCCTTTTTGAAGATGTTGCAAGTCGCAAACACATGTCGACATTATATCAATTTTTGCAATGAAGTGATTGTGGTTCTGGTCATTATACGACTTCTAAAAGATGTTATTGTAGTAAGTCGCCGAAAAGATGTCAACTTTCTGCTCAAAATGAATAGTTTTCGACGATATATTATCATTTAATCAACCGAACGACTTAATGAAATCATGCCAGAACAGTAATTGTTTTTAAAAAGGAAACAATGCAGACTATCTTTAATTGTTTCTGGAGGCCCCCTGGCCGTCGCTCAGAATTACAAGGCCTTTCACCTCTAGTCGTCGCAGGTTCGATTCTCGTTCGCGCCGATGTTTGAGAAAGTTTGCCGGTTTACTTTTGGAAGGTCGATGGTCTCTCCCCGGGTACATTGTATCTGGATGCTCTCTTCCACTAACTGAAAAATTGTTGAGTGTGGAGGAAAACAACAATCAATGAATCAATCATTCAATCGATAATTGTGTTCTATGCTGACAGTCGGATTTCAACAATGTATTACATGAAAATTATCAACAACAACAACAAAATTCATAATTATACGTATCTAGTGTGTGATATTTTACTTTGATTAACAATAAAATTTGGAAAAGTTTTCTCTAAGTTCGATTTTTTACAATATATAATTGTTACGATTTTTCTGCATTGTGTGTATGTGTGTGTATAAAAAAAAAGTATATATATATTTCGGTTCTCGACAAGCCGTCTGGGTAGAGTTTATCGATCGATCATCGAGACCCTATAACAACAATGTAGAACTATAATAGATTATGTTAAATAAAACATGAATACTATAATGTCTCACTGATATACAACCAATATACGATTATATTATTACATAGATGATTTTCTTCAAGGGAGATAACTCTATATACATGAATTCACCACATAATAAATCTCCAAGTCACATAGACTTCATAATTTCATAATAAAAACTTTACAATAATTATCCTTATAATATGTGTTTACATTATTAATTATTGAAATAAATAAAACCATGGTGTGCATATCATTCTATGGGAATAGTTTATTGTGAACGTAACACGTGTTAGACAGTACTAAACTGGTCTTATCTATAAATTAATTATAATATTTTCAGACTGTTGTATATTTTAGAGCATACTTTTTCTTTAAATATATCAAAGTGAGACAAATTATATACATTATATATATATATATATATATATATATATATATATATATATATGTGTGTGTGTGTGTGTGTGTGTGTGTGTATTTGAGCATCTAGCTTTATCAACCTAGTCAAAAATCGAATTTTACATATATTCTATATGGTCTGAGCGAAAATGAAATTATATTCAAAAGGCAATATTTAAATAAGGAAAATAAAATATATATATATAGCGTTTTGGATTTTCCCGGTAATCCCAGGTTATTTATGGAATTCAAACCGGAAGCACTTCTTCACCCTGACGTCACCATTAGCATAATGGAATCAATTGTCAGCCATTTTACATAGACAGCCACAACAAAAGTTAACTGAAGACAACAACGAGATACTTTCTCGTTTTTACGAGAACTTATGATAATGAAGACTATATGGGTTCTAGGGGCGACCCTAATTTTTATGGATTTTATATCTGGAATGTCAGGTAAGTTATTTTATGATAACGTAGATCTGAAAAGACTAGCCAGGTGTGCTTAACCCTCCGGTAGATATCTGTCTCATGTGTAAGTCATCAACATGTATGACAAAGTATTGAAGTTTAGTCGTAAATGTAAAATATAAGAGTTTCGTGATTGTGTTGTTTTAAATTTTTATAAAGATACCAAAATGCACACTTAACTACTGCCAGTCAGTGACAGGACACTTGGTCATCTAATACATGAATGTCACTGTCAGAAAAATTAATTTGCTCAAAGTTAATACGGTAGGCTTTACTGAGAAACTTTTACATTCATATAGAGGACAGCTGCTTTGTTAACTTGAAAGACAGGTGTTTGAAAAGAGATAAACAGACGAAGCAAGAAAAGTTAGAAAAGTATTAGTGTATCAAATACCTCATTCTCTTTGATAATCACTAAGCAGTTATTGTGTATTAGTGCTAGGTTTATATTGTGTTTAACACTATGATAAAATATGTGGTTACTTCAAACTGTGGGAAGATTGATGTTCCTCTTACAGCTCAAGTGATATAATTATATATTTACATTTCCAACGATTTCCTTTTGACATCTGTACAAATAGTAATGATAACCATTTCTTCCTGAATGTGCCCAATGTGAGCATCAATACAGATAAATAGAGTATGTTATTTTAATGACCGGGAATTCCGACAGAAATGAATGTAGAATGTAAAACAAGAAATAAATTTCATTTTTGAAAATAGATGAGAGTATGAAAGTTTGTATACTTTTCTTGAATCTCAAAATTATACTTGTATAGATATGATATTGATAATTATTAAATATTGTGACAGTGTAAGGGGATCTTCAATCTCAGTATTTTGATTCTAAGGAAATGAAAAAAAAATTATATTGGTTGAAGTGATTGTTTTTATATTGAAATATTTCTTAGATTGCTGATCAGATACAGTGGGAATGCATTATCATAATTGATTAACCCAGGGGTAGACAAATAGATTTTTGATGTACTTGTCCAGGACAGGTTGAAACAACAAATTAGTCTTGGAATTAAACCAGTTGTGTATTGAAAAGTTTCAAACTGATATATTTGTGTCCTGCAAAATACGGAATTACCCAGAAAGATCGTTACACAGAGATATTTGCGTTGATAAAAAGATAGTAGAATAATAACAAACAGGAAATTTGTCACTTCTTAGAAACAAACTACCCAAGTATGAATTTATTTTTTATCTACTAGTATAATTATGAATGAAGGATTTCTCTTGCCTTTATATTTATTGTCCGAGTAGAGCCACTCAGTCTTCATCTTTATTTCTGGAACATATATATGCTTTTTGCTGAATACTACTGCTCATATGTTAGTCATTAACCTTTTCACATAACAAGAATCTGGGGTCTGGTTAGTGTTTAGGGAAATGAAAGCTGACAGAGGGTGGTGTATACTTCCAGCTACATCCATGTCAGACTTCAAAGAAAAAGTAGTAACCTCATTAACACAATTATTTCCAGTCATAAGTATTGGGTACTTACAGATTTCATGTGTTTTATGGTGATTGGTTCAATATCTTGGGGAATTTAGTATTCATTTCAGGTACCACAAGGTGATTCTTTTGATTCTCTGTCAATGATTTAAAAAATTCTGAATGAACCTGATTTTTTTTCCTTTTATTATTATTGTTCTTCTAAGACACAGAACTAACTATACAATGAAAAATATCAATATTTCAATACTAGTATTAATCATATATTGTCTCAGTTTTGTCTAAAATTACTAGCATTTAGTGATTTGTTTGGTACACAACAGAGGTGGTTAGGTATAGATGTGGATGAATTACTAATACTGACCTTTTTTGTCATTTGGCCTTTTAAAATATGTGATAATATCTCATTGCAAATGCTGTTTCATTTTAATTTGATAATTAAGACAAACATGCTTGCCTTTGACAGCAAGTCTAGTAAAAATGATTAACAAACATCTGCAGTGAAAAAGAAATGTAAATTTATGTTTCAGTAACTTGGTCAGTATAAAAATTGTGTTTTAAAATATGGACAATTTTCAAATTCTGATCTCATTGCAAGTTTGATGTGAAATATGTAGATCATTCCATTAAACTTTCCTTCTACATATTCATTCTTAGTCATATTTAGAAATGTTGACAGCTGTAGGTGTTGTTAAACTTTCTTAATCATCAGCTGGTTTCTGTCTTAGTCCCCATGTAAAGGTCCCTGGGGGAAGGGACAGACTTGTTTTATGAATGAAATGGACTTTGTGTGTCACAACTGACAGACTTGTCAGAGGCAAATGCCCTGAAACTTTTCCCTAATACATTGTACAGACATAGAACATGAATTACATGTGAAATATGTTTGTAAATACAGGAGTGTCTTGAATATTCTTACCACACATTTTGTAGTTTTGATTCTGTGTTAACTTTAATCATGAATTAATTTATGAGGTAGCTCTGTCTTTAATCCAGGATTCTAAGTGTACATACTTTTACCACTAAAACAACAATCAATGAGGAATTCTGTAAAAATTAGCTGAATGTATTTTGTCATTATCAAAAGCATGTAAAATAGAGAAAACTTCTTTGTCATGTTTATTTGTCTGCTTTTTATTTGTTTTCTATTTTGGTAGAAAAATTTTATTTGACATGTCTTTCATAAAGTATAAACTATAGATGAGATCTTTGATATTTAGTGGTGTAATCCATGTGATAATAATAGTCATGTGTTAGTATGAGTGTGGGATTGGGAAATTCCACTGAGGGGATACGATTTGCAGTTTAGGAGGATGCTTTGCAGAGTCGTAGGCAGCATATCTTGTCCCAAAGAGGGAAGGGGGGGGTCATTCTTGTCTCACAGTCAGTCTACTGGTGGTTTTGAAAGTAAATCTTGGAGCATGCTGGTCTAAAGAATGGGATGAATGTGAAGAACAGGTGTACTGTTATCAAAAAATTGTTTTATTCCAGTTTATCATTTATGGTTGGCAGCATAAGATTTTAATTAAAAGTTTTCTTTAAAAGATATCATGAGTCAAGGGCATAGAATTCTGTTTTTGTGTTAATGATTTCTATTATGCCCTTTAAAGTAGACTAAAGTTAGAAGGGAACTTTTGTTAAAAACATCCCAACTATCATTTTCCCTTGCAGTCACAGTATGGTATCTCTGAAATTGAATCAAGGCACATTATAGTCAATTTTGACTGGGTGCCTCTACCAATAAGAAGAAGAAGAATCAAATTTCATATTTATCAGCTGTCAAAGATATATTTCTAAAAAGGAGTTAGTGTGTGTTTTAATGAAAAATTGAAATGATGAAAATCTAAATGTGGCACATTCAATAGTAAATTTTGATTTCATAGAGAAACAGAGAATTTTCTTGTTGATCAAGACATAGAGTTGTCTAGCATATATTTTTCATGTTAGAAAATTCTTAATTATTTACCTATTTATTCTTGTCATTTCAGAGGCAAATTTGCATGACCCAGTGATAAAGTCAAAATTAAAAAATGGCAGGGGATTCCCTGTCTTTCATGGGAATATTACACAAGGAAGTCGGGTAGTTCAGCTTGATCAGCCACTCAGAGCTATAGATGAGGACACTGTGGGTGGTGCAAGTAAGTGATTGGTGTTACTACTGAAAGTAGTACTGGTATCATTTGTGTAAATTACTAAAGGCTAGTGTCACAGCAACAGTCATTTCCAACTAATATTTAAAAGCTATTAGAATTCACATTCTCAATACTAATTTCTGATTGGAATGCCATGAAGTCACAAATTTGGTGATTTTTTTGTATACAATTTCTATGAAAATTAGTCTTAATTTTCTGAGGCAATTTCATGCTTACTAACTAAAACCATTTTCACATGTTTGCAAAATTAGAATTCATTTATGTATATAGTTTAGATTCATGTTTTGCACCCATACTTTCTGAAACCAAAACTTGTAGAAAAGTAATGATTTTTGGCCCTTTGAAAGAATATAGCTGGAAATCTACATTGTGATATAAAACAAAGTAAATGAAGGATATTATTTGGTTAAAAATATAAGTAGTTTTATATACCTAACTTATTTGAGGTATATTTATACACAAACTTCTAGCTGTTATTGAATAAATTACCAAAATTAAAGTCAAAGTGATCTTGTACTTTTAAGCATGCTGCTGTCTAGCTGATTAACTATCATCACACTGATAGAATGTGAAAATTACTTTTTAAACATGATAAGTAAAATTATTCATTTTTCATAAATGTCAGTGTTATGTGCTTTTGTGGCTTACAGACAATGCACTTGTTACAGTTAGCTTAAAGTTCAGATAGATACTTTCTCTGTAATTTGTAAATGTCATTTGGGCTTTTATGCAGTGTAAACTAATGATCCAGATTTACTTGGAAAGCAAATTTGATCCTGTGTGAAAGTGTCAGGAGAATAGCCAAAAATGAGCCAGTATTGATCACCTTGTTTTCATTGAAACAAAAATATACTAATCCAGACAAAGCACCGGATATGGGCGGCCTTTCTTGGTGTTATTGCCCAATCAGATTTTTTCATTAACATGGTATTCAGATGACATCCATGATACCAAATATTCACTACTGTACCATTCTAGAATTTCAAGGAAATGTGAATTGTTCATTGAATGAACTATTGCTCCGTGTGCACTGTACCATTACATGGATATACTTCATTTTTTGCTTACATGTCATAAATATATTATACAATATTGCAGTTTGACAGTTCTAGAAACATTTTTACCAAATAACATGCTTAAACATAATTGAAATGTTGTCCACATCTCATTACCATATTTAATTACTCACACTACATGCACTATTGAAAGTATCCTGATAGAGTTATTAAAATTTATTCAAAGTTTGTTGCTGCAAAGCAATATACACCATAATCAGTATATATTAATTATGAAATATGAAAGGTATAGTAAAAATAAGTCTTGTACATTATGTTTTGGGGGCACATTTACTGTTTCCTTCTATAGCCTTAGAGCAGTTTAGTTTCTGGTAAGGTCAAGCAAGACATCACATATTGCAAACCCACTCAAAATGGTCAAAAAATGTATTCAAAATACAATTCAGACAGACCTGGATTTTCCTTTTTTTTTTTTTTTTTTTAGACAGGCTGTTAATTAGTTTTCCAGATGCATTTTCATTCTGTTCATCCCAGTTAGTGTTTAATTGGTACATTTTGTGTAAATGATGTCATGCTTTGCATGCAAGTCTCATATTTGTCGAGTTCATCTCTCTCTTGTGCAGGAAGCTATTTTTCATGCTCTCCAGAATTTTGTTTTAAAAAGCGACTGTCATTTTGTTTCGTCTCACATGAATTGAACCAAAAAATAAGAAGACATAAACAGGTGTCTGTCATCCACAGGTAATCCATTTATACATGGATATTTTTGTATTTTGGAATTTGTCTAGAGCTTTACATAATTTTCTTTTATATCTTTTAAATTGGTCAGGAACTTTACTTAATTTTCTTGATTATCTTATTAAGATTCTTAAAGAATAAATTGGGAGTCTTTCCATAATTTTCAAATTCTTTACAGTACACTGGTAAACACAACAAAGACATGCATTGAAAGTTGAATGAGTTCATTCTAATTTATATGCATGCCAGTCACTGCCTGATCTGACAGCATTCTCCAAATTTTTTTAAAATGAAATCTCTGTGCCAGTTTGTATGTAAATTAGCTTATTGTCTATAGACTGTTTTCTGTGATGCCATAATATTCTTTAAAAGTTCCTTAGAGCAATGAAATAAAATACCATGTAGTTATATGCAACTATTTAGTAGGCTGTCTATAGAAATCAGGCCCTATCTATAATACATATATACATATCAATAGCACACTACATGTCATCAGCCACCAACTTTTAGCTCACCAGAACTGAAGTGAAAATTTGTATGTTATCTGTAAACTTTATCGGTAACATTTTTTATTTCTTCTCAAGAACCATAGGACCAATTTCAACTAAACTTAGCACAAAGCATTCTTTGGTGAATGGATTCATCTTTGTTTAAATTGGAGAGTCTTGTCCAAGGCCTCATTTAAGAGAATTGGTGAAAAAGATTTCTTCTCAACAACCACTAAACTAGAAAACCCAAGTTGGCATTGTAGCTTCTTAAGGTAGTGAGGGTCCTAATTAAATTACGAACCCCCAGTGTTAGGGTGGGGCCACATTGTCATGTAGTTATTGCTTATTGCTCATGTTTTAATTCATACCTTGACCCCTTGGTGCAGGACAGGCTACTTTAAGAATTCAATCTGTAAAGATCCAATATGTCAATTTGATAAGCAAACAGCTTTCTTTTTGGTGAAGATTTTTGACTGTATCCTTGTGAATATATTATTTTCGTGGTTTGTTATAGTGTAATGTCTTTGTTTGCAGGGTTTATTTGTGGATACAGAGTTATTTCTCCTCGAAAAAGCATTCCATTCACTGTGGAACTTTTGGACAGAACCACAGGAGAAGCGCAGGTGAAAGTGGTAGAGGGGCAAAAAGTTTCATTTGAAAAGCGGAAACGATACAAATTCTCTGTGATAGCATATGACTGCGGACAACCTGCACATGAATCAAACAGGTAACTTGAGAGTATACAAGTATTAGGGCATGACATATGTCCATTAAATCTTTAATGATAAATGCCAGTTGTGTGTTCTGTTTTGATACCATGTTGTACCTGACAAATTTAATGAAATATCAGAACAGTAGGCATTTAAAATATATTGCACGTTGGTTAAAGTAAGGAAATTTGAAAGTTATATATCTCTTTGTTCAGAAAACAACTTTAGCCACTATTTAGAATGAATGATGAAACTGATACATGTGTACAATGCTAAATCTTTCATTTGCCTGGGTACATTTAATGGTCTGTGTCTGACCATTCATTTCATTTACATGACCAGTGGCAGGTGTTTTGAAAATGAGGTAGGAATATCATCTCTGTTAGGTACATAAATATTTAAATAAGCTCAGGGTTTAGTAGACACATAGAGTGACCAGTCAGGCAATGGTACCATATGAATCACTATTGATCAGAGTGTCTGGGCTCTATATTAATGAAGTGAACAATTATCAAATTCTAATTTTTTTTTGGACAGTGTAGATGCATGTACATGTATTGGGATATAATCTGATATTGTATAATGATTTAATGCATATTTGCAATTTAAGAGTAATAAGTCTATAATTTTCTTGCAATGATATATTATTTTGTGCATAAGAAATAGTTGACTGGAGGAGTGTCAAAATCAATGGGACCACGAAAAAGTAATTTAAGAGATCTAGTTTGACTTTTTAAGAGTCGGTAAATCAACACTTCATTCACCTGGTCTAGCTTTTACACAGATTGGGTATAGGTGAGGGTGGTAAAATTTCGCATGTAATATATTTAATCTGGAAACTTTGTCATCTGAAATATCAGTTCTTATTTGTTGCAGCAAAGTAAAAAATAGTGTAATCTTGTAAATTTTATTGTCTGAGTGTAAAAGAACATTTCTCTGGCCAATTAATTCCCAATCAGGATATTGTACAATGGGTCATTGCTAATTACTTGGTTACCAAGTTCTGTTTTATTTAACCATGACCTTTTTCTCTCAGTTATGGTCCACCTGTGAATACAGTTAGCACTTCAGGATAATGAGAGTAAATTTTACAGGGTTATAAGTAACAGGACTTGGATTTTACTTTAAGAGTTTTGAAAGATTGAGAGAGTGAGAGTAAGTGTGTAGGGGAAAAAAATTAGGACTGGAAGAATACTCTCAGAGATCAGGAACCCTGTGAGATCGTGGTTAGTAATCAAAAGTCCCCTGAATATTAATATCCAGTTTGATGTACTGGGCTATTGGTTTAAGAATAAGATAAAGTCTTCAGTTGAAATACTAATAACAGTGTAATAACTATTTCAGTTTTTGCTGTATTGTAGTATATTCACCCAATTAATATAGGTAAATGAGTTACCAAGATATTTTTATAAAACTTGTAACAGGTACATGGATAATTAAAATTTCAACCACAAACTTTTCATTTTTTATTTTTTTTTGTGTTTTTTTTTGGTTTTGTTTGTTCTTTCATTGTCACCTCTGTTAGGTATTAAACAATTTCAATAATATTCTTGAATTTTATCAGCTTTATTGTTCATTAGTCCCCCCCTCCTCCCTTCTTTCCAATAGATTTGAGAACATTGACCTGATGAGAATCTTTAAATTTAAGAAGACCTTGAAATGATTGATGAGTGTTTTGTTTGCATGTCTAAGATATCTTGCACAAAAAGTGAAAACATTCATTCTTTCATGTATTAATTAGCATTGATATGGAATAAAACAGAATAATGAAAATAATGACATGCATATGAATTGATCTCTCATATATTCGAGTTTCTTCTGCCTCATTTAATGAAGTCAGTGTACCACTGTGTGTGATGCTGCATAATTTCAGTACAGAAAAGAAATATGTTTTATTCACAAGAAATTTGAATCAATCTAGTCAGTTGGATTGAGATTTATAATCCATAGAGAGATTCCATTGATTTTTAATAAGAAAAAGGAAGTTCTTTCCACATCTTTAGTCTAGCCAAAGTTTACCACTGGAAATGAATCCGTCTCAAGCTAAATAGGAAAAGTGTCAATATTCATTCACCTCAATAATTTAATTATAGGTTGTCTAAAATCTTGTGATTATTATTATTTCTTAGAATAGGTAAATTGAATTCTAGTTTGATTAGTTCATGTAAAACTAATCTTTGTCCCGTGAACTTCTTATGCAATCTAAACACAAGATTATAATTTGATTGTGATTTCATCAGTGGATACACTATAATGTTGTAGCTAGAACATAGACCAAATGTCATTATTTACTTTGATAAAGGAACCTAATAGGTTTTTAGTAGCTAGAGCACTTTTTGGTGTTAAGTAATTGATTTTCCAACATTAATAGGAATTTTGATTGCCGTATAAAATTATTTTCCCTATAGCAGATATTTGTAATAGGTTTCCACATCACATCTCCAACTACAGTCCATGTGTACATGTTAATTACATTATTGATATTCATATGTACTGTATATGCAGTAGTGTATTGAAGCAAGTAAATTTTATGCTTCAGAGATTGAACAATGGCATATTGTTTTTGGCCAATCTATCTTTCCATGAAGCACTTTTGACCAAGATAAGGACTTCATATGTAATCATGTGAAAGGACAAAGCCTAAATTACAGTAGGGCTTAGTCAAATACAGGTCCTACACATTAATGTGTTTAAAAGTACTAGAACATGGATACCAGCAACTAGCAATGCAAACTTAATATACAAATTTCTTGATCCATATGGTGTGTACAATTGTTATGTTCACAAAGTATTTTTAACAAAAAAACCCAAAAAACTGCAGACATGATATGTATTTTAAAAGTTGTCACTTTTTGAAATTTTTAGCTCACCTAAGCTGAAGGCTCCAGTAAGCTTGTCTGGTCAAAATTTGTACATTGTATGTCGATGTCATTCTAAATTTTTCATATTTTCATCATCTTCTCTAGAACCACTGGTCCAATTTCAATCAAACTTTGTGCAAGTCATCCTTGGGTCCCCTTGAAAGGGGAAATATCAAGAAAAGGTAGAAATAGAGGGTAGCCATATCACAGGCACTTGGGGCATGGGTCATGATCATTTCACATATCCCCCTCCCCACCTTATCACTCTTTTTTTTTTTTTTTTTTAGATCTGAAATAGACACACTAATTTTTTTTTCTACTTATTTATTTTATGAATATGCATTAAAGATCACCTAAATATGTTATTTTTCGTCTCTTCTTATAATCACTCATAACGTAATTTTGCTAATATGTGACAGAGGCGAAAAATAACATAGTTTTCCAGAAAAGTTGAAATTCGTTTAATCTCAACAACAGCAGGACCACAGTAGGAGATTCCAGGTCTACACAAAATCAGAATCTCATGGGGATCTGGGTTAGAACAGGTCCTCCAGTACCCCTTGATTGTCGTAAGAGGTGACTAAATGGGGCAGTCCTTTGGATAAGACCGCAAAAACCGAGGCCCCGTGTCACAGCAGGTGTGGCACGATAAAGATCCCTCCCTGCTCAAAGGCCATAAGCATCGAGCATAAGCCTAAATTTTACAGTCCTTCACCAGCGATGGTGATGTCTCCATATGAGTGAAAACCTAACCTATTCGACATAAGTTATTTAAGGTAGGGTTTTCATAATTTGCATACAGATTCCTTACATTTCATACATGATCTTTGAACTTGTAAACTTGAACTTGGAATTTGATCCAAATTTCAAAACTTTAACCTTACTTATAACTTTTAAATGATGAATGATGGAGCTCTCATATTTCATATATACATTCATATAGATTTGTCATGACAAGACCTTTCATTTTATACCATGGGGTTTTGTCTTTTGACCTTGACCTTGGGAGTTTGACTTACTTTTATGAAAACTGAACCTATCCAATATCTCATAAACTGTTTAAGGTAGAGCTTTCATATTTGTACATAAATAGCTTGTGACAAGACCTTTCATATTTGTACATAAATTTCTTGTGGCAAGACCTTTCATTTCATACCATGATCTACAACCTTGGCCTTCTCCAGAACAACAAGGTCATGTTAGTTATATTGGTGTTGAGGCATCCTCTTCTTGTGTGAATTCAAGTTTGGTTATGTCATGACCCTTTGGGGATAGATTGGATCCACAACATGGGTCAAAATTTTTATGGACAATCTCAATACCTGAACAACAGCAGGGCCAAGGTGACTCTGGTTAGTGATGTGGCACATGGGTGTCATGTTTATTTTTGTAGACATACTGGCAATTAATTGCACTAAATTGGAAAATTCTATAAAGAATTGATGAAAACTCTCACTTTTCAAAGTGGTACAGTGTTATCTATCTTCAGTCTATACATTGTATATTATTCACTTATGGCACAGAGAGTTATGATGACTTCATGATACACATATGACAGTTAGTCAATAAACAAATATGTTTTGGATACTCAGTTTGGCTTTAGAGATGCTCTAGATATTTTTAAATCTGAGGTATGAAAATGTGAACTTGCACTTTTTTAGTGTTTGTTTGGTTTTATGTGATAGAAATGTTCATGTACTGCTCTGTTTCTCTTTCAACTACTTGATTGAAAATCTCAAATTGAATTTGAACAGTTAAAAACATATATATCTTCCAATATTCTATGTGTATTTGGCACATTGTGATATAAATCAAATGTCAAAATAAAGGCCATTTTGGTAATCTTTTGCATACCTGTATGTAATTGAATAAATCATTAAAAGAATTCCTATGCAAAGATAAAATTTATAAGCATGCTTGCTACTACACATATACTTAAGTCTTGATAAATTCATTAGTCCAATAAAATATGACAAGGAGACAAGTTAAGGTCTTTCTTGATCGGGAAAAGAAACAGAACATTTCATTAAGAGTGCAGTCAATTTTCTCACAGATAAGAATTTATTATTGTGTATTCTTGGTGTGAAGTAATGTACTATTGATTTTCTGGGAGAAAGATGGAGGGCCAATAAAATTTGTCAGAGAGAAGATAGGACTGGCAAAGTCAATAACACTATAGATATGTAGAAAATGAGAAGGGGGTTTTAGGCAGACAATATTCAAGGGTGACTGTGGGGTTAAATTGGGTGAAAATGAATCAACTGCATCATGTTCCTTGTCAACAGATAGATTGTGTGGTATGCCAAAAATTCTTTTGGTGTGCGTAGAAGAAAATAGAGAATTTGTGGTCAAGTAAATTAAGTAATTATTTTTTTAATAGCTGGGCTTTTATATAGTGTGTTCATGTTATTGATATGTATGGATACATTGGAAGAATAGGAAAAAAATACAATGTTCCAAGGAACTCATGTTGTAGCTTGTAGCCATACTAAATGTAGTAGACAGATGGACATACAAGTAAACAAATTGGTCCCAAAGTGTTGCTTTGCTGGCAGCACAAAAATTGCAAAGAAAGCATCATGGTGAAAGAAACCCAATGTCTAGGAAAGAAAAAGCTTGATTAATGGTGTGACTTCTCTGTCTTTTTGAGATTTCAGATATTTTATTAACCTTAGACATTTACTTGTGCAATGAATTCAATATGGTACACCTGGGTTCTCTTTTCAGAGCTATCATTTTCATCCGAGTAGAAGATGTGGACCGATTTTCCCCAACTTTTGATAAGCCTGACTATGTTGTGGATTTGGAGGAGGACAGGCTGTATGACCCCTTGATGACATTACATGCCCATGACCAGGACAGGTCCAAGGTGTTCAAGGAGATTTGTGAATATGAAATCAGGAATCCTAATGTTCCATTCACTGTTGATAAAAATGGTAGGTGTGGTTATAAAGCATTTGCAATTTTCATGAAGTAACATTTTTACATATAAATGGTGGAATTCTCAATGCAGGGATTTTTTTAACCTTTGATTTCAAGGAAAAGACAGTAATATTTGATTGAAATTGGTAAAACACTTATTCTTAAAAATTTTAAAAAGCAAAACTTAATTTTATCTACTGTCAGATTTAAACAATCTTCAATTTCCTGGTTTTGGTGATATAGAAAAATGAAAATGTTCCAGCAAAGCCATAACCCCAGGCATAGTAAGATTTTATCAGGAAATTTGCATCGGTCCTGAATGCAAGTGGAGACTAAATCATCAGAACTTAAATCGTCAACATTTTTATATACTTTTGCTTTCTTCGTCATTCTCTGAAATCAAAGAAAAACTCTTGCATTTTCCATTTAAAGACTTTGTCATGATCATGTTCAATTTGGACCCAGTCTGTTCTTAATTTTCCAACTGTTGAGGTTGGTCAAGGAACATGGATTCCTCACTTGCAGATCTATCTTGAGTTTGGAAATATAAAAATATAGGCTTCTTGTTTTACTTGATTATGTGACACTTTTTGTGACATTGACAGATTTATAGAATACCGATCCCAAGCTTAAATGCAATAAAGCTACAACATAGGTAATACCTAAAGTATCCCAAGTGATGGATTCTTAATAAAAATAAGCATGAAATGCATATGAATTATTAAAAGGCTATATTTGCATTTTATGATTATTGATTTTGATGATGTAGGAAGGAAAATGCTTCAGATTTATATTTTTGCTTCAGGAAACATCCGCAACACAGAAAAGGTCTATTACAAAGATAGACATAACTTCATTTTGAAAATCATTGCTCGGGATTGCGGAGGAAGACAGTCAAAGGCTGTGTATATTAATGTCTTAGTCAAAGAAAAATGCAAGCCCCAGTGGACAGGTAAGCAGAAATTCAGATAAAACAATAGTATTGGAAGTTTTTTCCAAAAATCTGTTACTGTGCAAACAAGCTGTGTTTACTCAGTTGTGATTTGCCTGATCTATGCAAATATGATGATTAAGAATTTCCATGGATTAACATTTTGATATAAAAAAAATTCTCAATAGCTTAAAGACAAAAGTCTACATTTGAAATATACTGTCTGTGAAAATGGGGTTCAGGGAATTTTTTTTAATTTCTCATCATACTAAAAATCTTTCCCCTCCTCCCCAACCCCACAACCCCCTTTTTCCTATTGCCTTGTTCTTAGAATCCCCAGTATATATTTATGATTTGTATTTGAATTGCCAGATTTCCCACACCACCTTCAGTATCTAGCCAACAGTGGTAAACAGAAGGTGGCTCCTACAGCCTCCCTTCAGTGGTGTGATGATACCTGTATTCCAGACCAAGTGACCCTCAAAATGCAGTTGTCCACCAAACACATAGGCAAGGGCTGTGATAGAGACACCTACTCCATCACATCACAGAGGAAGCTGTGTGGTGAGTCAATTCATGCAGGCAGTGTAAAGCCTAGTATTCAAAATCAATATATCTGATCACCTTTTCTTGAGTAAACAAATGGACATAAGGTTTATCCAGTACTTTTTTGTCATATAAAGGTATTCTCCTATTGAAGAAAGCAAAATTATATTTCAGAAATTAGAAAAGATGAAAACACATAGGAAAATGCATATGTCATATAACTATACTGATGGACTTTAAAAATGCAACACACGTTTTTTTAATTTATTCATTGAAAACATTACATATAAAACTTTTATTGCAAAATTTACCCAACATACATCGTATTGATTTTTAGAACCCATCTCTCGATTTACCTGTGTTCATTGTTTGCATGTTGTTAGTAGCATCACATGAAACTTTCAAGGGCTTTTTTTTTTCAAACATGCGAAAGGTAATAGAGGAGTTTTTTGCGATAAAACAACTTTGTTGGTAAAAGCATAGACACCACTAAGAGAAAAGAAATTCAAAACCAAGACTATGCCGTGTTTAAGCAACGAAATGAGCAATCAGGCACTTGGTATGCTGCAAGCAGGCGTTAGTCAGCTTGAGATTGCAAGACCTTTTAATGTCCATCCTTGTACAGTTAGCCCTTTGTTGTCATGATTCCATCAGACAGGATCCCTAAATGATCGCCCAACACCTGGTCAACCGTTTGTGACAATGCCACGGCAACAAGCTTTCATGCTGCAACGTCATCTGCGCAATAGGTTTACAGCCACTGCGACCACGGTGAGAGAAATCATTGGATGTCATGGAAGGCCTATTCATCTTAGAACCATTTCAGAATTTTGAAGCGCCATGGGATCCACTGCAGAAGACCTTATAAGGGGCTACAGCTTAAACCATATCACCAATGGTACAGATTGCAATGGGCAAGGCAGCATCTGACTCAATGTCAAAATTGGTCACATGTTGTGTTCTCAAATGAGTCCAGATTTAACATTAGCATCACAGACGGCAGATGTCGAGTTTACAGTCGTTTACATGAATGTTTTGCAGACAATTGTGTCCTCGAGTGTGACAGGTTTGGAGGAGGAGGCGTCGTGGTCTGGGGTGCGATTAACCACAATTTTCAGTCACAACTGGTATTTTTAAATGGAACCTTCACTGCTAGGAGATATGTGGACGAAATTCTGCAGCCTGTTTTAGCACCATTAATGCAGAAACATAGGCAAGGAAATGTGTTAATTTTCCAACAGGACAATGCGCGCACACATATGGCAAGATTGACAAAACTTTTTTAAACGAATGCCATTGATATCCTTGATTGGCCCGTTATGTCCCCAGACTTGAATTCAATAGTGCATTTGTGGGATGAGCTGGGGATACGTGTGCGCAGTCGCCAGCCTCAGAATTCGCAAGAATTAGGGAGAGTCTTGTTGGAGGAAAGAGTATTCTTCAGACGACCATCCGAAATGCTTGTCAATCAATGTCACGTTGCCTTTGTGCAGTCATCATTGCTAATGGAGGTCATACCTGGTACTAGTAAACAAAACCACATTTTTGATGCACCCCTCATTGATATTCATTTCAACTGTAGTCTCTTTGTGAATAAAATGATGTTCAAAATCAAAGAATAATGTTCAGTTAACATGGTGTATAATATACCACTATGAATTTGTTTATTAGATATATGACCAAATTTATAATATATAAAATTATCAAGTGTTGCGTTTTTAAAGTCTGTCAGTATATATAGTATAGATCTTGTAGTCTTTTAGTTTTAATACACAAAATAATTTTTATACATTCAAGATTGAAGAGTATTCATAAAGTGTTCACCCTGATTACACAGTGAAGTTTTGCAGTTTTAGCTGATGACGTGTGATTTTTTTTATCAGGTGCTAATGACCGCAATGTGGAATTGCTTCCCTCACCAAGTTTGACCACGTCCTGGACACGCTTTCTGCCAACTGATGATGGCAAGGAGAGTGACCAGGTATTTTATTTTGATGGTGAGAGCAATGCTGTCGAGGTGCCTCAGAATCGCTTCAACCATACACTACACAAGCACTTCACCATCATGACGTGGATGAAGCATGAACATACTGAAATAAAGGACAAAAAGTATCCAAAGGAACATATCCTGTGCATGTCTGATGGAGACAGTGAGTGTCTACTAAATTATAATTTCTGAAATTAATGTACAGGAATTACTTTCAGAAGAAATACCATTGAATTATGTTAATATTGAATGTGAGGAAAGTAAACTCCATTGAAATGAATGTGATAATACTAAAAAAAAAAGAAAAAATCCAATTTTTATTGATTTTCATTTTATTTTAACACTTTGTTACAAAAAGAGTCAATTGTGTTATTTATGCTTGTGTATTTTAGATATGAACCGTCATCATTACTCTTTGTTCGTACATGGAGATAAACTGGTTCTCCTGCTCCGTAGAGAGGCAGCTGATGCTTCAGACATGGAGGTTTTTAAGCCTGCTGAATGGAGATGGAAAATTTCAGAGATCAATCAGAGAGATGAATGGCATCATTATGCCATTAGTGTGAATTTTCCTCGTGTAAGTACATGCATGGAGTTGGACCAACTTTTGATCCATGGGACATTACTTATGTATTTAATACTGATAAAATTTTATTTATTTATGTAGATATGATTATTTTCTGTTAATTTGATACAGTCCCTGAAACTTTTCTACTTTCCCCATTTTCCCTTTTGTTCACGGTGTGCTCTTTGTTCACAGTTTTGCAGTCACTTTTCACCAACCACTCGTACTCGCCATTCACAAAGCATAAAACATGCACTCACCATTCATTTAGTATTCAGTCTTTTTTGGTTAATTGACATTTGGAAATCCAAAGTGAAAGGATCTATCTCTCTCTAATGATGACACCTTTGTTTACATGGAATATCTATTGGGAACTATGGAACTTGCAGTATCCCAGCTCAGATTTATTCTATTTTTTGGTCCACAACCAGAGAATTTTTCATAGTTTGGATCCAGAATTTAAATCATTGAATTCAGAGCACCTGGTCTTGAACAAGCCATTGAAATAAAAGTCTTTCTATGATAGAAACAAAACCATACTCATGGTAAAGCTGCTTTCTTGATTGGAAAAAAAAGTACATGAATGTGTGAAGATATTTTTAACAGATTAAAAAAGGTTTTAAGGTAATGTTATCTGATACATTTCAACTGTATGTATGAGTATTATGATAGTCAACAGGGAATGACCGGTGCCACACCTCACCATTTGATGTGATAATTCTGAATAATCATTATTAAACATACTAAACAACTTCTTGAGTTATCCGTTAATTATTTTTCTTGTCACTAATTGCTGTTTTTATTGAATTATATGCCAAATTTCTTCCTTCATACAGAAAATATTCAATAACATTTGAATAAACATATGACTCATAAGAAACATAAAAACATAAAGGCAAATGCAACATGCATATACCGAGACTTGTTCAGCAGTATCATTTTTTTCACGACATTGCACGAGTCTTTATTTTGTTCACAACAAAAGCAATGTAACTTTTTATTGAAGCTGGTGATGATTATAATACAAAATTTATTCATTGACTAAATTTACTTCTGTTTTTTTCTTAGCTGGTTTTCATGAAAGAAATACAATGAGATAAAAACACCCAAATAAATTTGATCATGTACTCACCAATCACTCTTCGTTCACATTGCACGAGTTTGCTTTCACTTACTGTTCACCAAGTTGCCTTTAGTGTTCTCACACATTCAGTCTGCCTTCATTCCATGTTTGTTCACCATTCACTAATGTTCAAATGGGGGAAAGTAGAACATTTCGGGGACTGTATATGTGGCTACAGTTTTAGAATGGCATGTGGTATTATTTCTATTTTGATCATCAGATTAAATGTACTTTAAAGTGAGATTTTCTTACATGGAGTATACTTGTAGCTGGACATTGTTTATGTATTTCAACACATTCTATTCCTCTGAAAAGTCCTGTTTAATGATTCAGTGTCTGGTTTACTCTCTTCCAAACAAGTCATGTTGATTTAAACAAACAAATCTGTTGTTCATTACTATGCCTTAGTAATAAATCTTAAGTGTTAATGCAACAGTCCTTATTTCACATGATTATGAAACAAAGTATGCAGGTGAGTTTTATGAATTTAGAGTTTAGGTTGTGCTGATAAATAGAATTACTCGTATTTTACCATGTATTTTCTGATTATAGGTCCAGCTGTTTGTTGACGGTAACATGGTGATTCCAGATGAAGATAACTCTGAAGTTGTTGATGACTGGCCTCTTCACAAGACCAACAAGGTTCATAACACCAAACTCATTGTTGGAGCATGCTGGGAAGGTTTGTACATTGCAGTAACACAAAGTGAATGGCTACAATTTTAGCTTATGTCTGATTCCATGCTGTTTTAAGAAAAAAAGTGATGTCTTAAAGGTACATGTCCTCCAATTTTTATGTTTGATTTTAATAAAGATATCAATACTATGATACTCCATGATTAAAATGGAAACAAATAATATATTAAATATGCATATAAAAAACTATGGTTGTGGAGAAGATAGTTTCAAAACACAGCTTGTCTTTTCACACACTTTCTGAAAAAAGCTGAGTGCTGACCATGCAACTATCTTATTAGTGTTCAACATGCTATTTTCCCAGCAATACTTGAATCTGTGCATTACACCATATCTAACTACTCTCTAGTGTTTTACACACAATCTAGCATAATGTATTTAGTCAGATACGTCCTTACTCTTATATCTGTAGTCAAAGAACTTGATGTCAGAACGTACAGATGACATTGTTTTCTTTCTGTATGAAGAAATTATGCATGCATTATACAAATAGGGCCAACTGAAGATGTCTGAGAGTTAAATTAGTCAAGAATTAACTAAAAATGTCAACCTATTCCATTCATTTGGGATGAAGTCAAATAGTTTATGCTGCCTAAGTTATTACATGTTAATTTGGAAACAAAATTTTTTTAATCATTAGTACATATATGTACCTTTAAGATGATGAAATTCCAATAGATGAAACTCAGAGAGGAAAAAAAAAATTTAATTTGAAATTTCTTTCATCAGGTGGTCATCATAAATTCAACCACTATTTCCGAGGTTACCTGGCAGGTCTGTCTGTACTGAAGGGCAAAACGGAGAGTGAGAGGGTCATCCGATGTCTGAACAACTGTCAGGAAAACCTGGACTTCAGTGCTCTTAGTGCCATGCACAGTGGAACTGTAAGTAATCCTCCTGTTAGTGTTTTGTGTCTCATTGGGTGAATCTACTATAAAGTTTTCAATGGTCTTTGATTAAAGATGCAAAGGTTAAGGAATAATATTACCTTGTATTGCTCCCCCCTCCCAAAACATCTTGGTTTTTGATCATTCGTAAACACATCCTGTCCAGAGGTTCTCTATGAGACTGTTCATTTTACAATTTACAAAATTTTGTGGAAATGTATGTTATGTAAATTTGTGTACCATGTATTTTCATATTAATTCATTCAATTTTGAGGACCTTTGGCCATTTGTAATCTGTACATTGTGCTAGTATCCTCCCCTCAAACAACTTTTGGGATGTGTTGGCTTTGTCATGTCTGTCTGCCTATCTTTTTATGCCCTCGCCATGAAATGATCAGGGAATAGTGGTACCATTTCATAATGAGCTAATATTTAATATAAGTCTTGATATTGTTTGAGTTTCATTTCTATTAACTTATTTTGACCAAAAGTATTGTCCGTAAACTTGAAGAATTCTAATTATTCACTGTTTTCTGGACGTTTTTCTCTATATTCTTTTACATGATAAGCAGATATTTTGTGTTACTTTAATGATGCAATTTTCTGTTTCTTAGTTAAGTAATTAAAATCTTAATAATTTATTGTAAGGTTCACCTTGCACTTCCATGGCCTTGGAAACTAATATAATTCTCTTCACAACTGATGTATAAGAAAGCATAAGCACAAGTATGATATTCTATTTTTGTTTCATTTTGGACCCAGCATTTATTGTCACATGAAAATAAGCCTGTTTATTGTGTTGCTAGAATCAGCCATTAACTCCAGTCCCCTATTAATGTAATATCAGATGTAATTCTGCAGAGTGCTGCTTTCAAAAAATTTACATTTTTACTAAATGAAAACAAAATTCTACAGAATTCTATTTCTAGAAAATATACAGTGTAAGTAAACAGGTATGATATCATCTTTTTATTGAACTCTTCCAACCATTGTTCTAAAATTAGAATATCCAGATTCTCAGAAACTTGGTCACATGTGTCAATATCTATTACACATATGCTACACAGCATAAAAACTTCAATGTCAGCAGGGATATTTTTTTGTTATACTGATCCATCTACTCATCTATCCAGTTTGTTTTTAGGATGATTAATTGGATTCATTTAGTCTGATATGTGTAGTTCTGTGTGATTTTCATCCATTCAATACACTCGTGTTCAAAAATGTTTAATAAACTGGCCATAATTAAAGCCGTAAAGAGCAATACCAGTCACAAGCCTTGTCAGAAGCCCATTGTAAAGTGTATATTCTCCTTCAAGCTCTACTGTGTATATTGTGTATATTGAAGCTCACCTGAATGTTTTGCTTTCACAACATATGTTTGAAGTATACCTCAATAGGAATTAGCCATGTGAAAGTTTTATTCTCATTGTTCTGTCTTTTATTTCTGTCACTTTGTCTTACCACAACTTCAACTTTGGTCATCATAAAGTATGTATAGGTATGTGTTATATTAAATTGATTTCTTCAGTTTTTTTCCTTTCTGGTACCATCTAGGACAAAATGTGAAAGGGTACAATGAGAGAATCTTTTTCTTACAGACTGTGAGTTTCAATAGGGAGATGACTGACTTCAGAATTCAGAGTAAGAATATTTCTGAAGTGCAAGCTCTGTTGAGAGAGGTACATTATATCAACAGCAGAAAATTTCCAACCCCAGGCCGAAGAAACCTCACAGTGACCACAGCAGTTCAGTAAGTACAAGTAATAACCACATAAAGCAGCTATCTATTTCACCTTGCTGAGCATATTTAGAACGTGTATGTACATTATTGCATGCATTCAGGAATTTTGAACTTCTTCATAAAACTTATGAATTTGAGGATATTGAAATAAGAGAATAAAGGTTTAGAGAGGTTGTTAGTGTACTTCAGTAAGTATATGAATATCTTCCAGTTTTGTGATTCAAAATACCTGTGCAAGTCTTTTATAATGCTTTGCTTTTGTTTACACCTACCTTATCATTTTCAGTTGTGGGTCAGCTGAGACCTTTCTTCCTGTAGTGGACAGTTACATCTTGGTCAGACCAGCAGTCACACCCTCCATCACTTTACGAGGACAATCCTCCATCAGCGCCACTGAGGACAAATTGAAGTCAGGGATCAGGGTCTTCGAGGATATTAATATATCTGTAGATTTCGCCGTAGAGAAGAGGACTGATGGAAAAGTTGACCACATTCTTGGAGAAGATAAGAATGAAGATGGTGATTTTAATGTCGAACTGGGAAAGGAAGAGAAATTACAGCTGAAATTGGAGAGGAAGAAGGCAAAACGTAAGTATAAATTTCATTATACAGCTTTAATCATAGCATCACCAGAAGATTTCAATGATAATTATGGATGTTAAATGGTCAAAGACATGTCTATTAGAAGTAGATTGTGCCCAATAAGGTCTAAAAAGGAAATTTTCATGTCCAAAAATATTGGATGTTTTAGATGGAAGATTACAATATTTTGGCTAAATTTTATTTAACAAGAAATGTTTGTGTTACAGAGGACACAACCAGCAAGGCCTCTGATGCCCAGATGATCCTGCTAGATATGTGCACAATTAAGGCTAATCCACCACTGGATTTGTATCATGAGAGACTAGAATTGCCTACCACCATCATGAATGAGTTCAACATGAAAATTGAGGGCACACAAACCAGTAAAGGCCTGGTTATTTCCAGTAAGTGGGATTTTGTGCTGTACTTTTCAACAGATTTTGAATTGAGATGTAAACATACAAGTGTTTTCTTTTTTCTCTTATTGTGTTGATAATGAAATATGCGAAGCTTCAGGTCTGATGTTAAAGTCAACATGCCTTTCAGCATCTTTATCATGTATAGAATTGTGAAACATGAAAGTGGACAACATTTCAGGTGCTGATAATATTGAGAATTACGTTTTGGTGCTGAGAGGAATTTTGTATGTTCATGAAAAGGATAAACCCTTCACTGGACGTAACTTCCATCTGTCATGCTCCTCTCAAAATGGTCGCTTCAACAGCAATGTCATGGACATCAAGGTATATTTTGTCCTTATTTCATGTAAAAGATTAGTTTACATTCAAATCATTTAAGAGGAAATTTAGAAGTACAAATGTATTCAGGTTTTCAGTCTGTTTCAACATCAATATGTTTACATATGGTATTGACATGTATTAAAATTTGGCTTATAAACAGATAATGAAGATTCATAAAGAAAACAATGTGATTTTACCACTGAGAGCCCAGCAATCTGTTCAGCACATTCAGCTTCCCTCTGTTAGTGGAACAGGCAATATGGCGATAGGAACAGCCTCACCAAGTAAGTCTTAACTTACAAAATGAGACCGCTAATTGTTGGTTGACATAGTTGTTAATTCAACATTTGTATGGAAATTTTGTATAAATGTATGTTTTTAGTTTGATGTTACTGTGGAATCATTATAATTCGTGGGGGTCAATTTTTGTGGCTCATCAATATTTTACACTTTAGTATGGATGCAGTTTCGTGGACATGATTTCTGTACATTGAAACATTAGGATTAGGATACCCATGAAAAGTGATCCCCCATGAAGCTACTGATTCCACAGTATACATGTACCCAAGTTTTTTGATTGTGATGAAGACAATTTCTGTTTCTGTGAACAGATGTTGGAATGGTGGCCATTATTGTGGTGTGTGTGGGATTCCTCCTCTTCATGATTATCCTGGGAGTCATCAGGATTCGTGCAGCCCACAGGAGAACCCAGGTGGTGCAGGTAGAGCCGGAAATGGAGTGGGACAACGAAATGAACATCACTGTCAATCCCATGGAACAAGAGACTCACCCACTTCATGTAAGTGTATGATTTACTTTTAAATTAGTAAAACACATTTGAGTGAAATGAGGAGACTTGCAAAGCAAGTTAAAATTTCCAGACTTTTCTCATTTATGGTTGTCTCTGGACCTCATATCCAATTTTGCTAGATAAGGTTTTTGCATATTGTTTTAGAAAGTTACTGGCATTTAAGACTTCGGTATCATTTTTATTGCTTAATTACAGACAAGATGATTGAGAATGCAACTGAAATTTTATGAAGGTGTATGCTGTGAGTATAGAAACCAAAATTTTAAAAAATTGTTTTCTTTGTGTTTCAGGTCTTTGATTATGATGATGGAGTTGGAAAGTCTATGAGAGATGATAGTGATTCAGAGGATGATTTTAGTAGTTATCATGAGGAAGAGGATGATGACTCCTCAGATGAGGAAACGGTTCCCAAAAAAGAACTTGAGTGGGACAATTCTATCTGAGGAAACACAAACAAAATCAAAGAGTTCTGTTACAGAATTTTAAATTTATTTTTTGATTTGAAATACTAATCATTGGAAAAATCCCCACCTTGTGAAGACTTACTTACTTAAATAATATTGTGTAACAAGGCAGTTGCACAAATTGAAAGGATTAAATACATGTGGTTTTCAACATAACTTTTTCTTTCGTCTTCTAAACTTCACAGTATTGATGTTCATTTTCTTTTTTTTCTTTTCATTTAACAAGCAGTGACACTTGTTGATCAATCTGTTGTTGTTAAGACTTGCTGATACCTAAGAAAATCATATCAATGACTTTCATATTGGTAGGATTTAGTTGCTATGGTGATGCCATAATGCTTTAATGTCCACATTCTGTCATTTATGTTGTCTTTGTTTACTGTGTATGGTGCTGTTACTCAGATTGTTGGAAAATGTAGCTGAAGTATGTGAAGGCACTTAACATACTGGCACGTACTGGATATTTTTCATTCCTTTAAAAATATGTATTGGGTTGTAATCCTAAAAGTTTTTATTCAATTTTACGTATTTTAAAATTTTTATCATTTATGATTCACGAGTTGTGAAAGTAGTATTTGTAAATAGAATTGATCAGTTAGTGTTTGTGAAATTGGATGTAAATACTTTTTGTAAGCAAAGGCTGTAATATATTTCTTAAATGATCATTTTTAATTTTGATTTTAAGAACACTTTTTATACATTCCATCTATTTATTGGTCAGTTAATACAATTTATGTATACACTTTTCATTTCTGTTTGTTTTATAAGGTCATAGACTACAGTACATATTAACTTTAGGACTTGTTACATTTCAGGGCTTATGTGTACATTTGTGTTGTGATTAGTAACGTGTGTGATTATCCTATCTATATAGCTAAGCAATCTCAATAAAGTATTTTATACAACATTTTCCTCATATCATTGCATACATGTATATGATGCTGATCTTTTCAATAAAACTTAAATTTCTCTCCTTATGTACAAGATAGTACACAATGGGATTACTTTTTGTGAAGACACAAAAAATACATTGTTGAATAACGTATTTGTTTTTATAGTGTGTCATTAACAAAAAATACGTAAACAGATTTTTTTATGCTGAAATTAATGGCATTGTTTTTGGATGGTTTTTTTGAACGATTTCAGATTTCTACAGAACGCTTGTAGCAATTAAAAGAACTATCCATTCCATGATAATATTTACTCTTATGTTCAATTAATTCATTCCATATTGACATTCATACAAGTAATAAACAATTTTGCCAGATGTACATAAAAGTATGAAAACATCTTCATTCCATGGATAGATTACACGCACGCATATATACAATGTATATACATGTGGTTTAATTGAAAGTTTGAGCAATATTAAGTGTAATACATAGAGGATTTTGAAAATTACATCTAGGTGTAATAATAGTGGGCATTTTCAATTTATATAAATTTTCAATATGGCTGCTTTTTATTGTATAAATATGCCAGCTTTTTTATCATGAAATTATTAGCTGTTTCAACAGCATGAATGCAAAATAAATGTGACATAGATTAAGTTAAGAAAGATTTAAACATGGTACAGTTTGTTAATTTAGCCACACAATGAATATGACATGTTGTGAAAATCATTTTTTTATAAATAAAACAGGCTATCATATTAAAAATGTCTTTTCATCATGTTCTCCTTCAGTTATCCCTGCCTTCCATGCAGATGGGAGGTGCTGTGACAACTGCCTTGTCGACTATGATAAAAATGAATGCCATAAGGAGTGTATTTGGAATTTTTCTGTGATGTTATTTCATATGGTATTTTCATATGAATTATATTCCAGCATACAGTTTTAACGTTGGAACTCGTCATATTATTGTTGGTGAATACAGGTGCATGTATGTGGCACAGTAAAATTGCAATGATTGTTTGTCTTATGCTTCTGTTGAAGCAAGGTCAGAATGTCCATTAGTACATGCCATTTGAGTTTTAGCAGCGACAAAAATGCTTATGAAAAGTCTCCATGACATGAGGATTGACTTGTTTATAGCTCACCTGAGCTGGAAGCTCAACTGAGTTTTTCCTATCAAACTTTGTTCTCATGACAGCAAACTTTCCATGTTTGTGACTACTCAAGAGCCACAAGGCAAATTTCAATTAAATTTGGCAAAGAGAATCCTTGTGTGGAGGGATGCAGGTATTTAAAACAAGGATTGTAACCCTTCCAAAGGGAATTAAGAAATGATAAAATATTGATGGGTTTAAACAAAATACAAGTTTTCAGTTTGTCAAATTGTCATTCTCATGTAATGTGGATTTAAATGTTTTCAAGCCATGGCCCTTGGGGGTCAGACCAGGACTACAGTAGGGGTTCGAAGTTTTATATAGGAATGTTTTATTATATTCTTTAAAAATGTCAAAACTCTAGATTGATTGATTGATTATATATTGTTTTACGTCCTGCTCGAGAACTTTTCACTCATATGGAGATGTCACCATTGCCGGTGAAGGGCTGCAAAATTTAGGCTTATGCTTGGCGCTTATGGCCTTTGAGCAGGGAGGGATCTTCAATGTGCCACACCTGCTGTGACACGGGACCTCGGTTTTTGCGGTCTCATCCCAAGGATCGCCTCATTTAGTTGCCTCTTACGACAAGCTAGGGCTGCTGAGGATCTATTCTAACCCGGATCTTCACGGGGTTACAACTTTAGAGGTTTGGTAGGGTCACATGTGGGGTTTAAAATTTTTACACAGGATTATATGAGAAAGTTTTCTCAAAAATCATAGAGGTACAGTTACTAGCATTCTTGTGTAGTGTATATTCAAGCTTTTTCATACCCTGACCTATAACTAAGGTTATAAGAGTGCATTTTAAAGTATTTATTATTTGTTGTGTAAACAAAACTCAAGGTGTGATATTGTTTACGAGGTTTTGAAAATGTATGGTTATCATTCTAAGTTTACAATATATATCAAGTGGGTTTTTTTAGGGGGAAGGGGGTAAAATGCACCATTTAAAAAATAAATTTGTGCCTGAGAAAAATTAGGATACTTTAAATTAGAGATGACAAATTCATGTATATAGGAAATTTTATATAAATCTTCTCTAGAACCATCAAGGTACATTGTGTAGAATTCATATGAAAGGGTCCTCATGTAGTGTAGAAAGAGTCCTCATGTAATGTAGAAAGAGTCCTCATGTAGTGTAGAAAGATTCCCCATGTAGTGTAGAAAGAGTCCTCATGTAGTGTAGAAAGAGTCCTCATGTAGTGTAGAAAAGAGTCCTCATGTAGTGTAGAAAGGGTCCTCATGTAGTGTAGAAAGAGTCCTCATGTAGTGTAGAAAGGATCCTCATGTAATGTAGAAAGAGTCCTCATGTAGTGTAGAAAAGAGTCCTCATGTAGTGTAGAAAGGGTCCTCATGTAGTGTAGAAAGAGTCCTCATGTAGTGTAGAAAGAGTCCTCATGTAGTGTAAAAAGAGTCCTCATGTAATGTAGAAAGAGTCCTCATGTAGTGTAGAAAGAGTCCTCATGTAGTGTAGAAAGGGTCCTCATGTAATGTAGAAAGGGTCCTCATGTAGTGTAGAAAGGGTCCTCATGTAATGTAGATTTAAGTTCTTTCACACAATGGTCAAATTATGGGTTGAAATTAGTATTTTGTATGCTAACTATATGGAAGATATAGTTGTTGGATAGTATATTGTTTAACACCTACAGGGAGTAATTCTCTTATACGGAGCTGTCATCTTTTTCCCGTCAATCTATCAAATCATTTGATGTGGTTATAATGGAAATTCAAACAGTTTGAAGATTTTGAAAGATTCAAATTTCATTAAATCTTTGAAATTGTCTCTTCAGGCATAAGTTAGGAATCATTATAATGATTGGATATTATCATAACTGAAATTCAAACAATCAAAATTAAAAAAAAAAATCTATATTCCATCCAATCTTAAATTTTGTTCTTTAATCACATGTTTGGAATCAGAGATATCACCGATGTTCTCCATATATCCTCTCATTTACCAAATGGTGCCATTTTGTTAGTAAGTTATTATGAATCATTCAATAGACACAAGCTGTAGGCGATTCAACATTATCCAATCAAAACAAAGCCAAATCTGTGTGCATGCAGATTGGTAATTATTACCATGCCAATCAGTTAAGTCTCTCAATATATTAATTCCTATGATATTAATTTCAAATTATTTCTTTCAAAAACAAAAATGGCAAGCTCATTCCAAAGTTAATATACCAAAAATCCAATGCATGTGCATGCACATGCATGCATGTTCAGACAAAATTACATTTGTTCTGCACATCTACAACTGGTACATACTATTCTAATAAAAATATATATATATATATATATATCTCAAATAGCATTATTTGAGAGGTATGTTTTTTAATCAGAATGCTGGTATATATCATCAAAAATGTTTCATCTTCATCCCTTGGGCAGTTTCTGAGGACACTCAATGCCAGAGAAAGATAACAATACCTAGACATGATCTCATTGTAAACAAGGTCTTCCACTTGATTCTGTAATGGCGATAGATGCAGTACAAATGACAATCCTGACCCTTAATTAATGAGCATTATTATGATGCTTTACAAAAATATCTATAGTTTTAATGTTAGGAAAAATAAAAAATTCAAACATGAGACCCCGTTTAAAATCCTAATTACGTAACGGATCGCCATGTTGGTGACATTAGTAATCCCTATACAGAACGGTCATTTTGTTAACATCAGTAGTTGCAGAATGCCATAACAAACAACTCTGCTTCTATAATGTTTCACAAATTTTTATAGATTTTGAAATATTACAGAAATATTTTTGACCCCTCCAGGCCCCTTATATGAAGGGCTGGTCCCTAAAACTTGATATTGTTGTCTGGTTCTTGTCATTATCTACTTCAAATGTTTCAAAATAATTCAGATATTTAAAGGGTTTGCAAGAATAATTTTGAAGGTTACGTACTATTAAGAATAAATTAATGTTCTGAGCAAAAAATTTTGTTCAATAACACAAATATTTCTTGTTTAAGAGATAGAGAGCATCAAAATTTGTATATTATTCCCATATAAATCCTTATTACATAACGAATTATTGTTTTGATGATTTCAGTAATTGGAAAACATCAAAACAAACAACTTTATTTCAATAAAGCATAACAAATTCTTTATGAATTTTCAGACATTTAGGACAAACTTTGACCCCTTATTTGAGGGACTGACCCCTAAAACTTGATGTCATCCATACGTCTCATCATTATCTACAACTTTTGTTCTACAACATTTAACAAAATATATAACTGGGATATTCAACTTTATAGGCCAACCATGGAATTTCTTTAAAGAGGTCACCAGGATAATTTTGAAGCTAATCCATATTATTTAGAATAATGTTCATGGTAATTAATGTTCTATTATGCTTCAGAAAATATTTTTCATTGAAGAGATAGAGAACATCAAAGTTTCGTACCTTATTCCCCTATAATTCCTTTATTACATAATCACTGATTGTTTTGATGATATCAGTAGTCCGAGAATGTCAAAACGAACAACTTGACTTTAATAATGCTTAACAAATCCTTTTTATTTTTCAAGATATTTAAAAAATACTTTTGATCCCTCTCAACCCCTTATTTAAGGACATACGCAACATTTCTGACATTTTCTTTTAAATTAATTTTTCATCTCCTCAATATGAAGAGTTCTTGTATAATAGGTTTAGATTTTGTGCTGTAGTAATATTGAACAGTGTACATCGGCCTGGGTAGTTCAGTGGTTATGTTACCTAACTTGTAATGTAAGGGTCCAAGGTTCTAAACCCCATTGCTCCAAAGATTGTTCACTCCTTCTTTATTACAATGATGCCCATTTATACAGGAGATTTGACTTTACATTTTTTCTTGCAACATTTAGGAACTTTCAAAATATTTTACCTCTATAAGAGACAGGGAAACATACCCCAATTTCTTTTTTTGTAGAAACAAGACAGAATGCAAGTGAATTGTTCATGAAATTTCACGAAAAATTATATAATATTGAGAAACATCACATATATCCTTAAGGGGCTGGCCCCTAAATTTGATATCATCAACCAATCTACAACTTCTGTTCTATACATCTTAAATTATTTTTGTATGAAAAGATATTCATGAAAATATGCCCAAAATTGCACATAAAATTTGTGGTGCTTTTTCAAGCCCTACCAAGCTCTGGTGGTTTTTGCATTTGAGAAATTTGAATAACATTCTGCACACCTGAACACTCTCCTCTACAATTGCTGAAAATTTCAAGATGATATCTAGAACAGTTTAAGAAAACATTTGGGACCAATCAGACCCTCTAAAATTGGACAAAACTTCAATATTTTATGTAATGAGTGGCATAATAAAAAAAAAAACCCCAAAAAAACCTTATGAGTTCAAGTGAATATCTACCATCCCTGAAAGTTTCATGAAAACTAGTCTACTCATTTCTGAGAAATTGTCACAAAATTTGTATGAAAAAAAATAAGGAAAAAACTTATGAGTGACAAGGTTTTCTGTTGGAAATGGAATACCTTATTAAGTATGTATTTGTACATACTGCCCTACATTGTAAAAATCCTGTTAAAGTACACGAATTACAGAAAATACAACATTTCATGAGAAAACTGCATGATGTTTCTAAATCTGAGTCAATACTATCCAGGAACATATTGACAAAGTACATCGGCATCCTCAGCGTTTCCATATTATATTACTGAGAGTAAATCCTGCAAAATCTTCCATAATTTTATTCTTTGAAAAGTCTAGTCAATCTAACTTGTGTTGAATTTTTGAAGATTGTCAAAATGAACATAGCTGTGTAATGCACGAAAAGCAAAATTTCAAGGCCACACAAACACATGACTAAATAAAGTGGCTTTGGTATTAAACACAATACAATGTCAAATATATACAGAAAGCATATTTTGAAGACAACATAGATTTTATTATGCAGTATACGTATATTTATCAAAATCAGTAACTCTTTCACAAAACACATACATAGCTGTACACACTTGCTTTCAAAAATCATATCCAGATTCCAGAAAATGTTGGGCCTAATCCTTAAGTTTTTGGAGAAATTTCTTGTAATCAATGTTGCAGAGATTCTTGGTAAGAGTTTCCGCTTCTGATGTTGTGAATACAAGGATCGCAGCGATGTTAACAAAGAGTACCTCCAAAGACACACCCCTTGGTGTATCTCCTACTACATCTAGAACATTTCTCCAAACTTAGAAAAAGGTACAAAAACAAATGTACATTTTAAGGAGTTTTCCACAAAATCAACTCTGTGTGTGTGTTTGTTTGATGTGTGCTGGTGGCTCTTCCACTTTCCTTCCTTCACTCCTCTTCCTTACCTTTTCCTCCTCCTTTCTCCCCCCCCCCCCCCCTTTTCCCTCTTTTATTTCCTTCTCCCCTTTCCCTTTTGTTCTGTTCTCCCCTCAAATATACAATACTTATCATCTATAGTGATAGACTGCTCAATACTGTATCACATTGACAGCACAGATAAACATGGGCACAATTTCATAACAATAATCACCTGGTAAGACATATTTCAATAGGCATGGTTTTTTTATCATTTCAAAATATATGAGATCCACTTCAAATCATTAAATCACATGATAAGATTTCCTTCCATTAACAAATTTTGCCTACAAAATTTAATCAGATAACATATTAAATCTAAAAACATATTAGAAATGATTTTCAAAAGATAAAAAAATCTACTAATAAATAAAATGTGATTAAATACTTTAACAACTTCATAAATAAAATAACAACAAGTAGTAAAATAAGAAAAACTTAGAGAGAAAAATTCATTTGATGAATTCTGTAACAGTTACAGTCATATAATATTCATACAGTCTGCCATAGATAGACCAGAAACTTCATAGTGTATTTAAAAAAAAACACAAAAAAACTAAGGTTAATATAACAAAATTAAGTAAATTAAAAGTACATGTTCAAAATCACCTCCAAATTAAACATTCTTTCTTTATCAATCATTTTATCGACTTGATTTTTTCATATTTTACCTACAATCTTTCAAATTATAATAAGTACTAGTACAATGTCATTTTTAAAGCAATATGAGCTGTAATTGACAGCAATTTTTTTGTAGGTGTAAATAGCAGTCTAAATATTTGCAATCAATCATAAAATGAAATAAAGTTTCAGTCCCTGCAACATTTGCTCTGCAAGGTGGGACATATCCCCTCACAATGAGTGTCCACAAGATTTTTCTAAGGAGTTCCATAATGACCTAAACCTTTAACCCCAAAATCAATAAGGTTCTTCCTCTCTTGATAAAAAAAGCTACAAGTGAAGTTTCAAATCAATCGAACAACAAAAAAAAAAAAAAAAAAAAATGGCTTGTAGAATATCTACAAGCTTTTCTATGAAGCCCTGTAGTGACCTTGACCTTTGATCCCAAAAGCAATAGTGTTCTTTCTCTCTTGACAACAAAGCTACATACGAAGTATCAAATCAAGCAAGTAAACAGGAGGCCAGAAGAGTGTCTACAAGCTCAGTGTTACACTCACCCACACACAGTCCCATTACTACATCCCCTCTTGCAATGAATTGTGTTTGCCTCTTTAAAATTATTTTGTACATGTATAGATCTGACTATACAAAAAGGATATTAACCTCAAATTGATTTGTTTACAGCTCCCAAGTGCTTCCTTGATGATCAGTTATCTTCATAATAATTAACAAAAGATAATTAGCGATGTTCAGGGAGATGGCAATATCAATCAAATTAACACCACGGGGCAAGTTTATGTTCACTGTATGTGGAGTTACATAGTAACCATCAGATAACCTCTTCCCAATATACATAGTATAATAAACTGTTGAAAAATCTACATAAAAAAATTACTGCCAATTAATACTCATATTGCTTTAACTGCAAGCAAGGAAAAAATGCATGTATCTATACTCGTTTATCAAATAATATAAATAGAATACTCTCTGCTGATACAGGTACAAATACACATTCTGAAGGAAACATTATACACATTGTATGATTTCTACTTGTTCCATAATATTCAAACAATGCCAGGATCTGCTGCTACAGTTTAGTATGATTGTGCTTGAAACATCAATCCATACAATTGTATACCCAGTATTACTTTCCAAATAGATCAATCTATCTTTCCATAATTTACATTAAAAAGCATGTTACTGCAACCTTTAGCTCACTTTTTATCCATTTAATAGTCTTCTAATGATGTAGTGTAATTTACACAGATTGTATGACTAGTATCAGCATCTGGAACATCCACTATGAAGAGAAAAAATGACTTTGCCATTCTCAACAGAGTACTAGGTGAATTCAAAAATTGATTACTTAAAGTTAATGAAAAGAAGAATACACAGTGCATTCACTGAATTCTACAAACAATCAGTTTACATATTATCAGGAATATTAGAAATAAATAAGATATGTAACTAGCCTGGCCCATTACTCACAACTTTAACTTAAAAATTTGTTACATATACATTCCCATAACAGAGCTGTAGTTCATTACACATGGATCCTGGAATATCTTACTCAATTATGGTTTCTTGTCAAGTTAAACTCGTGACATGAAAATCATTATGACACATCTTCCCATCTTTTGTTTTGATGCTACATGTATAAACTGAAATAGACATAGCATTCAGTGTCTGTTGCTGTAAATTTTGCTGCATATTTCTTCAAACAATTGTTTCTTCAAGGTCATTAAAAAGCTCCAAGAAATTTCTGAATAAAGCTGTCCAAATTTTTATCTAAGAAATCTGCCTTGTTCCTGAAAACAAAAGTAGAATACAAATACACTAGACAAGCATTAATTTATATACAGAATCTTGATGTACATGTACTATACATGCATGTTGATATGAGCTGTTTATTCAAACAAGAGACATTCTTATAGAACTTATATTTTTAAATTTAGAATTTCTACCATGCAGTGAAAAATAATGATAATCTACTAGTCAGATCTTTCAAGTTAGTGAACAAACATTTACAAATAACCAGTCATTTGAGTTACACCCTTTGACCTTTTGGTTTGAAAACCATTGGGTTCATCTAATCTTTAGGTGGTACATATGTACCAAGTTTGATGTCTGTCATCAAAGGGTTCACAAGATATTAAGCAGACAATATTTTCTAATGTCCAAAGTACATTGACCTTGTGATATCAAAATTAATATGGGTTATCTACTTCTTAGGATGAACCAGTGTACCAAGTTTGATGTTTGTCAAGCAAAAAGTTCTCAAGATATTAAACAGACATTATCTTCCTATATTCACACTAATTTACTTGTGATCTTTGACCTTAAAAGCAATATGAGTCATATATCCCTTAGGTTGAATCAATATACAAGTTTGTAGTCTGTCAAGCAAATGATTTTCAAGATATAGAACAGACAATATCTGACAATGTCCAGTTTGACCCTTGACCTTGTGACCTCGAAATCAATAAGGGTAATCTGCTTCTTAAAGGGAACCATATGTCTGTCAAGCAAAGGGTTATCAAGATATTGATTGAACAATATCTTCCTATGTCAAGAGTGTATTGATTCTTGACTTCAAAATCAGCAGGATTAAATCTACTTTCTCTGGGCAACCAAGTTTGGTAACTATCAAGCATATGGTTCTTTAGATATTGAGTGGACAAGATTTGGTCTACAGACTGACCCACAAATGCAAAACAATGTGTCCCCTCTTTTTTAAAGGGTGAATAAAAAGTCCTAAATTTCTTTCGTTCTAAATCTGTTGACCAGCCCACTGTCAACAGTCTATGAACTGTTGACTGCAATCGAACTACTGACCAATTGCCCAATTTTCATTCAATCTGTGACTTCAACATCATTCATTTTCTCCAAACTTTCTATTTAACAAATGTTACATACTGTGACATCATATCTTAATAAAGAATGTTTTGTCACAAAATCTTGACATTTTTGTGAATATCTGAGCAAATGAAATCATTTTATTTAATAAGTGAACATATAATACAGTGGCAAATCAGCATTATTTTTTAAATTCGATATACATGTAATTACTTACATTTAAACATGAAGAAAATGAAGATGTATGTCAGTTATAGACTGGGTCCTAGGACAGCAGCATTTTTGTTTGACCCTTGAACAGACCAGTTTACAGTTTCACATAACAAATGTGTTGTAGTGTCAAACAAACAGCTGTTGTCTTCTAACCTAGTCAATAACTGCATAGTGCTGTTGGTCAAAATCTAGTATAGTGTAGTACATGAGTGTGGCAATATACAACTTAAGATTTTTAAAACATGTGCCAGGTATTATAATTATATCAGGATTATCCACCCTGCTCTGTCTTTACCTCAGTGTTTTCCCTTTAGAACTGATGTCCCTTAGTCGTGACACTTCCCTGTCCAGCTCATTGATATCCTCCTCCAAGCTTTGTTTGGAGATATCTACCTGGTTACACAGTCTAGCAAAAGTACTGGTCAGTTCTCTGTAATTGAGTTTAATTTCCCATGAAGTCCATGTTACATTTGTTTGCTTTTTCTACATTTTGATGACCTCATGGAATGAAAATCACTTTGCAGAAATTCATTATTGGCATGTTCATGGTAACTGTATGTTACCAGGAGATTTAAAAATTTGTTCATGTGTTTATAGTGTATTGTCTTTATCAAATATTTTCCTACTTTAAAGTACAATGTACATTTGTAAATTCAAGATTTATTTTTAATAGGAAATCAAAAATCTATTGACACAAAAGCAATGCACCACACAAGTAAAGCACTCTATCTTCTAAAAGGTTACACTCCTCTTATCAATGTTACACTTCTCTTATCAATGTCACATCCTCTTATCAATGTCACACTCCTCTTATCAATGTCACACTCTTCTTATCAATGTCACACTTCTCTTATAAAAGGTTACACTCCTCTTATCAATATCACACTCCTCTTATCAATATTACACTCCTCTCATCAATGTCACACTCTTCTTATCAATGTCACACTCCTCTTATCAATGTCACATCCTCTTATCAATGTCACACTCCTCTTATAAAAGGTTACACACCTCTTATCAATGTCACAACCCTCTTACCAATGTCACACTCTTCTTATCAATGTCACACTCCTCTTATAAAAGGTACACTCCTCTTATCAATGTCACACTCCTCTTATAAAAGGTTACACTACTCTTATCAATGTTACACTCCTCAAACATCTTTATCTAACTATACTTTCTACAGCCTCACTTTGAAATTCAGAACTTACTGTTGTACTTGGTGGCTACAGTTGGCACTAGTTAAATCCACAATTAACTTCAGTTTACTGGCCACGTAGTCCACATACTGTTTTTTGAAGGCCCTCTCTTTGGCCTTGTTAGTCCAGGTCATTCTCTCATACAAATATAACAAGCCATATAGAGCTCCAACCACAGCAATGATGCGCCATCCTGTCACCTTGGCAACCTACAGGAAGTGCATGTAAATAAATAAAGACAAATAGGTCAGCTACTACATATTCTGAGTAGAGATCCCAGTAGTGCAGATAAAACTGTGAATTTGAGGGCATGATTATATCTGCACACTGTATGCAGTACTTATTTTAGCATATTCAAAATTTACCTACATTGAATCTCATGCACTGTTCAGAATAATCATGAAATTCACAGCACAACCATAAATTACATGTACCACTCTTGCTTCATTACAAAAGGCCTTGAAATATGAATCTCACTACATAAAGCTAACACACAGTATATATGTATATATAAAAAAATGTATATAAAGCATAATATATACATGTAAATGCAAAATCTATTGAGTAAACGCATGGCACAGAAATTGTAGATGCTTTCTCACCATTCCTCCTATTATGAGTGCCCCCATTGTTGTCCTGGATGACACTGAGGCAAATGTTGTGATTACTCCCACTAAAATCTGGTTGTTATCCTGAAGCTGAGATGGGATAGGTCTGGGAATCTGTAAAAAAACCCAGAAAGTTTCATTAATAATGCATTGTCATATCGGCTGACATTGTTTTGAAACATGATTGAAAATACAAATGTCAGCAATATTTGTATATTTCTTTTAAATCTAATTGCCTCGATGAGTAGCTCTATAGGTTTACATGTCAGTTGCTGATCTGTAGATCATGGGTTTGAATCTAGTAGGGGTTTTAATTTTTTCAGATTACTTTCTATAAAACTGATTTTAAATTAAATAAAGTAAATTTGAAACTTTTCAATTTCAAAATATTATAATACATATCCTTCACTTTCCATTCACCTCGTATTTCTCTGGTTTGTTATTCATCGTTAATTTACATGAGTTTCAAATGCTTTTTTCAAAACATACAGGTATTTTATCAATAATAAAATGATATTACCCCAACCGATAATCACAGACATTTGATACTTGCAACTCTGTATGTTAGCTATGACAAGATTTTTCTTTTGAAGTAAATAACACACACACACACACACATATATATATGCAACAAAATCAATAAATTTTCTTAGATACTAGATAAAGTACAGGATCTGCACTTACAGTATTGCCCTGTCCAGTAAGAACTGTCCTCATTCCTTTAGGACCAAGGAACCTCCCCATAAGAGCTGAGATTCCAAACGAAAACCGAAATTGAATGTCCTCTTGGAATTCAGCACAGAGGTTACGACAGTCCAGACGGTAAGCGATCTCAAACTGGCTCTTTGGCAGAACATTGTCTAAGTTCTGTTTAGTTTCATCAGGTAACAAGGCAGAAAGGCGATCTGATGTGACAATGTGAAAAACATTACTTCCCATTACTACTAATATAATATTGTCAATAAATTGAACTTTGGAATAAAATTACATATTGGGTATTTGATTTTAAGTTCTGAGTTATATGTTCATTCAAAAGTACTAAATGAATCAGAGTGAACATTAAAAGGTAAAAAAAAAAAATTAAAGAAAACATCAAAAGCATTCAAGCATGGCAAAAAGTTCTATAATTGCAAAATTTTTACAAAACTTTTGTGCAGTTCACAAGTCAAGTTTTTGATTTAATTGTCATAGTTATCAAAAAAAACAAAACAAAACAAAAAAAAAACCAAAAAAAAAAACCACCCCACCCTCCAAAAACATCCTAAACATTAACTGAAAATCTTAATTGTCTATTTTAGTAATTTGTCATTAATGCTAATCCTCAGCTTTTTAGTAGTTACAGTATTCAGAGTAAACAGATTCATAAATTGTCAATTATCCAGAGTACCAGGTAAAGTATGTATGTATGTATGTATATGTCTGCGTGTATATCAATAGTTATACTTTAGTTAAGTATATTAATGATAAATAGTTATACTTTAGTTAAGTATATTAATGATAGTTTCTACAGAGCAATTTCTGATACATGCATTTATTATTATGACCAATTATAAAACGTCACCAACTTGAAACTTTCACTTCTAAATCTTGTCATCATTTCCAAAATGATACATAACATTTGCTGAGTATTCATTTATCTGTTGCGTATCTGCAGTTGAACAGAATGTCCAGCTTGACAAGTTTTGACAGACAAACATTGTTACCTGCCATCTGACGTTGAGTTTTCTCTACAGTGGACTGCAGCACATATGAACATCGACTCTGTAAATTTTTACCTATAATCTCCTCTACAAAGGCATGTAATTCCTACCAAGGGGAGATAATGAGCAAAAAATGAGCAGAACAGTATGAATTGAAAGTGATAAAATGAACTTGTACATGTACACTGCAAGGCAAAATGTATTGTTGTATGAATCTCTCTAAATACCTTGTAAAAAATGAATAGAGAAGCTCTGATAATGTATTTCTGTAGAAAGAGAAAGCTTAATCATATCTAAAGAATTGTGAAATGAATCAGGTTAAAAAGATTTATTATCACATATTTTGAAAGATTCATACCATTAAAATAGAAAGCAGGTTGAGGCAGAGAATAAAATGCACGGTGATGCACAGAATCTGTTCAATCAAAATCTTATTTTCACTTAGGTGAGAAATAAGCTGTCTTTACACACACACACATATATACTGAAAGGAAAAAGAAACGCATATATCGAATTTTTATAGTTATAAATTAATAATGCAAATGTATATTTAAAACTCATAAGTTTTTAGTTGAAAGGGGTCTCTATATTCTAGCTAGCCTCAAAATTCAGTCATCCGTAGCTTCTTTTGTATTGATTTCTTTCTTCACGTTTTTTCATGAAATTGAGTGTCATTCGAACACACGCCGAAAAAGTGAGCACGAGCTGGGAATATCCATAGACTATCGAGAGACATGCTGTTTTTGCAGTTTTGATTTCAAAATTTTTCACGCGTTAACATGCCACGCCTAGGAAATAACGACAGAGGCCGAGCTTTAGCATGGTTAATTGATGGGGTATCGCATTCTGAGATTGCCAGGCGTTTAGGAGTATCTCAGTCAACAATATCTCGACTGTACAAACGTGTTCGAGATACAGGAAATGTTACCGACCGTCCACGTAGCGGTAGGCCTCGTGCAACAACGCCGCGGGAGGATCGCGCCATCCGACTTGCGCACTTGAGAGACAGGAGCAGAACGGCAGTGCAATCTGCAAACTCTTTCCCGAGAAGAATTAGTGAAAAAACCATAAGAAATCGGTTGCGGCATTTCGGCATCAGAGCCAGGAGACCCTACGTAGGTCTCCCCCTTACTGACAGAAGAAGGGGGGTGCGCCTTAATTGGTTGCAGCGATTTAGACCCTATCGCTTCAGTATGCGGCAGTGGAGAAAGGTCCTCTTCACGGACGAATCACGGTTCACTTTACAACGGGCAGATGGGCGTAAACGCGTGTACAGACGCCGTGGAGAACGCTACGCTGACGCATGCGTAGTAGAGAGAGACCGCTTTGGTGGGGGGTCAGTCATGGTGTGGGGAGGCATTGCGTATGGCCATAAGATGCCCTTAATCGTCATTAATCTGAATGCAGTGCAGTACCGCGACCGCATCCTGTCTACAGTCGCACCTTACGTTCAGCAGCATCAACTGACGCTACAGCAGGATAACGCTCGGCCGCATGTCGCACGCATCTGCCGTGATTATCTGCAGGCTCAACACGTTGATCCCCTTGAGTGGCCGCCATACAGCCCGGATTTATCACCCATAGAGCATCTCTGGGATGAGATTGATAGGCGGATTCGCCGTCGTCCGCAAGCCCCTCAGAATCTTCAGCAGCTAACTGACGCCATCATTGAAGAATGGGACAGGCTTCCACAACGAAAAATCAACACCCTTGTCTTGTCCATGCACAAAAGAATACGCGCAGCAACGTTAGCCCGTGGAGGACACACCCGTTATTAATTTTTAATTTTCATTTGAAACCATAGCAACTTTGCTTATAAATTTATCCTAATGAACTTGTTTTTTGTCTTCAATTTTTTGGCTTGTTTTTAAGTTCAGGTGATATCAAATATGTATAAGAAAAAAAAAAACGTATTGAAGCATAAATGTTAATTTTGTTACCTAACAAAAAAATATATGCGTTTCTTTTTCCTTTCAGTATATATTTACATTTTCAATGTTTTTGTGATATCTTTACAAATTGAAATGATTGGCATTTCCCTCACGAAAGCACTGCAGTTGTGATCAATGTATTATGAACTACTTAACAAATATAGTACATCTACTTTCACAGCTGGGAGTTCCAACATAAATGAAAGTAGAATGTACATAGAAGAAATAAATTTAATTTTTGAAAAGTATGCCAGCGTGAAGCATTGCAGTTCATATCCTGATGTATTTTTAAACATAGTGTTCACTTATGTGAGAATTAAGCCATTTTCATGAACCATTTGTGAAATGTCCATTCTATATTACTCTGTGCCCCACACCTCAAACTGTGATACTACCAAAGGGAAACATTATGTAACACAAACCATCAAAGAAATACAGTAATACAGCACATGCTAAGATCTCACTTTGTCAAGGAAACTTGGAACCTGATTTTCCCTCTCATTTTTGTTTGTTACTATTAATTTTGGGATAAAAATTTAAACAATTTTACAAATATTTTGTGACATTTTCTTATGTCATAACATCAGGATTGATTTGAAACATCTACAAAACATTTCATAGCTTGGAAAGAAGTAAATACATACAGTTACTCAAATTTTCTGAAAAATCTGATCCCACCTTCCTTGTACAAAATGGCAATTTTCACCCTTACCACGCATGTGCAATTCTACAATTTGCACAGCCTTAACAAGTTGAGCTGTGCATCTCCCTGTCAAATTTATCTTGATGCCCTCCTCCATATGGGCATGGAGTTCCTTAGCAACAAGTAAACAAGTGCAATTGAAATTCACCCTTCTCTGGTGATGTACATTTATACGGTTACTCAACACTTTACAATACAAAATCTAAGGGCTCATATGACCCTATTCCACACAGATACAGTATACCACAATCATTTAAATTTGCGGGGGTTAAAGTTTTGTAAATTATCTAGATTTATAGTTTGATTGGGATATAATTTTGTGCATAGTTTCTGTATACCAAACACTGAGCCCCCACAAAGTCTAATGATTCCACGGTACATACACTGCACGTCATGTACATGAATATTACATGAAAATATATGTATATATAAATTTTTAAAAAATGATTAATTTTGATAGAAATGACAACAAAACATAGACAAATATATGAAAACTAAAATTCATTACTATATAAATTTATCAAATGTATCTACATTTAATTCAATAGCCAGGATTGGAAACACCAGAACATTGTCATTGATGAACACTATGAAAAATTCATTTACTGACTTTCTCTCTTTTACTAAGCATTTTTCATTTGCTGAACTTACCTTTTTATATACCCTTAAAACCATTTCATCTGGATGGAAAGGTCTGTCAAACTCCTCCACTAATACAGAGAGACGGTTTATTTCCATATTCATGGCATAAGAAACCTGTCAACAAAAATTGATTACCTGATTTGATATCAAAGCATTTGTTTTTCTTTGTCACCATATTTGGTAAAACAACATGTACGGTAAACATCACCCAACATTACAACGCTTCACGCATGCTGGGCACACGCATCGTTGCTAGCCACACTTACTGAAGTATCTACCCTACCTCAAACTGTGGCTGGATAATCAACAAAACCCTAGATTTTCATGAATATTTATGAAATGACACAATCAGTTATTGGCCAATCACTGTCATGATGACAGATTTCAATACTTTAATGGTGGCATCCATAAGCGAAATGTGCAGCATTTAACAAATAATGACCAAAAAGATCACCCTCTTAGAATCAAGTCAAGTAAATAGCCATATATTAAATGAAACTCACCTTAACAACAGAGGCTATGCTTTCAAATTCTGTATCGATAAACTTATTTTGATTGACTATTTTGTCAGTTTTTCCGAATTGACAATCCTTGAATTTTTCTGCTACAAGTCACATACCTCAGAGTGTATTTTTCCATCCCCCAAAAAATATGAAAAGAGCTCCCCAATTGGCTATTATACAGAATGTATGAACATCAATATTCATTAAGTTAAGGGTTTTCTTTTAAAATCATACAACCACAGATATTATGTAGTGTGAATGGAGACAATAGGTGTGGTTTGTGACGATGAGGTACACTTTGTAACAGCTGATAATTTATTACCTTCCTCTCCACTTCTTCTACCATTGCTTTGATTTTATCTTTCATTTCTGTAGTTAGTAGCAATGTCTGCTTCTCCAAGAAATCCAGCTCACTTGCCTTCTCTCCCCTTACTTCCTGCAGCTTATTCCTGCATATACATGTGTAATTAAACAGGAGTTGAACCTGTTACATTGCTACTACTAGACTTTTATCAAATTCAGTGTATGGACAGTGGTGAATGACACGTCTATCCATGAGATGTTAGAAATCAATGGCACTGCTAGTGAGGCAAGTTATAACTGTAGCTCTGATCGAAGCAAAAATGTTTTACCACACTGTCAAAACTGAAACTGAACTAAAGTTCAGTTCATCAGTGCACTGTATAACAACTTCAAAAAGTTCAAGTGCAATCTGACAAATTTTCCATACTATACATACATAAATCACATCAAGAATTCCATTCTGTTGTATCATTAATCTGTATTCTAGATGTTGTCTAATCAAAAGATTTTTTGGGGGTATAGATCTAGATTGGGCAAGTTTTCAGTACTTAGCAATTTTATCCTTAATTTTTAATCAATTCAAGAGACAAAATACATGTGCATAGTGACTCATCATAAAATATAAATGATCAGGGACATGTGTCTGCCCACTTTAACCTTAGTCATTTCAGAAATGAATTTCATTTTTAAAAATACATGAGGGTATGAACTGTGACGTTTCACACTAGTACTTCATAAAAAGTACATGCATGCCAACACGAGTATTGCGGTTCATACCCTCATGTACAGTATTTTCAAAAAATGAAATTTATTTCTTGTATTTACATTCTACTTTCATTTCTGTTGGACTTCGCAGCCATGAAAATACACATACAGAGAAAAATGCCTAATCTGACACCTGTGCCACCCACTTCACTGAACACTCCAACCCTTATTTTCAGTCTCAATTTCATATTTTTATTGTTTTTTACTTGGTTTACTACAGCACACTTTGCAGTCCAATACAAATTTTGTCTCCCAATGCATGTTGGATTAGGCAGGTTTCACTATACTATATTTATCAGGATTTATATGTACAATGTTCACAAATGCATCAGATTCATGAGAAAATGGCTATCATTATGATTTGTAAAGATACTGAATGCAAAAACATTGGAAATGTAAATATACATGTAACTTTTTGAACAATACAAAAAAAGAAACATCATATTTGGTGTACTGAAAGGTCAAGGTGAAGCTTGCTCCCATATCAAAGAAAAGGTCATATGCTAAGGTCTATTTGACACACTTAGGATTTGGCAATTGGAAGCTTAACATTGCACTAACATATCCTATTACTCAAAAAAAAATTTGGTGGAATACAAGATTTCAATAAAAAAAAAAAAAGGCCAAATATTATCCTTTTATAAATTTGCCACCATTGTTCATTGCAAATAAAATGTTTTTAAAGGGACTTTACAAAAATATGACTTTGACATATACACACACAACTATTACATATTTGGAAGGCTAAAAATAAGGTACCCTTGTTTCTGACTTTTCTGGTAAGTTTCCTCCATTATACTCTTCAGACTGGATGTTATGTTTCTACCTCGTTGTGAGTGCTGTTCAAATTTTGTCCTCACAGCTGACTTCGATATACAGATCTGAATAACACAATGATGGAATACTTCAACTGAATTAAGTAAGACTCAAGTGGTAAAAATTGTCATTTAAGGTATGCCATGTACCATTGCCACTACAGTATGTATGATTTATCAATAATATCAGTCTTACCTCAAAGGCAGTCTCAAAATTTGCAAAGGCAAAAGCTCTTTCTTGGTAATTTCTTTGAAGTGATCCATCTAAAATTAAAATGTATATAATCAAATTATCTGTGATGGATTATCCAGAACTTAAAATATCATTGCCTCAGCTATTCTATGTATTTCATACATCAAAATCTTTTGCTGAAAACTTTATTTGTCAAACTCACGTGGAGTGGGTGTCTTGTTGTCCTCGTGCAGGCGAGAAATGAGTGTTTCTTTTGAGGAGACGAAGAAGATTCTGTTTTTGGCTTCCTGCCTATCAACGACCTTCAGTTGGTCTGCAAGGAATTCCACATTCCTCTGGTAATGCTGCTCTTTCACCTGATCAATTATGAATTATGCTTTATATATGTATATACACCATCAATAATTTTACAGTAAAGATACTTACATGTATATATTAATCACATAAAATATGATTTCATTAAATTTGATTTGAATAAGTGGTTGCATCTCCCTTAATTGGACATTTTCACCAAAATGAGGTTGCTTTGTGCTTTTAGGGGCAGAAAAAGAAAAAAATGATTGCACACCCCACTCTCCTTTTCAAAAATTTCTAGATCTGCCCATGCTGTGTTTCATTAAGAGTCAATGACTTTGAATTCTCAGATTAAAAGTAAATAAATGTTTAAATCTTACTGATGATATTTATATCTCTCACACAAAATTATAAGAAAATTTAAGCATTGATTTACAATTATCATGATGCCATACTTGTTCAATTTCCTCCAGATCATCCTCACCAACAGAAATGTCCCATCGGTTTTGTAAAATAAATATGTTGGGTTTGGACAACCGTGAACTCACTTTGTGAAAGAAATTCTTTTCCTGTAAGTACAATAAAATCATGCCCATTGATCACAGATATACATTAAATGGCATATTTTATACACATGAAATGAATATCTAAATTTGCAAAATCACTTAACACTCTAGCAATTACTATTCGGGGTGAATAATTGGGTATACTCATAAACAACACCCTTTGCATATTGTTCGAGAAAGCTGCCAATATGCAAGTATTTTGACATTCTAAATTCAATACCAAATTAAGACTCATTGTGTTTCTGTTGAAGAACTTTCTAAACTACATGTACCTGTACACTCAGAGATAAACTTATCATGGGCAGATTTTTACAACATATGGTTTTGCTTACATTTAAAACTGGTTATTAATATTTGTCTGATTGAAGTTTTTTTCTCGGAGTGTACCTCACTTGCTAATTTTAACATTTTAAATTTACCTTTCAAAGAAGACCACTCGTACACCATTTTTTGTTTTTATGATATTAAATATTCTAGCATAGCATATACATGTAAATGTATATATTATTAATGTAAAAGAAAAAGAGCTTGTCTGAATCAATCTTCTGACTGAGTATGTACTCACTGTTTGCATGAGTGTAGACTCGGCATTAGCCACCAAGACAAACACATCAGCATCCAAGCAATATTTATCAATCCAGTCATCTAAATCCGGGGTCACATCAATGCCTGGACTGTAATCATTTATGAAAATATCATTTTTCATTCTTGACCTTTTTGCCTTATTTTCTTTTTATAAATATTCAACAAATATTGAATATTACATTTGCCCTCTCCTGATTTTATAGCTAAAGGTTGGGTTGGTATAAATATATTTTTCTTTTAATTAATATATTTACTATGTAATTGATTTTCCTAATATTTATTTGAAATGAGGGATAAGAGACACATGTACCAAAATAATTTTTAAAAACAACGGCAAAAATTTAAAAACTCCCAATTAAAGGCATTTGTGAACAAACTTTTAAGTTCGGAAGATTGACTTTTTAGCCTAGCTTACCTGTCTAAAAATACGACATCTTCTCTCAGAAATTTACACTTCTGTTTTGGCCACAAGATTCTAATTAGGGAGTTTTCCTTTAATTTTACTTTGCTTAGAGCTGAGGCCAGTTGTTTTATATCCTGAAATACAAAATTATATTCCACTTCTCAAATATGTTAATGTCAAATTTTCAATCCCCATGGCCTATGCTGAGTCTGTTTGATATTGACTATGGCCATGGTCAATGGCAAATAAATAACTCAACTCTGTCTCATATACAACTTCTGTGTTGAATATCGAAAGGTTTCCACAGCTTCTCCATTACAAATCTATATGGGGCAAACAGATGAATGGACATGTTCATTTCAATAGATCTCTGAATCTAGGTTTGTGAGAATGAAGTATAAAAACTTATATACATTGAAGCTAAAGACAATGGCAATTCCCACAACTCCTAGGTAAAGGTCTTCCAAGTAATGGCTTTTCAACAAACACAGGACATCTATATTCATTCTGTACATGTATATTAGTACATCAATTTAAACCAGAAATGAAAAATAAATCATCCATGGTTGAAGGAAAGTGAGGCTGGAAAGGTTTGCTCGATATTGATACACAATAAACATTATATATATATATAGTTAGCAAGACTGTTTTACACTATATGAGTTGGTGGGCTACAAAATTCTTCAGTGGGGTCCAAAACATCAAAATCCAGGAGCGCACACATGGCTAATGGTATAACTTTTGTAGTTTAAACCCTGCATGTACAAATCATACCAGATCATTGTTAACACAAATGTCATTTCTACTAATCTCTTAATATTTACATAGATACTCTTTTGCTGATCCGAATCTTCTGTTAACAGGAATCCCTCTGAAGATTCACATCCTTCTACCTGGATAAAACAGTTTGTGGTGTGACCGATTCCACTGGGCATAATTTTGTTCCTCAACATTGCATTGATTGTTGTGCTCTTGCCATTGGAAGTCCTACAGATGAATATAATTTGAATGTTCTACAGATAAATATAATTTGAATGTCCTACAGATAAATATAATTTGAATGTCCTACAGATAAATATAATTTGAATGTCCTACAGATAAATATAATTTGAATGTCCTACAGATAAATATAATGTGAATGAAATAAATTGTAGACACCATCAGATATATGAAGTATTGTACATACTGTAGAATCCTCATTATTTATGAGGATCAATTCTTATGCATAGCCAAAATTTTACCGGTTCAAAGAATTTCATGTGTAACTTCAACCCTAAAACCAATCCATCCTAAATGGTTAATGGACACTCATGGGGAAAATTGAACAGAAAACTTATGCAATTTCATGTGCTTTCCATCATACTAAACTGTAATTTTACTTCTTAAATTGTGACTGCACAATTGTAATGTGACACTGCTTGTATTACAATAATCAAATTAAAGCAAATAGTTTTCATCCTGAAATAAATAATTTACTTCATGTGTTTATATAAATCAGTAACATTGTAAATTGATACCTAAGGTGATTGGGTCAATTTTTTCCTAGCTTTAAACAATAAACTTCAAATTGTGTATAAACTTCAAATTGTGTATCAATGTTTGTGGGAATGTTAATTCATGAGTAAGGGTGATCCATTGACACTGATCCCCCCACAAAGAATAATGATTTCCACAGTAAATCAAATTTAATGATCTTCTGAGTCCTAAAACTCTGCACCTACAGAACTACTTAATATATGGAGTACACACAATTTCATCTAATGATGTTGTTTATTATCTAGTAAATTGTCATTTTTTTGTTCATGTAACTGTTCAATATGTAGTGCATCATGTAAATGTGTACAACTAACAGGAACTTCAATACAACATGCCAGCCAACAACAGCTTCATGATGAAATCCTATCTACAGAACAAGCATAAGGATGTTGACTTAGTGCAGATCTTATAAGAGGAAAGTGTAATATTGATTCACAAAATATTTAAGAAAAAAGGTACAGTCTTTTAGAAGTGGAGTAATTGAATGATACACTGATAGCACTGACTGTAAAATTAACAATACCCATGATGTATTACTAATCTGAAATCATGATAACAACACTTTTTTTTTCAGTAATCATTTTTACTGGATATCTGGTTTTGAGAACTGTTTTCAAAAATGAAGGTGGAATTGATTGATAATGCAAGCATTGATACACAAGTAAATTGACTTTACTGTGGTAGTGACTTCAGTATGACGATGAGAATAGTCAGTTGTTTTGTACAACCCTGACATGTTGATCGTATTGTGTTACACTGTTCATCAGTTTGTCCTTAACTTCATGTAAAAGAGCCAAATAGAGTCCCAGTATGCACTAATCTAGTCAGTATTCTTTGCGATGATTGTTTGTTGCAATATATTTAACGTTGGTAGCTATTTACAAAATTTCAATATGAGGAAAGAATTATCATATTCCATGCATTGTGAATCATTAATTTGACACTATATTTGCAAATATTGTGAGGTCTCTCATTCTGTCCTACTAGGTTTTTCTAGCCTGATTTTACCTTCCAAAAAACACCACTTTCATGTGATCCCTAGTAAGGACTTCAATGATTCCTGTGATCATACTGCCAAACTCCTCCACTGATTTGGCATCTGCACACTGGCAAGTTTCAGGCAATTCTGTAATTTAATATAATAAATTTTTCATGAGTTGTAGAAATATTCCTCTTCATATATAAAAGTAATCATGAATAGTAGTTATTCACAGACTATCAGAAAATGGGTGCATCAACACTCGGGGTGAAACTAAAAATCGATTGAGTTTAATTCCATTCAAAAAATAAAACACACATCTCCTTTCAGTATGGGCTATCTGACAAGTCAATTCTGGTTCAGTCAACATATTTACAAAATTAATTCCAAACAGTCAGCAAATTGTGGGGTATTGTTGAAAAATGCCCTTCAACATGCAGGTCTATTGTATGGGAACACTCTGGTTTCTTTTCATCCTTCTTTAAAATGAAAACTCTAGTCACAAACTATCTTATGTAATATATTTAGATGGCAAAAACAATAAACAAATTGAAAACATTAAAATATTGAACTTTATGGGCAAATATCTTCATAGCAGATATTAATTGTATGTTATGGAATTGTATCGAAAAAAATTGACTAATGTATCGCGATTTGTGTTAAATCGTTGTGGTGCTGTATCTGTATTGTTTCACCTCTAATTAACAGGTGATCAAATCCCTGGGTAATGTGACAACTGAAAGCTATTCATTTACATATATGAAAATTACCATCAATACAATCTGAATACCTACAAATACCAACATGGAAATAATGAGTTTTCCAACCACAGGACATAAAACTTAAAGATTGGCAAAGTATTGATATGCCTAAGTAAACACAGCATTTTCAGGGTTGCTATACCTTGATAAAATACAGAATTTCTAATTTTCCATAACTCAGTGTATACCAAATGTTTATCAAATTTCAAAAGTTATATCATAGTATACTGAGAAGACTTCAACAAACTGAAACCAATCCTGTCAGTCAGTCAATAGTCAAGGTGTCTTTGATATACACTGTGACCTCCATTAACGTCCAACAATGAAACCATACATACCTTTAAGGAATATCTGTGATTCTCTGACATAATCTGCAATATCCTTGAACACATCATTGATGCTTTTCTTTGCCTCAGCAAAAAATTTAAGAGGTGACTGTGATCGAGCATGCTTTCCATTTCCAAGACTCCTCTGGTCCACTCTGTCTCCTTGGCCTCTCTGGGATTCATCCATTGAATATCCTTTGTCTAATCTCCCTGACATGATACTTTAATGCATTTCTGAATTTAAAAATGCTAAATAAAATTCTCAAACAAGCAAATTTTGCAAATTTATTTTCCTGTTTGAAATTACATTTGTTTGATTTGTGCTTTCTAATGAAGTATTTCATGAAGACATTCAAAATTTAAGTACTAAATCATAATACATATGCATTAGATATATTTGTTACCTTATTCAGGACTAGAAACTTCATTTATCAACTCATAATTTGTTGTAAATGTCCATAAATTTAATTTGCAACTTAACTCACAATTTACAAATCAGTGGAACTAAGCAATAGTGCATATTTAATCAATGGTGATGGGAAAATCAGTTTGTACGAACCAAATCATTTACAATATCATCATGATCATTGAGATTCTTTTTCTAGAAAATTTAGATAAAAAATCAGTTTGCAAAATCTAAATTTTGCAAGTTTTCCAATTTTCAACTCATTTTAACTTATATTTTGCAAGGAGCATACATATATACATTAAATCTTGAGCCATGTTTGGTGGCTTTGATCGTTAATTTTTTAAAAAATTTTGTAAGTGATTGAGATCATCTTCATGGAAAAATTCATTTGATAAGCTCAAATATGTTATCACTCCAGTTTCACTGGAAACTCACTGTTTTGAGAGAGGCTAACAATTTTTCACAGCTTTCATTTCCATTAAAAAAAAAATTCCAAAACCATTATTTAAATCACTGTGAAATATTTATCTCTTTGAATTTTGCAGACAATAGATGAGTAGAATCGAATGATTATGGATGAATTTGTATTTCAGATTGACTTCATGTTGGCTAAGTGGAATGCTGTATCAGGTGATTATACTACATGTGAAATAAGTGAGAAATTCAATTAACATCATTACTCTTAATTTCTACAATACCAAGAAATAGTTGCAATTGAAATCAAACAAATATGATAGGTACAATGAAGCTGCTATAAACAGTGTGTGGAATATCAATCATAAATCATTCAAATTTTTATCAATAACAATAAAGTCTGGGGAAATATATATATAAGTATGAACCAACACCTTGTAGTCATTTTATTAATACATTGGTGTTTTTGGTACTTTTTTAGTTTGGTAATTACTTAAGGTTTTCAGTGTTTCAACAAATTCCACGGACCCCCTCCCCCACATCTATACCCACAGTTTCCTTATATTTTACTGTGTATGATGTACTACTGCTGCAAAAGAAATTATTTGGTTCACAGTAGAACCCTTTAAAGCATGTTGATTTGAGAAATTAGATAATCCTAATAAAATTCAATAACAATGAACTTTGATGGTTTGAATATGACTTACTGGTATTGTGTTAGGATTTTTTTTTTTTGAGGAAATTCGAATCACGTCTTTATACTGTCATTATCATACACAGTATTTTGCAGATAATAAGGTATATTCGCCATTTGTATAGTTTTCATTCATGTAAAATCAAGTACCTTGAAAGCGACTGTGTATAAAAAGTATCAATACATAAATATCCTTGCATAACACGTCCGGTAACAGCTGAAGGACAAGCACAGTAGTGAAAGATTGTTTTTGTGTTTGACTTCACTTACCTTTAAGCTTACAAACTTTCCTGGTGGAGAAAGCTAGTTCTAATACACTTTGATGAAATTTCAAATACTTTATTTGAAAAATTACATATCACGCAATGCCATGCCTTTTCCGATATTTCTCTTTTTTTAATTTTAGTATCTAAATCGAAAGTAAAACAGATAACTCGTACGTATTTGGTTTAAGTAATTTGATTTTGAATTAATGAAATCTGATAATTTTATGTTAGCTCAATAGTTTTAGTATTATTTCTTATAAAATATTTAATGTATATGAAAAACAAGAATAGATTGAATACACGTTTTAATCACACATTGTTGACACACATTTTGGCCTGCATATGTTTCTTTCCTATATTAGCGTAAACCCAATCTAATCATATTCTTAGAAACGTTTTACTTATATATCTATGATTATTTACTACATATGAAACTTATACACATTGAATGTATCTTCAGCTTTCTATGAGAATACCGTATTCAATGCGTTTGCATTTTAAGGTAAAACGGGATATTTGCCTATTTTATTTGTTTGTTTGTGTACTAGTCACATTGGCACATAGTTAAATCAGCAATTAGTCATATGACTCATATCGGAACTTAGATGCAGAACTTCAGCTCACTCATTCTCTAGGAAAATTTCTGTACATGCCACAGGGGCTCGTCACGAACTTTTTGTCTTATCAAAATTATCACTATTTATATCTATAATTACACAAGGGAGGAATCCGGAGTGTCAAAAATCGCTACTTCAAATTTTCATTCGTCTCGTTTTTTAAAAATATTTTATGGACGTTAAATTTTACAATCCGGGTCGAGATCGATCGGGAAATATCATAGTTAGTAAAAAATGCCTAATATCTGTTTGCAACGGCAATAAATATGAAGAAGTAATGCATTTTCTATTGCTTTTGAACCTCGGGAACTTTTCCTCAATCACCCAAAATGGCATAAGCTCTCTCATTGGTCAATTCAATTTGCTCTTCAATTTCAATCAAGTTAATTCATACATTGTGTGTGAGAGTAGGTAAGATGGGCTTTTGGAGATTGAGAGGGAAACACATGGGTTTCATGGTAAGTAGGAAGTAAGACTTTAATAAGTATTAGAATGATATATAATAATTATCAAAACATTATGACCCCATAATACAGCATGTTCTATGTCCATGTGGACAGATTCCTGCGAAAACATTCTCGTGTATGAGTTAAATTGATCAAAATTGAAAAGTGTATTGAATTGACCAATGAGAACGTGTATTCTATTTTGGGTGATTGAGGATAAGTTCTTGTGGTTTAAAAACCACAGAAAATGCTTGGCTTCTTCATAGTTATTGCCATCGCAAACAGATATTAGGTATTTTTCACTAACTATGATATTTCCTCGATTGATCAAGACCGGAATTGTAATAAAATATACAAACGAGACAAATGAATATTTGAAGTAGTGATTTTTGAGACTCCAGATTCCTCCATTGTGTAAATATAGAATAGAGAGGATCAATTCATGACAAGCCCCTGTGTACAGACCACAAAACTCGATCTATATATATATATACCCCTTATCAAATAAAAACCTTTCGCACAACTTTCTGAGCACAATTCAGGTTTAATTTTTTTAATTGCTGCCTTATGAGTATAGTACCAAAAAAAATTACTGTAATCATTTTCCCTATTTTGTGTCAAGACATCAGGGCTCGACATTAACGATTGTGCAGTACCAGTGCAGACATGTTGAAAATGGGTGGTCCGACCGGTCATTTTTAATGAAGGACCCATTAAATACATGCAGCTATCTGTCCGAATGTCCGACTAGATTTTTTACTTTATGTTGTAGTTTTGAAAGTATTTAATAGATTAGGATCTGAATTTGGATATTCATATTTGTATCAAAGATGTTTGCGTCATGGCCAATTCCATTCACTCCAGGAGCGAAACCTGGAATTAAGTGCAAATCCGTTGTCTCTAAAGAAGACTGGGGAAAAAAATTTGGACTAGTGAATATTACTGGACACTGGTGCGATTGGACAAGTGTTTTATGTAAAGAAGTCTCGAAATAATAAAAAGATCGATTGGTGAAAAATTTATCGGTAGTGCAAAGTCTGAAGCAATGCATGAAAAATGAATTTTGACCTCGATATCAATCGCTATGTAAACTAATTGAGTCACACTCGATCGGGATTGGTGTTCACTTATTGCGTATTACTTTAAATTTTGTAAAGAGGCATGGATGTTAGGTTTCAAATTACCAGAAAATGGAGACAAATTCACCTTCAGGAGGTCCATTTATTATTTTTAAGTTCTGTTACCATGGCAACCAATTGTCAACAACAATGTATATATTTCTTAAAAGTACACATATGAAAGATTTTAAAGGTCCATGATGACATCTGCTGCTGGCCTGGAAATGGGTTGAGATACACTCAAGCACCTGTCATTCTGGGAGTAAAATTTCACCCAAAATGATGAAAATCAACCCATTTTCAACCTCTCGTGATTCAAAAACAAACAATTTTCCCAGCGTAATGGCAGATTTCAACCTTGAACGCAAATTCTAAAGTTTCCAACAAGACCAAAATTTCAATAGGTCCCTTGATACATTTTGAAGATATTTTACATCAGAGATGCAGCATGCTCTTTTCAACTTACTGTTTAAAATGAAAGTAGAATTGCCAACCGGGAAGTCAGGCTCTCCCATATCTCGCAGTCACAGTTTCGAATACCATAAAAAGGCACTGGATCAATGCAGAATGATCATCTCCCTATATTATGACAATAATAAACAACATTGAGACTATTCAAATTCTATAATATACTCTTTTAACATATCTACATCCTAACCATGGACATTTTAGATGTGTATTGGTAATTGGCCAGGTGGATTGAGACTCTATGAACTTTGGATTCTTTAGATCATCATTGAGCAATGAATGGTCATTAATTCAAAATAGGAAGTCTAGATAAAATTTTGTTTTATGTGTTTGTTGTTTTTATCAATTGAATAAGATAAATAAATCAAGCAAGCATAAAATGGACTATATTTTAAGTAATTCAGTTTTCAAGTTGACAGTATTGGATCTTATTTGAAAATATTTTGAACAAGTGAAGTTAAAGTTCGGACAAGTAAATATCTTTGTCCCTTGTCCGAATGGACAAGAAGGAAAAAAAAGTTAATGTAGAGCCCTGGACATACCTTCTAAAGCTCAAGGTGTGCATAACATATACTGTTTATGTTTACAATTTATAGACATGTATTAGTGAGCCAAGCTTGTGAAACAACCAGATGCTCTAGTGATTACATATTTGAGTCATGTAATGTACTCTTCATCAGCTGAAAATTGATAATTGGTGTGGTGGAAAAATTCATTGCTGTTACTTCATTGACAGCCTTGTAGATAAAATAAATGAATTGCTTAGAAAGTGCCACAAATATTTTTAAATTCCAGACAAACTTTCTTATACTATTGAACATTTTGTTGTTGTTGATAATTGCTTGGTTTGAAAGAGAAAACATCACAACTAATATGATGTTAATGCATTATTTACATTGATTGTGTTATATTTCCTGTGTTAAATGAATAGGCAAATTGAATGTTTTTTTGTTTGTTTTACATCCTGTTGAGAATTTTTCATTCATATTGAGAGGTCACCAGCTGTAGGTGAAGTACCAGAAATTTAGACCTATGCTTAGCGCTCAGGGCCATAGCAGTGAGGGTTCTTTAAAGTGCCAAAGTCTCTCGCGACACAGGACCTCTGTTTTTAAGATCATATCCAAAAGACCCATGATTCTCTCTTACAAATGCCGAGCGTATTATTATTGTGGGATCCAAAAATGGCAGTTAGTACATCTAAATGTAGAATTACTACCTATTCAGATTAATTTTACATTTGCATCACTGAAAGTTACTTCCAATATCCCAAACTTATTTACACGTACATGGTCTTTGAAAATATATATTCAATCGGATTTTTTCAGAAATGTTCTTTTATGGATATAAAAAGAAAAAAATCATTTGTTTTAATTTGAATATTTGAGGACTCTTAAAACATAGATAAAATACATGAGATAATATGTTAACAATGCTAAGTGCAGAATAGACCAACAAATTTAGATAAAATGCATGAGAGAACACAAAAACTACACTGAGTGCCAAATTGATCAACAAGGTACCAAACAATCATAAGTGCTGAATTGACTGCCAATGGTTGTGAAGTGACTAGAGTTTGTGTGTAGGAAATCTATCATCTTAATGATAGAACATTCTCTCTATAGGTGTCCCTACTCACTACTGTAAAATTAATTTTCCTGATAGAATATGCTGCAATATAATTGAGAGATGTTGTTGAATTGACCAATTCTGCCTCCTCTTGCAGTGTTTATAAAAATTCTTGGAATAGTAGTGACACATCATGTGAACAACTGAATATTAAAGTGATTTTGTGATTTGAATATTTTCTTATCTACTGAAGGAACGTCTACTTTATATTGAGGGGAATATAAACAATAGATACATTGGGTAATAATGGTCCAACTGCCATTGTTTTTCTCCATAATACAATGGACTTTGCACATTTATTCCTTATAGACATGTTTTATTATTTGTTTCTTTTTAGTAGTATGTTTTTTTTTTAAAGTTTAAAGATGTCTCGGTGATTTTATCAAGAAATAAAGTGTGACAGAGAAATTTATCACTAAATGACAAATCAGTGGTAAATTTAAATATTATTAGTACAATTAAAATACAAAAGGTGATTTTGAAATGAGAACAAGCAGGACAGGAGAGGTGGTTGATGTTTATAGTTACCAGTAGTAGTTATCACCAAATCTTTTGTTTTATATCATATACTTTTACTCAGATATGAGAAAAGATATATCATATCATATATTTTTACCCAGATATAAGAACAAATCAAAATGTCATCCCCAGAAGTGGAGAAGTTTGAGGTGACAGAAGATGACCTTGCAAATGAATTTTATCCACGTGGAGGCAGGAGGCAAACAAAAAATCAGGCCATTTATGGTAAGGGTACAGAATAATTGTTGTTCTTAGAAGGTCCCAGTTTTGATTTGCTTTTTTCAATGCTGTTAATCTTCAATATACAGGCTTAGTTACCAGTTTCCACCAATTTATTAGACTTGATAATCAAATGGGTATTACAAATAAGAATAAAATTTAGCATGTTCTGATGAATGTAGTTAGTTTCGCCCAAATTACGTGTTTGCCCCTGTGAGTATACTTCTCAAGTTGTTTCACATTTATCCTTATGAACAAATGTTTCTTCACAAAATGAAATAAAATGTTTATGCAAAGTAACTTCATACAAAAAGATGGATTAATAACAAAATAATTTTGCATTCTGTCACTCGCTCACTATCCAGATGTGGTCTTTATATGGTTGCAGTAGTCCTAGTTGCTGGGATGGCCAAAAGTTGGATGTTTTCTATATCCACTCTCCAGGCATTTTTGTCATGTGGGTTAACACTGGACAGATTGCTGGGTTTAACATCTTTATTCACACATCATGTATTCTTTTATTTTTATAAATCATTTAATGTGGATTGGGTGGTACAGTCATTTCACTACACCTGTACTACTGTGTATGCATGCGGTTTATTGAACAAAATTATTATAAAAGTATTATTGATAAGAAGTCAGGATAAACCACCTGGGGCAAACATAGCATATTTGGGGAAAAACTACACCTCTTTTATTTGTTTCAAATATCTTTAATACCAGTTTTATTAGCTCACTTGAGCTGAAAGCTTTTCTGATTATCCTTTGTCAGTTGTCAGTTCATCAATAAACTTTTAACATTTTTGACTTTTTCTCCAGAACCACAGGGCTACGGTAATTTCAACCAAACTTGTCTCAAAACATGCTTGGGTGGAGAGGATTCAACTTTGTTCAAATAAAGTGCCACACCATTTTTGAAGTGGAGATAATGAAGAATTAGTAAAAATATGGTGGCATCTTTTAAAAAGTTTCTTTTCAAGAACCACTAGGCCAATTTCAATCAAACTTGGCACAAATTATCTTTGGGTAAAGGGGATTCAAATTTGTAAAAATTAAGGGCCATGCTCCCTCCAAAAGGAAGATAAGTAAGAAAAGACAGAAAGAGGGTGGGGCCATTTAAGGATGTAAGCAACGTTTCTGACATTTTCTCTAAAATTATTTTTTCATCTCGATATGAAGAGTTATTGTATGATTTCCAAAATAGGTTGAAATTTTATATTGTAGTAATATTACAGTACTTTATATATCAGCCTGGGTAGCTTGGTGGTTAGATCACCTAACTAGTAATTTTGATACCCAGTTGTTCTCTCCTTTGCTCCAGTAATGTTTGTTTAAGAACTGACTTCACATTTTTACTTGCAACAACCAGGAACTATCAAAATATGCTAACTCTAAAAACAGACATGGTAATAATGAGATAGAACATAAATGAATTGTATGTGAAATGTTACAAAAAATTATATATTATTGAGAAATATCATGCATGTCCTTAAAAATCTTTTTCTCAAGAACCATTGGGTCAGAACAGTTGAAATTCTGACATAAGTAAATTCAAGTTTGTTCAAATCATGGACAGGTAGGATATAACTGCAATAGGGGATCAACGGTTTACATGTCGATACATAGGAAATACATTTAAAAATATTCTTCTCAAGAACAACAGGGCCATGATTAGTCATAAAATATGCAAGCATCTCCAGGTAGTGCAGATTCAAATTTGTTCAAATTGTGGACCTCGGAAGAAGTTTGGGGTCACAATAAAGATTTACATGGAAATAGTTAAGGAAACATTTTTAAAAGCCTTCATCTAATAAGAGCAGGGTCATGATTAGCCATACTGATATGCAAGCACCTACTGGTAGTTTAAATTCAAGTCTGTTCACATCAGGGCCCCAGAGTTAGGGTGGGGCCACAATAGGATATCAGAATTTTTTATTGGAATATATAGGAAATTAATTAAAACAAATTAATTCTTTTCAAAAGTAGCAGGATCACATTAAGTGTTAATGAAATACAAATGTTCCCAAATTGTGAGGATTCAATATTTTTTTCAATGTCCCAGTGACTATAGTCAGGGGGCATACTGTTTTTGTCCTGTCTGTCTCAAATTTTAACCTTGCTTGGTGAGCGATAGGGCTCTCATATTTTATATGTGTATTCATTTTGACAAGACCTTTTTATGGCACCAAAGTTTTGAACTTTGTAACCTTGGAGTTTGACCTACTTTTAAGAAAACCTAACCTATACATAATTCCTTAACTTTTTAAGGTAGAGATTTGATATTTTGTATATTGATTTCTTATGGCAAAACCTTTCATTTCATACAATGATCTTTGACCTTGACCTTCTCCAGAACTGCAAGGTCATGTTAGTCATATTGGTATTGAGGCATTCACATGTGTTAATTCAAGTTTTGTTATGTTTTGACCCTTTGGGTTTTGGTTGGGGCCACAATATGGGGTAAAAAAGAGAATAAAGATTGAAAAAAGTCTTTTAAAAAAAATCACAACAGTTGAACAATAGCATGGTTATGTTTACTCAGGGAAGTGATATGGCCCATGGGCCTCTTGTTATTATTTAAACTGGTGCTTCATATTGGATGTATATATAAAACTCTTGTAAAGTAATTAGGTTAAACTTGATATTATACTTTTATTGACTCAGAAATATATTAATTATTTCATAATTATATTGACTTATAAATTGAATATTTAAGGAATGTGGGCCAACAGTGATGATGAAGATAATACACCTGGTTTTGGAGGTGGGAGAAGGAAGAAGAAAGATTACACTGCACCCATAGGATTTGTCAGTGGTGGGATCAAACAAGGATCTAAAATCAAGAAAGAAGGAGAGGAGGAGGACTCCTCAGTATGTGTAGAGGCTTGTGTATTATATTACATGTATAAATGTGACAGACAACATTGAGTCTTATCACTATGTTCTGGTTTAATACAGCATTTGACTAGACTTTACAATTACAGTAGAAATATCTTTAATGTGGGAAATTTTATTTTACAATGTTTGCCAAAGAATAGTTTTGTTATTATAGTTTTGTGGCCATTCTGGATGTCTTGTTAAAATTGCCAGTATGCTCTATATTTATCTACTGTCAAAGGATTCAGAGAAAGATATACAGATACAGATGCCCAGCAAGCAGTTCTCATCAAAAACAAGCAGACCACAAGGAAGATTGGGAAAACAGTTTGCTGGATTTGGAAAAACCGAAGTGTGAGTATCTTACATAGATAAAGGACGGTAAAGCTGATTTATGATGAACTTATGGGTCTCTCGAAATCACTGTTATGACTTTTGTTAACATACTCCTAATATAAAAAATTTTAGAAATTAAATTAATTGCTGTGTATTGATAAATTACTGGAGAAATTTGAGTTTTAATTCCACCTGAGCAATTTTCAGCATAGTTATCATGTGTAGCTTAGAAGGTTCAGGTTAGTACATTTTTCTTTGCAGTGGATTTGGAGAGTGGGAAAGACACACTAGGGGTGTTGGAAAAAAATTATTGGAAAAGGTAATGCTGTTGCTAGGTTTTGTTTTATAATAGCAGTTTTTGAAGTAATGCAAAGAAACCTACTGAAGATCTACATTTGGTGCATGAAAAATCTGTGCCATAAATATACAAAGTAACTCACAGAATTAAATTCAGAGTATTTATTTATTCATATACTTGTAATTTTTGGATATAAGTAATTTGGAAGACATTGGTTTACATAAAAATAAAACTTTTTATAGTTTTTGCAACAGACTTCTTTTTAGAAGAAATAAATGAATATTTCTGTTGTAGATGGGTTTCAAACCTGGTGAGGGATTGGGAAAACATGGCCAGGGTATCACCACACCAGTGGAGGCAGTGAAACGAAAAGGCAAAGCAGCAGTTGGTGCATATGGGACCGAGAGGTCAGAAAGGTCACTGGTTGATTTTCCTGTCCATGATTCAGATGAGGAAGAAGAAAGGAAGTTCAAAGACGAACTGTCTCAGTGGAAAAAGAAACCAGAGGTTGGGTTTTAAAAGAGTTGTTTTTTTGTTTTTTTTAAATTTATAGCCCGCAGGAGTTATTAGAGATTACTTTGTTTGAGATCTGTTGTTTTGTCAGTATGTCCATGTATAGATCCCTCAGGAAAGATGTGCACTTAATGGCAGTTTGGCATGGGAATTATGTCTTTATCTTGTTTGAAGAACACTGTCTGGTTTTAAATTAAATTACAGAACACTCTTATTGATAGTAAATGGGTAAATTTTGTTCCAATATTTAATGATATGATAAATAAGTAAGACTCCATAGTTAATCATCACATTAAGATGCAATACCGTGTGGCAGGCAAAGTGCTCCTTGCACACTCTGGCTTTCAAACAGAATTTCTTGAATAATTTCTTAAATGTTGAAATCAAAAACAGCAGTAATCTTTATGAAAGTTGAAATTGAAACATTATATTTCTCCACAGAGTGAGGTGTTGGTATCAGTGAAACAGCATTTTTTTTTTTCTCATTGACTTAAACTTTTATTCTTCAGGTTGGCAAAAAGAAGCCAAAGTATGTGTATAAAACAGCACAAGAAATTATTCAGTCTGGAGTGGGAAAAAAGAAAAGTGTACCCACCAAAGCATCAAAGGTCAAGGTCATTGATATGACTGGAAAGGAAAAAAGAGTGTTATCAGGTACAGATAAAGTAGATACCACATGATTTGTATAAACTGGACATGTTTGTTCATGTGTATTTTGATATATTCAACAAATATCACAGAGAAGTTGGATGTAGTTGACTTTCAATATCATGCACAACCTGCAGTTTTTTTATTCTTAGAATTCCTGCACGTTATTTCACTAAGCATGTCTCTGTATCTTCAGGGTATCATGCAATAGCCACACGACACAACCGGCCAGACGAGGAGGAGGATATAATGGAACAGGAGCTAGGCCAGAAGAAAGCATTTGAAATGCCAGAGTTAATGCATAATCTGAATATTCTGGTGGATATGTCAGAAGAAGATATCATAACCAATGACAGGAAGTAAGACTTGAAATGAAAAAAAGTCTCACAGAAGATTTTGTTTGCCATGTAGTGATCATAAATAAAATACATACATTTCATAAAACCTTTACAATGTTTAACATGTTCAAACAAGGTTAGACCAGTAAATATTGAGAACATACACAGGCTGATAAAATGACTCATAACTACTGGATACTGGAATACTATTTACCCCTGATTTTTTTTGGCACAAAAGCATTGAAATAGGATTTTTATCTTGTTTTAATTTCACCCAAACTGATTATTGCTACTTTTCAAGTAAATTTGAATTTGTCCGGTTTTTTAGGGATAAGTGTGTAATAAGTATTGAAAAGCAAAAATTATGTAGAATGTTTGGGATTTCCCTATATACAGTGTATTAATGTAGATAATGTTATAATCTTATTTGAATCCCAGGCATATCCTTGTACTTGGCTGTAAATGAATGATAATATATGAAGAGGTCTCATATATCATTGATTTTTGAATAGAATAAATGCTGTTTACCATAAATATATTGTTTTAAGATTGCGATATGAGAAAGATCACATTGTAAACATGAAGCATGAACAGGAGCGTTTGGATTCCATTTGTGGCCAGGAGGAGGCTCAGATACAGAAACTGAAAAGCGTACTGGATATCGTGAGGATGTAAGTGTGCAGGGGTTCTAAATTTCATTGAATTATATACCCGCTAACTATATATACAGGTAATCCAAATTCAGTATGGTAAAACTGTACAAAATTTCAAAGACTTTTGTACTCATATGAAAATATAAGGTAAATCCGTAGATTTTATGCCATTTGGATAAAAGGTACTACATAATCTCCTTCTTTATTTTTATTTAAATTCAGGAAGATACATTCATGCAACAAAAAAAAAGAAAAAGATTCTTGTGATCAATTATGAAGAAAAAAGGAGTATGATATGTGTATTGAAACATTATGTTTTGCTGATAAATTATTTGAATTCAGGAAGATACATTCATACAAAAAAAAAAAAAGATTCTTATGATCAATTATGAAGAAAAAATGACTATGTGTATTGAAACATTATGTTTTGCTGATAAATTATTTAAATTCAGGAGGATACATTCATACAAATAATAAAGATTCTTGTGGTAAATTATGAAGAAAAAAGGACTATAATATGTGTAGGGAAACATTATGTTTTGCTGATAAATTCAACAGAGCAAGATCTCAAAAATAAAGTCTCATGAAATACAACTGTTTACAATACTTATACAGCAGTAAGAACAGCAACACAGAACATGTTTTCTCTGTATTTGTCAAGGACTTGTGTGAATGCTATGCATATATGTAAAGTTTTAAATAGTTGATGATAGATGTGACCTTTTATCATGTGACCATTTAGGTGTGAGGAGAGAACACAGCCAGGATGTGATGATCCTTTGGAGCTGGATGAGTGTGCAGCCATATTCCGCTCTCTCCAAAATGATTTCTATGAGGAATATAAAATGTATGATCTGTCATCGCTGGCAGTGGCTTTGGTGTTCCCAATGGTTTGTTCCCTATTCAATTTTGTAATTTACTCAAGATGAGATGCATTTGATAAATATTTATATTTTCATCAAGAAAAAGTATTGGAGAACAGGTTATGCATATAAACTTTCTCTCAGATTTATGCAAAATGTGTATTTTATGACTGTGAATAATACACGACTTAAAAATAGAATCCTAGCATTGATAGACGAATTTTGAATTTAAAGAGAAATGAGGTTGTAAAATGACATTTTTTGTAGATGAGAAAATATTTTTCCACTTGGGACCCATTGAAGGACCCTGAATATGGATTAGACACTATCAGACAATGGAAAGATCTGTTAGAAGATTACAATAAGCAGTATGCTGGAAACGCCAATGATATGGACGTGTTCCAGAGGCTTCTGTGGGATGTCTGGCTTCCATATCTGAGAACCACCATACTGTGAGTTGTACCAAAATTTTTCCCAAAAAAGGAGAAATTATAATGAAATTAACATCATATATGTGGAATTTAAATTGAAAATGAGTTAGTTATCTTAAAGCACATTAATGATATTAGAATCACCATGTGGTACTATGGCAGACAGAACACAAGTCAAACTTGCTCCATTGACACATCTTTGAATGCTTCTTCCAACATTTGGTCTAGGTATTGCATCTGACCTACATTTTGTGCTTCAGTGACTTTGTTAAGGACAGGGTTTAATTCTTTCCTTTGTACATTAATTCCAACTCATGGTGCTCTGTGTGACCTACATTTTGTGATTCACATGGTTCAGAAATGCAAAAGTTCTATCATCAAAACTCACCCATAGCTACAAGTGCATTTTTTAATGCAGATGTCTAAAATGTACATGTAAAGTGTTTGTATTGCAAGAGTAAAGTAAAGGGTGTCATTTGATTAGAAGGTGTGTTGAATAATTTAGAACACTTGAAAGACATAAAAGTTGATGTTGTAAAATTTATCAAAACATTTGATAAAAACAATAATTTTTCAAGGTGTGTATTGTTAATTTACATGTATAAGGCTAGATTAAAAGTTATTTGGAAATGGTGTGTTCAAATATAAAGTTTTTCAATTATATCTAGGTTTGTCGGTGTTCCGAGGGTAGAGTTGGAGGTTTAGAGGTGGTATAAGTTGCGGTAGGACAGTTCTAGCTTGTTTTGTAAAGAATGTGACTTAATGTGGACAATCTGTGATGGCTCAACAGTAGAAATATGAAGATTTAAATAGGAATTTAGGAAATTTTCTTAACATCTTATTCTTTAAAGCCATAAGGACACAGGTTTATTGAAAACATGACCCTCAGAGCAACATAAGGGTTACAGTGGGAATGTAAAGCTTTACACGAATGTTTGGGTGAATGGCATAACCCATGGGCCTTTTGTTTTAAAGATACCAAGAGAAAATGTCTTTATACATATAATAGTTATTTTTTTTGGGTACATCTTTGTAGAAAATGGAATGTAAGGGTTTGTAATCCTATCATAGAAGTTCTGGAAACATGGCTGCCAGTTCTGCCTCCCTGGATTATGGAAAACATCCTAGATCAGTTAGTGTTGCCACGGTTACTACAGGAAGTGGAAAATTGGAACCCACTGACAGACACCATGCCAATTCATGCATGGCTTCATCCATGGCTGCCTTTGATGAAAGACAAATTAGAACCACTCTATGCTCCCATACGACATAAAATTGCCAATGCTCTCACAAACTGGCACCCTTCAGATGCATCTGCTAAAGTTATACTCCAACCATGGGTGAAGGTGTTTAAGCCTGGACATTTAGAAGCTTTTTTGGTGAAAAATATTCTGCCAAAACTTGCTATGTGTATGCAAGAGTTTATTATAAATCCACATCAACAGATTTTAGGTAAGTTTTATGAGTAAAATGAAACTTGCTAAATCGATGGATATGTATTTATTCTTTATACATGTACACTCACTTAACCCATTTATTAAAACCTTTTACATAGCTGATAAATTTTAAGCTACAAGAGATTGGGCTTTGATACATGTATTTAGTTTGTGTGACAAACCATGTTTTGTAACTTTTTGACCTTCATTTTGACCTTTGAAGCATCTTATGAAAACCATTACTTTGCCTATACAGGGTATTGAAGTAAATGCGCAATGAATGCAATCTGTCTGGTTAGGCCTCACCATTGGTGTCATGTTGAAAGACCTTGTGATTTTGACCTTTCAGCTAACAGCTAACTGTAATGATAATTTGCTACCAAGAGGTGTGCAATTGTCATCGACATGTCTTTCACAAACAAATCTTATTACATGTTTTCAGTTCACTATGATTTTTTGGTGTTTCTGTGTACATGTTTTTCACATAATGTTGCAGATTCAACCCTTTAAGCATATTAAGGTGAAACAGCAAGAGCCTCATTAAGTACATGCATTTTCTATATTGCACCGTTTCTTCTTCACCAGATCCGTGGCACTGGGTGATGGCATGGTCAGACATTATTCCTGCTAAGTACATGGTGGACATGCTGGAGAAGACCTTCTTTCCCAAATGGAGAACAGTTTTATGTACCTGGCTCAGCAACATGCCAAACTATGACGAGATCACAAAGTGGTATCTAGGCTGGAAATCACTCTTCTCAGAGGAATATCTATCACAGCCCTCCATCAGAGGTACTGGGTAGTCCTTTGTTGCAAATTATCATATTCCATCCTTGCATTGTTTAAATATTTATCACTTTCCTGAAAGATATTGCTTTTGGTCATTTTTGGCTTTGTCTGCAGCATTAACCTTGGCTAAAAACTTTGAACAGTAAGAGATAAAGTCTTCCCATTTGCACCACGAGTAGGTATAATGAAAGCTACCTTTGATAGGTTATGGGGTCATAGGAACAAAGGTCATGACCTGTTACTGAAATAGGTATTTGGTTTCTCTCTTCATGTGTATAGTTTTGTCTTATGAGACTTGATCCAACTTCCTCTGGGTCAAAGGGCATTGCTTTCATTAGCATTTTAATGTGATGACCCTAACCCTGGCATGGAAATAAAAAAGCCCTTGTTAGAATTAGGCCATGATCAGGAGCATTTATGTTTAACAAGCGTATATTGATTTTAGATGTTATTGTGAATAATTGTACCTTTACCTTTGAAATGGTATTTGTAGATAACTTCAGCAAAGCTTTGGAAATAATGAACCGTGCTGTATCAAGTCATATACAACCTGGGGTCAAAGAGAATATGGCCTACTTTTCCCAAATGGAGCGTAGGCAGTTGGCAGATGCATCCGTTTCCTCTTCATCACGGTCCCCTCCCAGGCAGACGGTTGGACCAGAGCCAACAGTGAGATATTTTACTACATATCTTGTCATGTGGCGATCATTGATTGTTCATTGTACTGTAGAAGATCCTTATGATATTTTTACACTTTTCAGTTTTATACACTTAGACTTGTGCATTAATTTTTTTTGTCTACATTGTGGTTTCAGTATACAAGAAGTGTAACAGTGGGGTCTAACTATCAGCCAACCTTCAAAGACCTTGTTGAGAAAGCAGTAAGTTTAAACTTCATAAAATAATCACCAATTAATTGTGACTATCATTAGAAATTACTTAATACAGTAGTACAATTTGATTAGAAGTGTCTCAGTAACTTAATTAACCTTTTTGTTTTCTACACAGGCTGAAGAAAATGGACTACTTTTCATGCCAATTGCTGGAAAAACTCAAGAGGCCAAACAAGTGTATCGCTATGGAAAGGTTCAGATCTACATGGACAGAAATGTGATATTTGTGTTTGAAAACCTCAACTGGATACCAGTTTCTTTACAAAATCTCATAATGAAGGCAAAGCCTTAACAATTGTGTCTATAAAATCACCGTTAATCAACCGGAATCATTAAATCATGTTCATATGAAGACAAATTCAAAAGGTCTTGGTTTTGTGATTTAAGAATCATCTATTACATACACATACACTGTACATTGGTTGTCAGTAACCTAATACATTTCCCAAAGCCTGAATATTGACCAAAATAACTTTTTTGTAAGATGTATTCAAACTCAAATCACATTTTTAGAACAAATACTGGAGCTTAATAATAGGCCCTTGGCCATGTCAGTTACATATAAAAGCAATATTAACTCAATGCATTACGGTATACTAGTTTTTGTATGGGAAAATGACAATGTCCTTGGATGTAAGAGGTCCGTGGGACACAAGACAAATACACCATGCTCATGACTGGGCATGGTGGCACTTTTCTAGAGATGTGACATTGCTGTATGCAGCCACTGTGGAGGTTGATAGTTTACCCAATCAAAACTGCTTATGGAATATATTCCAAAACACAATGATACATTTAAGGACTAATTTCGGAAAACATTCCATATGCATCTATCCATGGACATATTGGAGTACTAAAGTAGCAATTGTGATGAAATGTATCCATTCTGCATCAAATTGACCAAATATTCTATTTTTATACTGCTGAGTTAGAAAAAAGCATTTTTGTGAAGTTGAGTGACTTTGCCTCCTGCCATTCTGGAGTTATCAAATAAGCTTATTTAATACTGATCATAGTCAAACAGGCTTTTCTTATATTTTTGTAAGTTCGATGACTGACAATATTCTTGGGAGGGAGGGAGGGGGGGCTGAAATGTGAATAGTATGAACTTACAAGTTCACCATATAGGGATAGACATGACTTACATAAAGCACAAGGGACCTCATTAATACACAACAAACTTAAGTATTTTCCTTTATTTCTAAATTCTTTGATATTTGTGAACACGAACATGAAGCACAATCATTTGAACAGGTTCCACTCTCCAGTGTCTCTGTTTTGATAGAAATGGTCTTTTTGGGTCGCTGCTTTCGAGGGGGCTGGTGTTTCTTGTTATTCACAGTCCATGGACCTAAACTTTCATTTGCATAAAAATCCATTGGATACACATTTTGCCACTGGGCAATATTCAAGGCAACTGACATCTGCAAGAAAAAAAAATAAAAATGTTCATGATGAATAGCTACAATATTTAATGTTGATACAAAATATCTCAGAGTGCTCACATAAAGTTAAGGATATACACAAATGTAGGAATCTCAAAATTACAAACAAAATGAAATTCACTTATTTTAGAATGGAATCTACATAAAATTAAATGCTTCATTTGGTTTCCTCTTTGTGATATGCTGAAGAAGTCTTGTAAAGTGTCTGAGAAGATGAAGGGACATCATTTTTTAAAATCATACACATTACTAAACTACAGATCCTTTGATGAATGACCTTAATCCAAGTTTCTTGGCCTCAATTTGGAAAACACAGACTGGACATTATTTGTCAAAGTGGTGTTTGCCAGATGCCCTGGTTGACCTTTGGTAACCTGGTGTATCAATTTTAGCCAGCTTGTATAGATTGACTTTCAGTCTAAAAGACTGATGACCTTCATGCCACTTCAAAAGTATAGCAAAAAACACTGTATTATTCTAAATAATTAAATGGGTGTTAAGATGAAAATTATTAGCGTGACAATGTGGTAACATGGCTGCCAAACTCTAACCATCTGAATTAGTTTGCTAAAAGTGGGTGGTGTGGAATTTTGTAAAGGAACCCTTTAGGGGCTGAATTTACAAAAATATCCAAAAATTGACCAAATATTTGTGACTACTTATTGAAATACATCAATACTTAATCACACATACATATAATGGTTAAGACTGCAGTCTGGAATTGTTGAATACATTTGAGGGTAGGGGTTGCATATCATTTGATGAGTTTCATTTAAATATATGTATATGACACTCCACTACTAATTCAGCTATTATTGCAGTTATTATTGCTGTTTTTGCTTGCTAAGATATTGCATTTTTATATCCATATGGATTTCAACAGCTTTACAATTTACACATGTAAATTTGAGAGTTGAACACATTTGATGCTGGTCACTTTTCCAACACAAATGACATACACCATGAAATCTAACCACTAATGACATATACCATGAAATCTAACCACTAATGACATACACCATGAAATCTAACCACTAATGATATACACCATGAAATCTAACCACTAATGACATGTACCATGAAATCTAACCACTAATGACATACACCATGAAATCTAACCACTAATGACATGTACCATGAAATCTAACCACTAATGACATGTACCATGAAATCTAACCACTAATGACATATACCATGAAATCTAACCACTAATGACATACACCATGAAATCTAACCACTAATGACATGTACCATGAAATCTAACCACTAATGACATGTACCATGAAATCTAACCACTAATGACATACACCATGAAATCTAACCACTAATGATATACACCATGAAATCTAACCACTAATGGTATAAAAACATTGAGATGCAACTTCAGCAACTGACACACATTCTCTTACCTCATATGGTGATAACAAAGGTTTTTCAAATGCCATACCCCAGTCTATGGATAACCTAGGGCAAGCTATCTGTACCCAGCTGAAAGTACACAATGAACAAATTCGTTACTGAGATGAGTACTCCTTTGTGATTAGCAATATTTGCACCATAAAATATGCCCTAAAGATTCATCCTTCAAAAATTTGTGAAGAATATTGAAATTACAAGAATTATGATTATGTGCATATCAAGAGAAAGCTTATTTACACTGTATACAGTATAGTCTCTACTTGTTGACTAATCCTATTATACATACATTATGTAATAAAATATGTTTTGGAAAAAAAACAGTGAACAGGTCATATTAAGTCAATTCATATGATAAACAGATTTCATTTGCTTACGCATCAATTTCTGGATATAACTTCAGCTTGTCTGGAAAAATTTCTGACAGCAACACCAGTGTACTACTTTTACCACATTCCTTAATTTTTTCCAGCATTTCCTGTCAAACAAAATTCTACTGATGTAAGTTTTGGTGCTCTCGTGTGTAATATCCATATTTACTGAGATATCAATGTCACATTTTAGTTCAGTTACCTGTAAAATCTTGGTTGACCCTTGCCTTCCCAGAGTTCCTAGGACCACTCCGTATTTCTGCCCTTGAGCAGCTGTTGCTATGGCATTCTTTCTTATAGAATGCATCTTCTCTGTGTCATAGTACTCTTTTGAAAAGACCTTGCTGTATGGATCATACCTGTAAAAAATGCATAAAGGGAGATAACTTAGATACACATTCACACAGTACGTTGCAGGATATATGTGCTGATTATCAAATACAATGCTCATTATTTTTATTGATCCTTTAGTTCAAAAGGAATATAAATGAAGATGAACATTTTATTTTCAACCAGTAAATTTGATGCTATTTTCTGGCTTTGAAGCAAGGGAAACAAATAACTTTTTACCTATATGCTTGTACAGTAGGATTACTGATCATGATTGACTCAAGATGAAATCTTCCATCTCCTAGGTATCTGTGAAAACAAAATATGATGCAATCTGAATATAACTTTAAAATTTTTATTCTATTTACAGCAGTATAGAATTATAATAAGTACCAGAAACAGTTGATAATATGCCCATCACAAGCTTGAACAGTGTTTTTCTTAAGGATTACGCCCATCACAAGCTTGAACAGGGTGTTTTTCTTAAGGATTACGCCCATCACAAGCTTGAACAGTGTTTTTCTTAAGGATTACGCCCATCACAAGCTTGAACAGGGTGTTTTCTTAAGGATTACGCCCATCACAAGCTTGAACAGTGTTTTTCTTAAGGATTACACCCATCACAAGCTTGAACAGTGTTTTTCTTAAGGATTACACCCATCACAAGCTTGAACAGTGTTTTTCTTAAGGATTACGCCCACCACAAGCTTGAACAGGGTGTTTTTTCTTAAGGATTACACCCATCATAAGCTTGTACAGGGTGTTTTCCTTAAGGATTACGCCCATCACAAGCTTGAACAGTGTTTTTCTTAAGGATTACGCCCATCACAAGCTTGAACAGGGTGTTTTTCTTAAGGATTACGCCCATCATAAGCTTGTACAGGGTGTTTTCCTTAAGGATTACGCCCATCACAAGCTTGTACAGGGTGTTTTTCTTAAGGAACATGCCCATCACAAGTTTGTACAGGGTGTATTTCTTAAGGAGTGTGTTTTCTAAGACATTGATTAGCAAGCACGACAAAAATGCTACAAGTTGTAGAACTTAAGATAATATTGGCCATCATCAAGCTGTGACATGCTTTCTTTTGCAACATGCAAATGAACTGTGACAAATGTGTGACAAATTAAGAGCTCTGTATAAAATATTTTCCAAAATTTTACCAAGTTCAACAACCTGTAATTCTCTCAAAAATGAAGAAATTCAAAATCCTTTTATATACATATCTTCAATAATAATATTATTCTATAAAGTAAGATGTTCCTAACTTGAAAACTATGAGAAAAATTAGATGGATAACCCATGTACCCTCTACATAACATTAGATTTCAAATAAAGTGGCAAAACTCCTGCAAGAGAGGTCAAAATGGATCAAAACTGCAACATGATCTAGAGTGTCCCACGGAGAAGCTACTCAAAAGTTCAGCTTGATATGTGATAGAGAAATAAAAATAGGACAAGGAAACCCTGAGTGGAAGTACAGAAATGGTACAATAATACTGAATGTCCCTTTTAAAGACAGGCATATAAAAGAGGCCATGGATAAAAATCTAATTTCAAAGCACCTGAGTACAAAACTTTTAAAAAATTTTCATCAGTTCACAAAAAATTAGTTTACCCTCACTTTTGAGAGATTTTCATTCCACCTCAGCAAATTATACTTGGGTAATAGAGCACTATCATGGTTTATATCTTTCCGATTATTGCATTCCGACTTTGGGACTTACATCACAGCATCAGTGCCTGGTTTGAGCTTTGGTGAAGTACAGCCTAGAATTTCCCCAGGAGACAAGGGTTTAGACTGTGGTATGATCACTTCATAGCTGTCCTTCAGTTCTCTACTGGCAGCCTATCAAAACATATTAAAGATGCAATAAATCTGGCTGACTCTCACCAGAGGAGTATCGTTGCATTGTATTGTACAGTAATATTATCAAAAGGGCAATCAATGTTCCACTATTCAAGTCTGTTTATCACTCTTCTCTTGTTAACAGGCCCATATAAATGGGAGTGGGGGGCCTCCCATCCAACTCTACACTTGTTAAAAATCTGTGAAAATTGACCACCATCCTCCTCCTCCTTTACATACTCACAACACTTCTATTTACCTTAACTTCAACTATTATATAATAGAGAATCTGAATGATTCTGTTTCAGTTTAATATTTTCATTACCAACTAACACCTCCAGTCCAGCTCTGTAAATCTGATAAAGAGTTACCTGCAGTGCCGTCACAAACTGTATGGTACAGACTAATGCCAGGCAAGAACCAGCCGGAAAGTTGTGTCTGATTGTATCCAGAAAATGCATGGTGTCAATCTTTATGTCCACAAAGACATACAACATCTGGATTCCCCCTGTCTGATCTATAGGCACTGTTAAATGTGAAATACATTATATAATACATGTATGTGTTTCATCATAACATTTTATAAATCCTTTGTTCATTACAAAGGAACTAAATCTGATTGTATCTGATAAATGACTGTATAAATGGGAAATGAAAATGTATTGAGCATTTGATGAATATGAAAAGTGAAGGAAGATGAATTGTTTTGTTCTCAAAAGACAGTCTTGATTTTTAATGCCATACCAAGACAGCTGTGTCCATAATGGACCATGAGGTCAGCACCTAGAGCTCTTGCTGTGAAGTCGTCTACACAACAAGCTCCATAAGTCACATCTCCCATAATCACCGTGTCTGCTTCTGTAAATCTAAAATATCATGTACAGAGGTAAGCCATGCCTCCAATATATATATAATCTCCAAATCAGCCTCTATAAAGTACAAAGTTAAAATTTTCATCAATCAACTAAGATAAGATGGATTAAATATCTTTCCTTTTTATGTGAATGAAAATGTGTATCTCATTCACATATTGACATAAATAGTATGCACATAAACTATTTCCTTAATATGGACTTACTCTTCTATGACATCTGCTATCGTGCATGAAAACATTAATAATCCCTCTGGAAACTGTAGAGCAACTGTGAAAATATGAAAATAAGTCAGATCTACTGGACCAAGTAAAATCAGCATTTAAAAGTGTTACACACGATTTGAATGTAATGAAAGGATAAATATGAAACTGTGATATATATATATATATACCTCTCTTGGCGCCAGTTAATTGAATCTTCCATACTGTTTTATATATTTCAAAATTATAATTTTCAGGTAGCTACAAGTAATATAAAGAGAAGGTTGATATTATATGTTCAATTTATTGTAACGATTTATACAAGTACAGTTAAAACTGTCTAATCCAACGCTTGCATAGTCCATTTCACTTTCAATTCTACATCTATTTTTATTCCCAGTTTTCAGTTTCTTTACAATCATTACATTACACACATGTTCTGTTTAATCTGACATTTAAAAAATTGTTCCTAGTGCATGTAAGTTCAGGCTGATTTCACAATACTGCCATCTCCTATTTTATTTATTTATTTTGACATGCAGTTATCTTTGTTGCTAATCAAAAGAATTTGGTTCTTAATAAGAAATTTGGTTATTTCATCAAGTATCACATGAAGCAGATATCAATGTCGTGTCATACATGAAACATGCATATATCATTTTATATAAATAATATTAGCATGTAGTTGAGGGTAACATTGAAAACTTTCATCCCCAGAAAACCATTGTCAATCGAGGAGTGAAAATTTTCAATGTTACCCTCAACTCCCTGCACTATTTGTTTTATTATACTGAATGTCATACCACAAAAATTCAACTGCACTTTTTAAAGCAAGATTTTGTCATATAAACAAGTAACAAAAAAATTTCTACATGGTGAAATTAATTCAAAAATATTACTTTCTGCAATAGTTACATGGTACACATAGGTACCAATGTATCTGCCAAGCTGTCAATTGTTTCATCAATCAATTTTATTCAAAGTGTCACTTTAATGAACTGCAGACTATGTTCATCTGTTTCAAACATTCAAATGACATTTCCCTAAAATCTACAGCAAACCATATGCACTTTAATTTGGAGCATGTGATGATTTCTTATAATATCACCTGTTGTCAAGTGATGTGTCCTGTTGCTAAATACTATCACCCTGGACACATCAGTGTGGCTTTTACTCCTAAGGAAACATAACATTTTTTTCAAATGTTACTCAGCATATCAGATTTTAGTATGAAAGACCTAAGATATCAAACCTGCTTTACTGCATGCTGGAGTTTAGGATTATTGAGGATCTCTTCTGGTATCTGATGTGCTGCTCTCTTTACTCCTGAGATATAAAAGATTATGCCATTGTTACTGATGATTGATTCAAGTTTTAATGAAACTAAATAATTCAGTACATGTACTACAAAAGTACACAATTAAATTATCATAAAATCTATAGTAATTTTCTAGCTTGAAATGTGTCATTTACTAAATACAAAAATGATTTTGGAGAAAAATTTGGTCCTAACCTTACTGTGATATTTGAACTGACACCTTGAAATATCACTGTTGAGACAAATTTGACCCAAATTAATTATTGTACTTTTTGTCCACTACCACATGTCTTTCATATGAAACATATTTGGAGACCTCATTATGTTGATGCAATGTATGGTAACAGGATCACAGGAAGAGAATGCAATGGAATCTAACTAGGTCCCCTACAAGATGTTCTACCAACTGAGCTATTTGATCACCAGTACCTTAACATAACCACCACATTCCCCACCCCATTTTTCTTTTGCCTAACAAAACCAGCCCTAGGAACTTTATCGCCTATCAGGTCTCTCTCGTCTGTCAGTGGCTGGACAAATGTAAAATGAAGGGAGAAAATGCAACAGAATCCAGACTGAGACTGGAGGACATTGGCTGAACATCTGATTATCAAAGAGATTCAGAAGCCCGGGTTTGAATCCCGGTGTGATTTGCTACACTTTCTGTCTTCCTGATTTTAACAATATCACAAATAAATCTCTCTATGGTAAAACTTCACATTTGTTAATTATATTGATGAAACAGCTTAAGATGGTTAACTTTATAACAGTAGTGCTCACTCAACCAAGAATTTTCTCTTTTTCTTGAGTTGTTGCATTCATACTCTTCTTCATAAAATGATACCGTTTGTGTCACTGCAGAGATCTCACACATGCACATATCGTAGTATTCAGAATTCATAGCAAGTCCCTGAATGCCATTTGGAAACATGCTGTTTTAGAAGTTTTAAGCAATATCTTTGTAATTTTCCTAATATGTGACTTACCTGTAAATACTTTCTTATTTTTATTGGCAATAACAACTCTTACATCCGACTGTTTCTCTTGATTAGCTAACTCCATCTTCTAAGTACTTTCCGAACTCCTCTACACACATCACACCATCGGCACACCTTTGGGGTTTTCATTGGATAGTGACGTCACGGAGCCCACATTGTCGGTTTTTCGTTCCTCATGTTGAAAAGGTATTTTTTATTATATGTAGGCAAAAATAACCCTTCTTGTACATATGTAAGTGTTATAGGTGAAATTGTTCAGTTTTGTTTTGCATAAAGATCGATATTAAAACGGAATTAGTGGAAGAAAATCTACATTTTATTGGGCAGTATGGTGCGGGAATGGCCCGAATTTCCTACGTTTTAATTGTGTGCAGGGAATCCAGTGAATGAATAAGATGTCGAACAATAATTGTTTGGTGGTCTATATTTTGGTCGTTTATCATTTCGATATTTAGTGTTGGGTATCTTTGGAGAAAAATTACATTGCAATATGTATCCTCGCGTGCCCATATTTCGACATGTGTCAATTTTAATTATACTTCAACAAGATCAATTGAGCAATTCTCCACAAAATTTAGCAGTGCCCCAAAAACTTAATTTAAAGCTTGATTTTTTTTTCAGGATTAGAATTCAGCTAAAAATATTTATCTTTTTCCATTAACAAAGCATTGAAAAATGCGATATAAACAATGGGCGACGCCATTACTGGTCTTAATTTCGACGGTTGCGTTATATATCGATACGGAAACCAAAAACAGTGAAATTGCCTTGGCATATTTTCCCAAAACATCACCAAAGAAAATTCAGTCTAAGCACAGAACATATATCACTTTGTGTGGTGTTAAATCCTAAGAAGATTTAGAAATTGGGTTCAGTCATTTTCTGGGTGAAAAATTTATGAAGTAAATCTGTTACCTGTATGAAGGTCATTTTTATTGAAATCAAATGATGTGATTGCCAGTCTACCAAAGTAAGATTTGCTTGCAAAATTACATCAGTTCTTGCAAGAACAAATTTGAGATGTACAGAAAAGAACAGAACTGTCAAAATTTAGGACCTTCAACCATAATATTTTATGATGCAATGTATAGCAAGATTTAGAATGGGTCTAAAACCATAGAAAGATTAATTCAGTTAAATTTGCTAATGTATGTAGTATAAATTAGAAATTGTTATCTATACCTATAATGATTTATGAGTTTATCAATACATTTTATTTTTGAAAACAGAATTTGTTATAATATATGCAGTAGAAAGGGAAGGGATCATATATTTACAATACCATTCTGACATGTAATTATGCTTTTATTTTTCAGTTAGATAGAAAAAAAGATGTCACGATTCTTTAAAGGTTCTGACTCCGAGTCAGACAGTTCATCAGATTCAGAGATCAATGTCCCTCGTGCTGGAGCTCCTACAGCAAGACCAGTGTATGTATTGCATAAATCTATATTTAAAAATCAGATACAGTATATATACATAACATACTTTCTTTTTGCAACCTTCTGTTTTAAGCATAAATAAAACATCCATCAAAATTGTTATGAATGAAAACTATTGTATATAAGTAAGTAGAATATCTAATTCTAATTAAATAATATTGTTGTGGTGTTGAAAATTTATCATTTTGCTTCATGTAGCATAAAAAGTACTTTTAGTGTAAAATGATTTTTTTAAAAAAAAAATTAAACACTCAACCACAAGGTCTATAAATTGATGGCCTAAACCCTTTATTAGAGATATGAATTCTTCCAATTTTGCTAGAAAGGTAATATTTTTGAAAGTTCATCTCCTGATTTAGCAGTAAACACTTGAAATCTCCAGGAGCAATCTTTACACACTTATCATTTTCAGAAATCCTTAAAATCATTATTTAAAACACTGAGTTATATTTATCTCTTTGATTTTTGCCAGCAGTAGAGCAGTGATGGATTTGTGCATCATGCCCAGAGTAATTGGCACCATTGTGATTGTTTACAATGCCTGAGCAGCAGATTGTATGAAATATGCTCATTAATTCAAGTATTTTTTATTGGAAACTGGGTAGATTATTTAGAAAATTTTACAAATTGATGATGTTAGAACAAAAACATCTGTTGACAACCTATGTTATATTACTAGATTAAGGGACATTACTGTACAGTATCAACATTGTGTGGGTAGCCACTACTTAGGGTAAAATTTGAATCTTTCATAATTCCTTAATTAATCTCTAGAAACATGTCCTACACAAATTTGACCTGAAAGTGCATCAAATTTAAACATGGCTCATCTACCTTTATTAAATGTACAACTTTTGTCACCACAGTTTAAACATTGGGCATGTGTTTTATTACATAATACATTTTATAGTTAAAATTCAACATTAAATAATTCTCAAGACTGGTTGAGACTAGATTTGATAAAGAAATATTTTGTAACAGACTCTCATGTTTTTGTGTGAAATACAGAACACATTACGGAAATCTCACTGAAAGGCAAATGTGAAAGTTAACATGTCTTCCTTAATTCATTCAGCTAACTAGACAGGCGAACATATTTTAAGGATAAAAAGCATGTTTCTGATTTTATAGTTTTGCATAAATGCCATACTTTGGTTTTAAAAAGTTGACATGATGTGTTATTTTTCTGTAAAACACGTACAACTGTACAGTAGATGGTTTATTTTGTGAATCTAGAACCATGGGCAACATATATTAAATAGAGGATCTTGAACAAGTGCTTATGACATGTGAAAATTATTTAATGTTTCCTGAGCCTTGGCAAGAGAAATATTTAAATCTGGTAATGAATTTCATAAATTTCATATGCCATAAGCACGAGTGTAAGGTTCTATTTATCACACAACTGTCAATAAACACATATTTAGTTACTTTCCATTTTACATTTCTGTATGAGGATGTGTTTTTTAGCCCCTTTTATATTCTGAAAATGTCCTTGAGCAGAAGAAATAAGATTGAAAAATAAACATGTCAACGCAATAGTTAAAATGAAATTTCAATCTTAGGATTTTAAATTTTAGCTATGTCATTATATAACAAAACGAATGAAACAGGAATAAATATGATAGGCCTGAAGAACATTTCTAGTAAAAGTTTTGTTTCTATGTCAACACATGCTGACCTCACATGACCCTACAGAATTTGCATTGTTATTAACCTGTGCTATGATTTCATATCGTTTTTCCGAACTTGTGTTATGAACCTGGAAACAGTACTGTTGTGTATATAATAAAACATAATCAATTTTAATTGAGCAGAATGAGAGAAAAAATATTTCATGGTAATATTCCTATGATTGTCAATAACATTCATTTTGCAGTGCCTATGCCTTCAGTGACGATGAGGATGAACCAAAACGTGTTGTGCGGAGTGCAAAGGATAAAAGGTAAATGATTTCATACATTTTGTAGATATACATAATATAGATATACATATATGTAGCAGATGAATACATTAACAATACATATAGATGTTGTCTTCATGTTAGATACTGTATTGTGTATTTTTACAGATTTGATGAATTAAGAGAAATCATCAAGAAAATGGGAAATCATAAGAAAATCAAAGACATGGCTAGTGTATTAACAGGTGAGATGCATTGTTTGAGAATTTAAAGGATATCTCATGTACCTTGTCAGAAAAAGAATATTAGGGTCAAATATACCATCTTTCTTCAAATAATTATCTCTACTTTGTGAGCAGAATTATAAAATTATGTATGTCATTTTAGCATGCCGGGCAAAACTTCTCATACTTTCAAAGATACGAAGTTTTCTTCAGATATCTTGGACCAGTAATATAATGATAGCTACTCGTACTTTCCCCCCTCCCCCATTCCATTAAGTAGTTAATTAGTACGTTCCAGAATAACTGTATCATCTATAGATGTCTGTACCAGATACGCACAGCAGAAGCCATTGGACCTTTAAGTATTCTTTCAGTTCGCAAGTTGCAAGTATTTTTTTCCATGACACTGTGGGAACGGATTCTTATGGTCACAACTTTCTCTTTTTTTAAATAGACTTTGAAGAGTTAGGGAAAGCATATGAGAAATCAAAGAAAGTCATAGAGAAAGAAAACCAAATCCCACGCTTCTTTCTGAGGTGTTTGGTAGAACTTGAAGATTTTGTTGGAGAGGTATGTATATAACATGTATCTGAACAGTGGTGTAAATAGAAAACAGACATACATGAAAAGGAAGGAAAAACATCATGTAGAGGGCTAGATATCAATAATGTGATTGAATCTCTAACTAGATGTAATATTGATTAATTTAAAAATTTTTGTAAGGTAGTTGGTATTCATGTTAGACATTTTGATTCAGAGGACACACTTATGTTGGTCCCCCATTATGTTTCAAACATACTGTGCGAAGTCATGATCTAGTTGAATATATGGAAATAACATTGGAATACACTTGTTAAACAAGATGTGTGCTCTTCCTTTGAATGGAAGAGATTTATGAACATAGCTTAATTTTATGATCATTCCTTCTGTTATAAATACATGCTTTTGATTAACAATATGCAAGTTGTGTTATTTCTTAGATATTGCCTTCATTTTAATTATAGTCCTTAAGCAAAGAGCAACTACAAGCAGGATTGGCAATGGTTTTCATAGACTTGAACACAAATTGTGTCACACAAGTCACATATTAAAGTTTGGCTGGGTAGCTCACTATTAAAGTATATATAATAGCATAAATAATTTCTGTAGATTCCTTATATTATGTGGGTATTCAATTTGGAAAAATTGTCATTCAGAATCAATTCATGAGAAATTAAAATCATGAATGCTGTACTTTGAATCAGAATGATTTTTAAGTGATAAATAAATGAAAGGAAGAATTTTATGCACTCCACAGGTGTAATGTGAAAGGTATTGTGTCATACGTTTCATTACAGTGTTGGGAGGACAGAGAAGGAAGGAAACAGATGAGCAAGAACAATGCTAAAGGTCTGACGACTCTCCGACAGAAGCTGAAAAAGTACAACCGAGACTTTGAATCGGATATAGCATCTTACAGAGAGGTAATGGCCTTCCTCTCAGCTATTCATAAAAAAGTGAAAATATCAATAAGTTTTTGGGGTGTTTTGTGGTTGCTTTACAGTGTCATTTTTTATTAATTCAATAACAACTTTGCCCTGGTTGTGTAATATGTTAAATGACATGTCTGATGTAATGAGTTGTACTATATAGGTGTATTTATATGTAATTCTATGTATTGTGTTTTAAAACAGAATCCAGATGAAGGTGAAGAAGAGGAAGCAGTGGGTAAGACTGCAGTTGTGTGTGTGTGTACACATGTAAATCTCTGAGAGAGAGAAAATCAGAATGTGGCGAAGAAAGCATATTATGTGAGAGTTTATAATTTCATTAGTGCCATGTTCTTTTTCAGATTCTGCAGATGAGGAGTCTGAAGATGATACTCGAGAGGAAATAAGTAAAACCAGGAGCAAGGAGGAGACCAAGGCTTCTAAAAAGGTACCAAAGTCAATGGTTGTCCATTACCCACAGTAAATGTCAAAGGCTGTAGATTAACTGCAGTGACTGTTAAAGGCATGATCAGAGATGATGGAACTAAAGATTTTTCTCACCAGCAGAAAATTTTACTCTTACATGTACTTGTAATAATTTGCATGTGAAAGCATAAATATTGATAAGTACAGTTGTCTTTTATTTTGTCAATTTTCATCCAGGTGACTTATGATGATGATGATGACGATGATGATAGTGAATGGGAGATGAGTTCAGACAGCTCAAGCTCAGAAAGTGATGGAGGAGAGGGACCAGGCACGACTGTCTACACAGCAGCCATGTTCTTAAAAAAGTAGGTCTTGACCAGCTGAGGAATAGTTTTGTACACAGCAAATACTTATAATCAAAGTTTAGTCATTTATGTTTAAGAGAGAGGGTGAAGGGATGAAAATATGTGTTTATTTACATTGTAATTGTTGCATCAGGAAATTTGTGACATAGATATTCACTTTCAAAAATTAACAGTTATTTTATTGTGTTTTTCTCTCAGACAACCAGGAGAAGAAAAGAAAGATAAAAAAGAAAAGAAAGAGAAGAGAACCAAGAAACAACGTGAGGTTGATGAAGGAGGCGAGTGGGAAGAGGTCACCAAGGGGGCACCTATGATCAAGGTTAGAAATTACTGTCGATAATATCTCAATTTTAAAAAAAATTAATATTACAGGTTAAATGCATTTTTAACAACCAGTGTATTTTTATTGATTATACAGTCAATAGGCAAGTAAGAAAGTATTGAAAGTGCTAAATGTATTGTATATGTATTTTTAACATTGTTTTGAGATGATGCATATAAATAGAACCAGACTTATATGAGTAAATAAATGTCTTTTTGAATGTTAGATGTTTTCTTAATTTTAGTTTAAAGAACAAATTAGTAGAAATTAAATGTTATGTTTTTACTTCTTTAGGCAATATTGCCCCTCAAAATACAAATCCTTCTAAATTTTGAAAATATCCTGAAGACTGGCTGTTACCATTGTTAGATCTATACAAATGGTTGATTTTTGTCTTTCCACTCTTCCTTGGGGCAGACTCCAAGAGAAATTTGATAGATTAATATGCATAGATGACATTTACAAAATCGTATGGATTTGAACCAGTTAGAATTCATGTTACCATGGTTATGTATCAGTATTGTCAATATCTGCTTAAACAAAGAACATAAGTGCCCTTTGGAATGGGTGTGACTTTACTATTCTTGGTTCATTGACATTGGTGGCCAGTATAACTTGTCATTTTATGTTTTCAAACTCTTAGATATGTTAGATGTACAACAACAAAAAATTTTGTTGTTGTTGTAAATTTTGCAGCAATCCAAATGCTTATTGGAGTTTCTGATAGGCCATTTTTTTTAATTCATGAATTTGTGTATTTATCACTGAAATTAATTTATGCTGGGAAACAGTTTTGTGGTTTGTAAAATGTAGTAATCTTATTTTAATTATTTTTGGTGTATTTCATGACAGGAAGCTCCCAAAATGTTCGCCAAGGATACTGAAGTGAACCATGAAGCAGTTATAAAGAAACTGAATGAAATAATCTCAGCTAGAGGAAAGAAAGGCACAGACAGAAATGAACAGATTGCACTTCTGACAGAACTGCAAAGCATTTCTAATGCTAATAATCTAGGCCCAGCTATTTCAATGAAAATTATGTTCCACATTATTGCAGCTATTTATGATTATAATCCTAACATTGCAACCTGCATGAGGTCAGAAATGTGGGAAAAGTAAGTTTAACTGAGAGTCCTTTATCAGTACAGTGAATTTATTGTTAAGCTTTTTATTTGAAGTACCAGTTTATGTGTTTTCATGGGGTAAAATTATGAGATTTGAGAAAAAAATACATCAATCAGTGGGGACTTTATTTCCTGGTTGAGCAGTTTTATTATATACAGTAGTTAAATTTCTCTTGTTTGTTGGGGACTTAAATTTGTGAGTATCTCCAAACTATGAATGCGATGAAATTAAAGTACTAATAAAATGTCACTAAAAAGTTATGCATTTACTGTATTTCGTCTTGGATTAAAGTTATGTTTAGGTGTTTGAACAGAAGTCTTGGGTTGAATGAATCTACAAAATGTACCCTAATCAAGCAAATTTAAAGAACTTGTCACTATACATCAGTGTTTTCTTTTAAGGTGTCTGAAGGGAGTCTGTGAGTTACTAGACATGGTGGAAAGCAACTCAGATATTGTCATTGGAGAGAATATACTGGAGGAAAGTGAAAATGTCACTGTAAGTGTTCCAGAGCATTAGCAAATTAATGTTTACAAACTTTAAAGCACATTCCAACTTTTATTATCTGGATATGCTAGACACCCTAAAAAATCCAGACAGTAAAAACACGCTTACAACAAAGTGATTTTCATTTCCTGTAGGTTTAAATCATAATTATTCTGAATTTATTGGATATGATAAATTACATTTACAGCAAGTTAATCAAATTAAAATTGTTCGTCTAAACACTTCACTGTAAGAATGTTTTGCTGTATTTAACAACAGATATATGGTTTACACAACATCTGGATTTAAGAAGTTTTACTGTATGCATTTATAACATTTAGGGTCCTTTCCATTTACATATTGTTAACTATGGCAAGGTCTCTGGCAAACATGGCAAAATAATATTTATTTATTAATATCTCCAGCTGTAAGTACCTTCCATACTATAGATGAATGCAAGTTTGTTTGATTTGTGTAAAGATTTCACCCTTTTCTTTTCAGACTGAACCATACAGAATCAGAGGATGTGTTTTAACAGTGGTAGAGAGAATGGATGAAGAATTCACAAAAATGTTACAAGCCTGTGATGCTCACAGCACAGAATATGTAGACAGGTATGAAAATAAATCAGTCATCATTTTGTTTATTAAATTGTTAATGGCAGGCTGTTTCAATGGTGTTCTATTTATGGTATCTTGTTAAGCAGTTTGAAATATCTGGTAAAATAGTTCATAGAAATTTGAAATGTTTTGCAGATTAAAAGATGAGAAGGATGTGTGCAGTTTATTAGATCGTCTGCAAGCTTACCTTGTTCCTAGAGGAACCACAGAAGAGACCTGTCGAGTTTACCTGAGAAGAATAGAACATTTGTATTACAAGGTAGAAAGGTTAATTCTCAAGAAACTCTCCTGCTTACTAATCATTGGATATCATACAGTAAACATTATATGGAAAAATCTTAAGTTATAACAAAGCATTTCAACAGTGGATGGAAGTTAAGAGATTTGGATTTCCATCCTCAGTTAATAGTTGATTTTGATGTAATATTGGAGATAACATTTAAACATATGTACTTAACTCTTTCAGTTTGATCCAGAGGCATATGACAATCCAGAGGTATGTACATGTCTATCAACCTTAAATTATAATTACAATTCCTTATCATAAAGTTGCAAAATTTTTCCTGGGAGAAATTAAAATGCCCCAAGATGATTTCATGTACATGTCTATTTACAGATAGAGAACAAGTACTTCATAGAAATGGAGGAGATGTGTAAATTTATTTATGCAAAAGACCTGACAGACCGTTTGCGCACTCGCTCCATGCTGTGCCAGATTTACCACCAGGCCCTCCATGATCGATGGTATGAGGCACGTGATCTGATGTTGATGTCACATCTCCAGGACACCATTCAACACTCTGATGTCCCCACTCAGGTAGAGTCAAGTCATTAATAAATAGCTAACAAAATACCATCTTCATACTATATAAAAGTCAGATTTCACTTTGAAGTGACAGTTTTAATTCTGGTTTGTTCTCCATTTACACAAAATCTAAAAAACAAAAAAAAATTTTTTTAAAAGTTAACTTATAAGTATCTTGTGGGTAATGCTGTGTAAATATGAATTAACAGTTAAATTAGCAAGTGGCTAAGATCCAATTTAGTCAAAATGTTTTTGATGATTTGTTTTTCAGATTCTTTACAACAGAACAATGGTGCAGTTAGGTCTCTGTGCATTCAGAAAGGGATCAATTAGAGATGCCCATAATGCTTTAGTGGACATTCAGAGTGGAGGCAGAGCCAAGGAACTTTTAGCTCAGGTAATCTTACATAATAGGGGAAGTTATGAATACTAGAGAATGTATTTCTACATGTACATATATATCGTAAACCATCTTTTATTTGAGTGTTGAGAAATATTCATGAGATTAGCAATCATAACTCTCATGAATATTTGTCGTTTGAAACCAATCATTTTGTTTATGCATGAGAACCACAATTTGTTTTGCTCATGAAGATTACTTGTCATCCCCATATTTCCCATTTTTGGGAGTAAAAGTAGTTGCAATTAAAAGTTGTTTAGAAAACCAGAAGTAAAAATAAAGTTTCATCATTTGATAAAGGCCCATTAATGATTAAGACTTGTGGAAGATTTTTCCTGCAGTGGTTTTTAGGGCTACACTGATGGATACCCATTTGTATAGGTCAACACTTGACAGTTTCTTGATTGTGTAAAGTGATACTGACAGTTTCTTGTTTATGTAGGGTAACACTGACAGATTCCTGTGGGTTTGGTTTTTTTTAGGGCCTTCTGCTCCAACGTCAGCACGAGAGAACTCCAGAACAGGAGAAGATTGAAAAGCGTCGTCTGCTGCCTTATCACATGCACATCAACCTGGAATTGCTAGAATGTGTTTATCTTGTATCAGCCATGTTGATTGAAGTCCCATACATGGCAGGTCAGTTGACTTCATTTCCTTCCTTTTCATATGCAGCTAGAATCATACACAAAATTTATATGTTGTCTTGTTTAATATACATGTACATAATTGGGAAAAGTAATACTTATATTACTGATTTGCATTTTATTTCATTTATCAAAGGGAAAAAAGTCTTTTTTTTAAAAAAAAACTTGTGTCATTTTTGCACTTTAGCCCATGAGATGGATGCCAGGCGCCGAATGATCAGCAAGAACTTCCACCATGTGATGAGGATGAGCGAGCGTCAAGCTTTGACTGGTCCCCCAGAGAGTATGAGGGAACATGTGGTAGCTGCTTCCAAAGCCATGAAAACAGGCAACTGGAAAGAGTGCAAGAATTACATCATCAATGAGAAGATGAATGCAAAAGTAAAGATATTGTGCTCTTTTAATTTATGATATAATGCAGAGGTGATTATTTTAACAATTGAAAAGCAATTAAATTTTATGTAACTTCTGAGGAATAGCTTTCTCATCATTATGGCACAGGGAATCTTAACTTTTCAATGGAAGCATGTATTGTAAATTATAAAAATTTTTAGGTATGGGAACTTTTCTACAAGAGCGAGACTGTACAGGAAATGGTGACAGGGAAGATTCAGGAGGAGAGTTTACGGACATATTTGTTCACATACAGCAGTGTGTATGACTCTCTGTGTTTACAGACACTAGCAGACATGTTTGAGTTAGATACAGGAGTTGTTCACTCCATCATCAGTAAAATGATCATCAATGAAGAACTCATGGTAAGTCTTCCATTGTCAATTGCTTATATGTCATTTTTATTTCCTCAATCTTGCCTTGTTGAATATATTGGTAAGACTTTATTTTTGTGAACTTTCGATTTCTTCATCACAATATATGTGAACAAAGGGTGTGTGGAATTATTCACAAGAATATTATTTCATTGTCACAATATAAATTATGCAAAAGTATAGTTCTCACAAATATAAAACTTTTTTGTGATATTTTAAGTGACATATGCTGAATGACTAAGAAGAGTGATGCTATACCAAAAAAAAAAATTTGCATGTGGGTGGCATTTCAGATCATGTGCCTATTTAGAGCTAGATAGCTCCACAAAGTCAAACTATTGTCCATAATAGTCGTTACATGTATATAGAGAAAGCAAGATGTGTTCATGTTGACTGGTAGATACTAAATGTAAATTCAAGCAACCTTCATCTTATACTAGATTGTTAGATAATTACATAGAGAGAATGATGTTTAAAAACATTATTATCAAAGTAAATCTTCATCTGGACAAAGTTGCACAAAAGTTAGTTATTTTAACTGATAGTTAACACCTAGTTAATGCTATGTAAATGTAAGAGTTAATGACAAGTTAGCTATGAGTTAATGACAAGTTAACTATGAGTTAAAGTTAACTAACCTTTGTGCAGCTGGCACCAGCTGTGATTTATTGAGTAGATTCATATACAATGGACATGTACAGTGAATTTGTCCCAGTGTGTGGTAAATATATGAAGGATAAGTTGTGAACCTGCGAGTACATTCACATTGCAGGCCTCTTTGGATGAACCCACTCAGACTGTTGTCATGCACAGAACTGAGCCCACTCGTCTTCAGTCTCTAGCCCTACAGCTGTCAGAGAAAGTCTCCTCACTGGTTGACAATAATGAGAGGATCATGGAACTCAAACAAGGCAACCTCTTCTTCCAGAAGTCTGGTGGAAGTAAGTAACACATTGTAATTGTTGTGAATTGCAAGAAATATTCAAATGGGGTTTTTTGCATTTCTTGATTGCAAAGCAGAATATTATGGAAGTTAACATTTGCTTGAGGGAGAAATTTGCATTTTGTGGCAAATTTAAAATTAATTTTTTTGCATATTTATACAAATCATGTGTAGAATACTAACTTCCTCTTACTTACACAGACACTTGCACATCAGCTGTTGGTTTTTCATTTTAAAACAAAGCAAAATTGTAAGCTACATCAGATGATTTGTAGATTCCTTGTAGTCATTACAAAGCTTTTGATAGCCAGCATGTTGCACTGTAGTTGTGACTAATTTGATGCCATTGTAGACTTACTCACTCTGATTTAAGCAGAAGTATTCTAACACCAAGGTATATAAAGGGGTGAGTGCACTATCAAAGCATTAACATCTGGTGAGAGGTGCATGATGGGATACCCAGTATCAAAAATTTCAAAGTTTGTGAATGGTTTACAGTTTTATTTATGGCATTACTGATATTTCACACTTGATATACCCTATCAGTATATATATCACAAAACAGTGATTTGGCTTGGTTCTTTGTTTTAGCTCACCTGAGCTGATCTAAATTTGTATGTAAAGTTTTTACATTTTTTATTTTTTCTCAAGAATCAGTGGGCTAATTTCAACCAAACTTAAAGCATCCTTGGGTAAAGGGGATTCAAGTTTGCTCAAATGAAGGAATACTACTCCTTCCAAGGGGAGATGATGAACAAATAGTAAAAGTACAGTAGGGGTATTAAAAAAAAAATCACCGAATTAGAAAATGTATGAAACTTCCTTAATACATAATGGAGAAGATATAAATTTGATTAAACCAAGACTCTGAGAGTCAAGGCAGAGGTTTGATGAAAGTTTTACAAAGTATACATTTTGAAAATTATTAAAAAAATTTCAAATGTACCAACGTCCTCATGTGATATACATGTAGATTGATGCGTGTTCCCACCATGCCCAGAGTAAAAGAACTCTAGTATCTGTAATAACATTCAAACTGCAGATAAATTTCATTATATACTAGAATGTAATGTAATATAAGAAAATGATATTTAGCCATAAAGTAATGTTAAAGTCCAAATGTGATTAAAAGTGTAGAATAGAAAGTAGATAAAAATTTGCTCATCTATAATGGATTTTGTAGAAATGCATTCATGCACTTTCTTTTGTATTAACCATACATTTTCAACTTACACAATTTTGTAATTAAGCTTTCTGATCTCTCAGTATGTGCAATGTTTATTTAGTAGTTCAGTGTATTTATGGTCTCCGAGAATAAACTGAACTTGGAGTGTAAGCATTTTTAAAGAAAGTCAATTCAAATGTAGGAGTTGAAATTTTTGACTTAAGAGATGTAGCTAAATTTATTGAAAATCTTCTCGAGAGCTACAAGGACACAATTTGTTTAATTAATGTGTAAGCAATTATTCAGATTTCTTTCCCTGCGGTTGGGAAGGGGCCATAATAGGAGGAGTTTAAATTTTACATTGGACACTGCAACCGCCTGGCCTCTTTTTGTCTTTTTCAGTTTTATTCTTTTATTTAAAAAAAAAAATTATTTGCACATCTTTGAATTAAAATAAATTTTTTTTTACATGAAAAAAAGGCATACTTTTGTTTTGTAAGATTTTCTTATAACTTGTGGATGGAGTCCTTTCATGATTTTTATTTAGTATTTGGTGCAGTTGACAGAGATTTCTTCCATGTTTCTCTTGCTGTGAAAGTCATGTCCCAGTTGTAACTTGTGTACTTTGAAGTATCACAATGAATTTTTCATTTTTTTTAAAAATATTCTTTCACTAGTATTAGCATACACATTTAAAAAAAAAAATTATCAGTAACTCTATCTGAAGTTCTTTGAACCCAATTCACTGCTAGTTAGAAACTTAATTAAAAATAAAGCTGAAAACAGTGGTACTGTTTGTGTGCATCTTCCAATTTTGTTTGAATACTGTCAGGACTCTGTCCTCTAATAAATTCTATACAAAAAAAAAATAAAAGGAATCGTCTTCTTTTTTAATGAAAATACTCATAGTGGCATGAGTACATTACATGTGTTTTCCCCATTAGCCACCCATACTACTTGCTATGATTGCATGTTTATAGAAAATTGCTGGTGATATAGTGTTGGAATATGTATATGGTGATGGTCGTTTAAGATACACTGGTATGTAGTATTATGGTGTTCTTTTCTCTGACTAACAGTACTAATTGCAGTTTCAATGATATTTTTCAGTGCAAGACAGACAAGATCGGTTCCAAAGTAATTACCAACAGAACCGCAATCAAAATTGGCAGGACAGAAGAAACCAACGTCAAAACTATTCACAGAGAGCATATTAATAATTCTAGAATTAGAATTGGACTATTAGAAGGATTCATGAATGAAATTTGTGTGCGAGACTTTTAATTAGTAGTAATATACATGTACATGTATTTCATACAATGTTGATTTAATATTGCCAGCTGACTATTCATTATGGATTAAATAAATGTCATTTTAAATGTTAGATGTGTTTTTCTATTTTTACCTCCACACACATACCTGTACATAGCATATCATGAAAATCATAATATTTATGTCCATCATAGATAAGTCATATATGGAATGGCTTGGTGCATCATCTTTCTGTCTGTCAGCACAGAGTAGGTCGGATGAAAAACAGAACTTATAATAAGACTAGAATTATTAAACTTGGTACATGTTCCAAGTAATTAAGGGGAAGCCCTTTTTTTCATGGTCATTGGTCAAAATCAAATTTGCAAGGTAATTTTGTAGGCACAAAACAAAACAGAAACAGTGTTAAGAAGGCTAAGATATACTTGATACACATCCATTTGTATTAAAATATCACAGATGGGTTGTAGATTGTAGTATGGTGTAAAGTATATTTTTAAAAAGTAAATGATGTATTGAAGAGTAGGTTAGGCAAGTGTGTCGGGGTCTGAAACCTTATTGCACATCTACAGGACATAATCAGTCATATTCCAAAAGATAAATTGGCAACTGCTTAAAATGCAAGATGAGTTTAAGAAAGAAGATGGTGTGACAGAGGAATGGATTGCGATAACAACAGTAAATAGACCTGAACTTTCTGTAGAAAATCTCGAGTCCATCCAAGTCTCATCTGAACCAACAGTAAACTGCACTATGAGAGAATTGTCATGTACCTTGATAAAGAAATCAATTTTGGGTATATATTTTGGATGTCCAACTGGTGATGCAGACTTGTTGATGAAACAGATTTATTTTAGATATCTGACAAGTGACACAGACTTATTTGGAAATTCTTAATGGTGACACCAATTTGCTGGTGAAACATTTTTATTGTGATATCAAACTGGTGACACAGATTTGCTTATGAAACCAATTTATTTTGATATCTAACTAGTGACACAGACTTGCTAGTGATGCTGATTTTTAAGACTTCCCAATATCGATTCATTTTCTTCTAACTGCTTCATGTTTCGGTATATCATTTCATGAAAGGTACATTTTCAGCCAAAGTTGTAAGAAGTGGCTGGGTATGAGCCCGCTGATTCAATTAAACCTCAAAAAGGCAAGAGTTTGTGAGCATTTCTGTATGTTCCTTACAAAAACTTAAAACACAATCAACATTATCTGTTCATGCAATGTGGCTACATTTTTTGTCTCTTATCATAATGCAAGTATCACATCATAGATTTTTGGAGAAGTATTGCATGTATCAAATGTGGATCTCATCACTGGCAGCAGCGATAATATCGAAAGGAGACCCACAAAGATAGAAATAATCAACAAATATACACTCTGCCAAAAGTAAGCTCAAAGAAAATTTCCCTCCATTTTTCATACAAAACTATCATAAAGTCAATTCAATTTTGATGATATAAAAAGCACTGATTTTTGGAACTTTTTACAGCATAGCTGTATTTTCCAATAATTTAGAACAAGTCTGTGATCACCAATTGCAGAGATATGGCAATTTTAACATTAATTTTAATAAGAGTAATTATTTATGTATGTAAAGTATTTGATTTTTTTAAGAAGTTTTTTTTTTCCACTTGGGAATCAAATATATATATATATATATATATAAAATCCAGAAATCAATATAGAATAATTTACACAAGTAATTGTAAAATAAAAATATCATGACACTGATATACTCAACTACTTTCTTTACTTCTTTAGGAAAAGTACAGAACTAAGTTGAGTATAATCGACATTGTGACATATTTATACACACACAATCGACATTGTGACATATTTATACACACACACGCACTGTATTATATCATTGCCCATCACTGAGTATATTCCAAGACTGACTGTAGTCACAAAATCTCGCTTTGCACATGACAGCATAAAAAAATAGAGTGGGAATAAATGTCGCATGTATGCATCATTATTTCACAGATTCACTGTCGTGTCGTGGTCTTTGATAAATCTTTTCCTCCTTGCCTTCTTTTGAGGCTGAGAATCTCGCTGCAGTGAACAGGAAATCACTCAGTCTGGAAAATAATTACCCATAAAATTACTTCATTATATTGAAATTACAAGAATTATGATTATGTGCATATCAAGAGAAAGCTTATTTACACTGTATACAGTATAGTCTCTACTTGTTGACTAATCCTATTATACATACATTATGTAATAAAATATGTTTTGGAAAAAAAACAGTGAACAGGTCATATTAAGTCAATTCATATGATAAACAGATTTCATTTGCTTACGCATCAATTTCTGGATATAACTTCAGCTTGTCTGGAAAAATTTCTGACAGCAACACCAGTGTACTACTTTTACCACATTCCTTAATTTTTTCCAGCATTTCCTGTCAAACAAAATTCTACTGATGTAAGTTTTGGTGCTCTCGTGTGTAATATCCATATTTACTGAGATATCAATGTCACATTTTAGTTCAGTTACCTGTAAAATCTTGGTTGACCCTTGCCTTCCCAGAGTTCCTAGGACCACTCCGTATTTCTGCCCTTGAGCAGCTGTTGCTATGGCATTCTTTCTTATAGAATGCATCTTCTCTGTGTCATAGTACTCTTTTGAAAAGACCTTGCTGTATGGATCATACCTGTAAAAAATGCATAAAGGGAGATAACTTAGATACACATTCACACAGTACGTTGCAGGATATATGTGCTGATTATCAAATACAATGCTCATTATTTTTATTGATCCTTTAGTTCAAAAGGAATATAAATGAAGATGAACATTTTATTTTCAACCAGTAAATTTGATGCTATTTTCTGGCTTTGAAGCAAGGGAAACAAATAACTTTTTACCTATATGCTTGTACAGTAGGATTACTGATCATGATTGACTCAAGATGAAATCTTCCATCTCCTAGGTATCTGTGAAAACAAAATATGATGCAATCTGAATATAACTTTAAAATTTTTATTCTATTTACAGCAGTATAGAATTATAATAAGTACCAGAAACAGTTGATAATATGCCCATCACAAGCTTGAACAGTGTTTTTCTTAAGGATTACGCCCATCACAAGCTTGAACAGGGTGTTTTTCTTAAGGATTACGCCCATCACAAGCTTGAACAGTGTTTTTCTTAAGGATTACGCCCATCACAAGCTTGAACAGGGTGTTTTCTTAAGGATTACGCCCATCACAAGCTTGAACAGTGTTTTTCTTAAGGATTACACCCATCACAAGCTTGAACAGTGTTTTTCTTAAGGATTACACCCATCACAAGCTTGAACAGTGTTTTTCTTAAGGATTACGCCCACCACAAGCTTGAACAGGGTGTTTTTTCTTAAGGATTACACCCATCATAAGCTTGTACAGGGTGTTTTCCTTAAGGATTACGCCCATCACAAGCTTGAACAGTGTTTTTCTTAAGGATTACGCCCATCACAAGCTTGAACAGGGTGTTTTTCTTAAGGATTACGCCCATCATAAGCTTGTACAGGGTGTTTTCCTTAAGGATTACGCCCATCACAAGCTTGTACAGGGTGTTTTTCTTAAGGAACATGCCCATCACAAGTTTGTACAGGGTGTATTTCTTAAGGAGTGTGTTTTCTAAGACATTGATTAGCAAGCACGACAAAAATGCTACAAGTTGTAGAACTTAAGATAATATTGGCCATCATCAAGCTGTGACATGCTTTCTTTTGCAACATGCAAATGAACTGTGACAAATGTGTGACAAATTAAGAGCTCTGTATAAAATATTTTCCAAAATTTTACCAAGTTCAACAACCTGTAATTCTCTCAAAAATGAAGAAATTCAAAATCCTTTTATATACATATCTTCAATAATAATATTATTCTATAAAGTAAGATGTTCCTAACTTGAAAACTATGAGAAAAATTAGATGGATAACCCATGTACCCTCTACATAACATTAGATTTCAAATAAAGTGGCAAAACTCCTGCAAGAGAGGTCAAAATGGATCAAAACTGCAACATGATCTAGAGTGTCCCACGGAGAAGCTACTCAAAAGTTCAGCTTGATATGTGATAGAGAAATAAAAATAGGACAAGGAAACCCTGAGTGGAAGTACAGAAATGGTACAATAATACTGAATGTCCCTTTTAAAGACAGGCATATAAAAGAGGCCATGGATAAAAATCTAATTTCAAAGCACCTGAGTACAAAACTTTTAAAAAATTTTCATCAGTTCACAAAAAATTAGTTTACCCTCACTTTTGAGAGATTTTCATTCCACCTCAGCAAATTATACTTGGGTAATAGAGCACTATCATGGTTTATATCTTTCCGATTATTGCATTCCGACTTTGGGACTTACATCACAGCATCAGTGCCTGGTTTGAGCTTTGGTGAAGTACAGCCTAGAATTTCCCCAGGAGACAAGGGTTTAGACTGTGGTATGATCACTTCATAGCTGTCCTTCAGTTCTCTACTGGCAGCCTATCAAAACATATTAAAGATGCAATAAATCTGGCTGACTCTCACCAGAGGAGTATCGTTGCATTGTATTGTACAGTAATATTATCAAAAGGGCAATCAATGTTCCACTATTCAAGTCTGTTTATCACTCTTCTCTTGTTAACAGGCCCATATAAATGGGAGTGGGGGGCCTCCCATCCAACTCTACACTTGTTAAAAATCTGTGAAAATTGACCACCATCCTCCTCCTCCTTTACATACTCACAACACTTCTATTTACCTTAACTTCAACTATTATATAATAGAGAATCTGAATGATTCTGTTTCAGTTTAATATTTTCATTACCAACTAACACCTCCAGTCCAGCTCTGTAAATCTGATAAAGAGTTACCTGCAGTGCCGTCACAAACTGTATGGTACAGACTAATGCCAGGCAAGAACCAGCCGGAAAGTTGTGTCTGATTGTATCCAGAAAATGCATGGTGTCAATCTTTATGTCCACAAAGACATACAACATCTGGATTCCCCCTGTCTGATCTATAGGCACTGTTAAATGTGAAATACATTATATAATACATGTATGTGTTTCATCATAACATTTTATAAATCCTTTGTTCATTACAAAGGAACTAAATCTGATTGTATCTGATAAATGACTGTATAAATGGGAAATGAAAATGTATTGAGCATTTGATGAATATGAAAAGTGAAGGAAGATGAATTGTTTTGTTCTCAAAAGACAGTCTTGATTTTTAATGCCATACCAAGACAGCTGTGTCCATAATGGACCATGAGGTCAGCACCTAGAGCTCTTGCTGTGAAGTCGTCTACACAACAAGCTCCATAAGTCACATCTCCCATAATCACCGTGTCTGCTTCTGTAAATCTAAAATATCATGTACAGAGGTAAGCCATGCCTCCAATATATATATAATCTCCAAATCAGCCTCTATAAAGTACAAAGTTAAAATTTTCATCAATCAACTAAGATAAGATGGATTAAATATCTTTCCTTTTTATGTGAATGAAAATGTGTATCTCATTCACATATTGACATAAATAGTATGCACATAAACTATTTCCTTAATATGGACTTACTCTTCTATGACATCTGCTATCGTGCATGAAAACATTAATAATCCCTCTGGAAACTGTAGAGCAACTGTGAAAATATGAAAATAAGTCAGATCTACTGGACCAAGTAAAATCAGCATTTAAAAGTGTTACACACGATTTGAATGTAATGAAAGGATAAATATGAAACTGTGATATATATATATATATACCTCTCTTGGCGCCAGTTAATTGAATCTTCCATACTGTTTTATATATTTCAAAATTATAATTTTCAGGTAGCTACAAGTAATATAAAGAGAAGGTTGATATTATATGTTCAATTTATTGTAACGATTTATACAAGTACAGTTAAAACTGTCTAATCCAACGCTTGCATAGTCCATTTCACTTTCAATTCTACATCTATTTTTATTCCCAGTTTTCAGTTTCTTTACAATCATTACATTACACACATGTTCTGTTTAATCTGACATTTAAAAAATTGTTCCTAGTGCATGTAAGTTCAGGCTGATTTCACAATACTGCCATCTCCTATTTTATTTATTTATTTTGACATGCAGTTATCTTTGTTGCTAATCAAAAGAATTTGGTTCTTAATAAGAAATTTGGTTATTTCATCAAGTATCACATGAAGCAGATATCAATGTCGTGTCATACATGAAACATGCATATATCATTTTATATAAATAATATTAGCATGTAGTTGAGGGTAACATTGAAAACTTTCATCCCCAGAAAACCATTGTCAATCGAGGAGTGAAAATTTTCAATGTTACCCTCAACTCCCTGCACTATTTGTTTTATTATACTGAATGTCATACCACAAAAATTCAACTGCACTTTTTAAAGCAAGATTTTGTCATATAAACAAGTAACAAAAAAATTTCTACATGGTGAAATTAATTCAAAAATATTACTTTCTGCAATAGTTACATGGTACACATAGGTACCAATGTATCTGCCAAGCTGTCAATTGTTTCATCAATCAATTTTATTCAAAGTGTCACTTTAATGAACTGCAGACTATGTTCATCTGTTTCAAACATTCAAATGACATTTCCCTAAAATCTACAGCAAACCATATGCACTTTAATTTGGAGCATGTGATGATTTCTTATAATATCACCTGTTGTCAAGTGATGTGTCCTGTTGCTAAATACTATCACCCTGGACACATCAGTGTGGCTTTTACTCCTAAGGAAACATAACATTTTTTTCAAATGTTACTCAGCATATCAGATTTTAGTATGAAAGACCTAAGATATCAAACCTGCTTTACTGCATGCTGGAGTTTAGGATTATTGAGGATCTCTTCTGGTATCTGATGTGCTGCTCTCTTTACTCCTGAGATATAAAAGATTATGCCATTGTTACTGATGATTGATTCAAGTTTTAATGAAACTAAATAATTCAGTACATGTACTACAAAAGTACACAATTAAATTATCATAAAATCTATAGTAATTTTCTAGCTTGAAATGTGTCATTTACTAAATACAAAAATGATTTTGGAGAAAAATTTGGTCCTAACCTTACTGTGATATTTGAACTGACACCTTGAAATATCACTGTTGAGACAAATTTGACCCAAATTAATTATTGTACTTTTTGTCCACTACCACATGTCTTTCATATGAAACATATTTGGAGACCTCATTATGTTGATGCAATGTATGGTAACAGGATCACAGGAAGAGAATGCAATGGAATCTAACTAGGTCCCCTACAAGATGTTCTACCAACTGAGCTATTTGATCACCAGTACCTTAACATAACCACCACATTCCCCACCCCATTTTTCTTTTGCCTAACAAAACCAGCCCTAGGAACTTTATCGCCTATCAGGTCTCTCTCGTCTGTCAGTGGCTGGACAAATGTAAAATGAAGGGAGAAAATGCAACAGAATCCAGACTGAGACTGGAGGACATTGGCTGAACATCTGATTATCAAAGAGATTCAGAAGCCCGGGTTTGAATCCCGGTGTGATTTGCTACACTTTCTGTCTTCCTGATTTTAACAATATCACAAATAAATCTCTCTATGGTAAAACTTCACATTTGTTAATTATATTGATGAAACAGCTTAAGATGGTTAACTTTATAACAGTAGTGCTCACTCAACCAAGAATTTTCTCTTTTTCTTGAGTTGTTGCATTCATACTCTTCTTCATAAAATGATACCGTTTGTGTCACTGCAGAGATCTCACACATGCACATATCGTAGTATTCAGAATTCATAGCAAGTCCCTGAATGCCATTTGGAAACATGCTGTTTTAGAAGTTTTAAGCAATATCTTTGTAATTTTCCTAATATGTGACTTACCTGTAAATACTTTCTTATTTTTATTGGCAATAACAACTCTTACATCCGACTGTTTCTCTTGATTAGCTAACTCCATCTTCTAAGTACTTTCCGAACTCCTCTACACACATCACACCATCGGCACACCTTTGGGGTTTTCATTGGATAGTGACGTCACGGAGCCCACATTGTCGGTTTTTCGTTCCTCATGTTGAAAAGGTATTTTTTATTATATGTAGGCAAAAATAACCCTTCTTGTACATATGTAAGTGTTATAGGTGAAATTGTTCAGTTTTGTTTTGCATAAAGATCGATATTAAAACGGAATTAGTGGAAGAAAATCTACATTTTATTGGGCAGTATGGTGCGGGAATGGCCCGAATTTCCTACGTTTTAATTGTGTGCAGGGAATCCAGTGAATGAATAAGATGTCGAACAATAATTGTTTGGTGGTCTATATTTTGGTCGTTTATCATTTCGATATTTAGTGTTGGGTATCTTTGGAGAAAAATTACATTGCAATATGTATCCTCGCGTGCCCATATTTCGACATGTGTCAATTTTAATTATACTTCAACAAGATCAATTGAGCAATTCTCCACAAAATTTAGCAGTGCCCCAAAAACTTAATTTAAAGCTTGATTTTTTTTTCAGGATTAGAATTCAGCTAAAAATATTTATCTTTTTCCATTAACAAAGCATTGAAAAATGCGATATAAACAATGGGCGACGCCATTACTGGTCTTAATTTCGACGGTTGCGTTATATATCGATACGGAAACCAAAAACAGTGAAATTGCCTTGGCATATTTTCCCAAAACATCACCAAAGAAAATTCAGTCTAAGCACAGAACATATATCACTTTGTGTGGTGTTAAATCCTAAGAAGATTTAGAAATTGGGTTCAGTCATTTTCTGGGTGAAAAATTTATGAAGTAAATCTGTTACCTGTATGAAGGTCATTTTTATTGAAATCAAATGATGTGATTGCCAGTCTACCAAAGTAAGATTTGCTTGCAAAATTACATCAGTTCTTGCAAGAACAAATTTGAGATGTACAGAAAAGAACAGAACTGTCAAAATTTAGGACCTTCAACCATAATATTTTATGATGCAATGTATAGCAAGATTTAGAATGGGTCTAAAACCATAGAAAGATTAATTCAGTTAAATTTGCTAATGTATGTAGTATAAATTAGAAATTGTTATCTATACCTATAATGATTTATGAGTTTATCAATACATTTTATTTTTGAAAACAGAATTTGTTATAATATATGCAGTAGAAAGGGAAGGGATCATATATTTACAATACCATTCTGACATGTAATTATGCTTTTATTTTTCAGTTAGATAGAAAAAAAGATGTCACGATTCTTTAAAGGTTCTGACTCCGAGTCAGACAGTTCATCAGATTCAGAGATCAATGTCCCTCGTGCTGGAGCTCCTACAGCAAGACCAGTGTATGTATTGCATAAATCTATATTTAAAAATCAGATACAGTATATATACATAACATACTTTCTTTTTGCAACCTTCTGTTTTAAGCATAAATAAAACATCCATCAAAATTGTTATGAATGAAAACTATTGTATATAAGTAAGTAGAATATCTAATTCTAATTAAATAATATTGTTGTGGTGTTGAAAATTTATCATTTTGCTTCATGTAGCATAAAAAGTACTTTTAGTGTAAAATGATTTTTTTAAAAAAAAATTAAACACTCAACCACAAGGTCTATAAATTGATGGCCTAAACCCTTTATTAGAGATATGAATTCTTCCAATTTTGCTAGAAAGGTAATATTTTTGAAAGTTCATCTCCTGATTTAGCAGTAAACACTTGAAATCTCCAGGAGCAATCTTTACACACTTATCATTTTCAGAAATCCTTAAAATCATTATTTAAAACACTGAGTTATATTTATCTCTTTGATTTTTGCCAGCAGTAGAGCAGTGATGGATTTGTGCATCATGCCCAGAGTAATTGGCACCATTGTGATTGTTTACAATGCCTGAGCAGCAGATTGTATGAAATATGCTCATTAATTCAAGTATTTTTTATTGGAAACTGGGTAGATTATTTAGAAAATTTTACAAATTGATGATGTTAGAACAAAAACATCTGTTGACAACCTATGTTATATTACTAGATTAAGGGACATTACTGTACAGTATCAACATTGTGTGGGTAGCCACTACTTAGGGTAAAATTTGAATCTTTCATAATTCCTTAATTAATCTCTAGAAACATGTCCTACACAAATTTGACCTGAAAGTGCATCAAATTTAAACATGGCTCATCTACCTTTATTAAATGTACAACTTTTGTCACCACAGTTTAAACATTGGGCATGTGTTTTATTACATAATACATTTTATAGTTAAAATTCAACATTAAATAATTCTCAAGACTGGTTGAGACTAGATTTGATAAAGAAATATTTTGTAACAGACTCTCATGTTTTTGTGTGAAATACAGAACACATTACGGAAATCTCACTGAAAGGCAAATGTGAAAGTTAACATGTCTTCCTTAATTCATTCAGCTAACTAGACAGGCGAACATATTTTAAGGATAAAAAGCATGTTTCTGATTTTATAGTTTTGCATAAATGCCATACTTTGGTTTTAAAAAGTTGACATGATGTGTTATTTTTCTGTAAAACACGTACAACTGTACAGTAGATGGTTTATTTTGTGAATCTAGAACCATGGGCAACATATATTAAATAGAGGATCTTGAACAAGTGCTTATGACATGTGAAAATTATTTAATGTTTCCTGAGCCTTGGCAAGAGAAATATTTAAATCTGGTAATGAATTTCATAAATTTCATATGCCATAAGCACGAGTGTAAGGTTCTATTTATCACACAACTGTCAATAAACACATATTTAGTTACTTTCCATTTTACATTTCTGTATGAGGATGTGTTTTTTAGCCCCTTTTATATTCTGAAAATGTCCTTGAGCAGAAGAAATAAGATTGAAAAATAAACATGTCAACGCAATAGTTAAAATGAAATTTCAATCTTAGGATTTTAAATTTTAGCTATGTCATTATATAACAAAACGAATGAAACAGGAATAAATATGATAGGCCTGAAGAACATTTCTAGTAAAAGTTTTGTTTCTATGTCAACACATGCTGACCTCACATGACCCTACAGAATTTGCATTGTTATTAACCTGTGCTATGATTTCATATCGTTTTTCCGAACTTGTGTTATGAACCTGGAAACAGTACTGTTGTGTATATAATAAAACATAATCAATTTTAATTGAGCAGAATGAGAGAAAAAATATTTCATGGTAATATTCCTATGATTGTCAATAACATTCATTTTGCAGTGCCTATGCCTTCAGTGACGATGAGGATGAACCAAAACGTGTTGTGCGGAGTGCAAAGGATAAAAGGTAAATGATTTCATACATTTTGTAGATATACATAATATAGATATACATATATGTAGCAGATGAATACATTAACAATACATATAGATGTTGTCTTCATGTTAGATACTGTATTGTGTATTTTTACAGATTTGATGAATTAAGAGAAATCATCAAGAAAATGGGAAATCATAAGAAAATCAAAGACATGGCTAGTGTATTAACAGGTGAGATGCATTGTTTGAGAATTTAAAGGATATCTCATGTACCTTGTCAGAAAAAGAATATTAGGGTCAAATATACCATCTTTCTTCAAATAATTATCTCTACTTTGTGAGCAGAATTATAAAATTATGTATGTCATTTTAGCATGCCGGGCAAAACTTCTCATACTTTCAAAGATACGAAGTTTTCTTCAGATATCTTGGACCAGTAATATAATGATAGCTACTCGTACTTTCCCCCCTCCCCCATTCCATTAAGTAGTTAATTAGTACGTTCCAGAATAACTGTATCATCTATAGATGTCTGTACCAGATACGCACAGCAGAAGCCATTGGACCTTTAAGTATTCTTTCAGTTCGCAAGTTGCAAGTATTTTTTTCCATGACACTGTGGGAACGGATTCTTATGGTCACAACTTTCTCTTTTTTTAAATAGACTTTGAAGAGTTAGGGAAAGCATATGAGAAATCAAAGAAAGTCATAGAGAAAGAAAACCAAATCCCACGCTTCTTTCTGAGGTGTTTGGTAGAACTTGAAGATTTTGTTGGAGAGGTATGTATATAACATGTATCTGAACAGTGGTGTAAATAGAAAACAGACATACATGAAAAGGAAGGAAAAACATCATGTAGAGGGCTAGATATCAATAATGTGATTGAATCTCTAACTAGATGTAATATTGATTAATTTAAAAATTTTTGTAAGGTAGTTGGTATTCATGTTAGACATTTTGATTCAGAGGACACACTTATGTTGGTCCCCCATTATGTTTCAAACATACTGTGCGAAGTCATGATCTAGTTGAATATATGGAAATAACATTGGAATACACTTGTTAAACAAGATGTGTGCTCTTCCTTTGAATGGAAGAGATTTATGAACATAGCTTAATTTTATGATCATTCCTTCTGTTATAAATACATGCTTTTGATTAACAATATGCAAGTTGTGTTATTTCTTAGATATTGCCTTCATTTTAATTATAGTCCTTAAGCAAAGAGCAACTACAAGCAGGATTGGCAATGGTTTTCATAGACTTGAACACAAATTGTGTCACACAAGTCACATATTAAAGTTTGGCTGGGTAGCTCACTATTAAAGTATATATAATAGCATAAATAATTTCTGTAGATTCCTTATATTATGTGGGTATTCAATTTGGAAAAATTGTCATTCAGAATCAATTCATGAGAAATTAAAATCATGAATGCTGTACTTTGAATCAGAATGATTTTTAAGTGATAAATAAATGAAAGGAAGAATTTTATGCACTCCACAGGTGTAATGTGAAAGGTATTGTGTCATACGTTTCATTACAGTGTTGGGAGGACAGAGAAGGAAGGAAACAGATGAGCAAGAACAATGCTAAAGGTCTGACGACTCTCCGACAGAAGCTGAAAAAGTACAACCGAGACTTTGAATCGGATATAGCATCTTACAGAGAGGTAATGGCCTTCCTCTCAGCTATTCATAAAAAAGTGAAAATATCAATAAGTTTTTGGGGTGTTTTGTGGTTGCTTTACAGTGTCATTTTTTATTAATTCAATAACAACTTTGCCCTGGTTGTGTAATATGTTAAATGACATGTCTGATGTAATGAGTTGTACTATATAGGTGTATTTATATGTAATTCTATGTATTGTGTTTTAAAACAGAATCCAGATGAAGGTGAAGAAGAGGAAGCAGTGGGTAAGACTGCAGTTGTGTGTGTGTGTACACATGTAAATCTCTGAGAGAGAGAAAATCAGAATGTGGCGAAGAAAGCATATTATGTGAGAGTTTATAATTTCATTAGTGCCATGTTCTTTTTCAGATTCTGCAGATGAGGAGTCTGAAGATGATACTCGAGAGGAAATAAGTAAAACCAGGAGCAAGGAGGAGACCAAGGCTTCTAAAAAGGTACCAAAGTCAATGGTTGTCCATTACCCACAGTAAATGTCAAAGGCTGTAGATTAACTGCAGTGACTGTTAAAGGCATGATCAGAGATGATGGAACTAAAGATTTTTCTCACCAGCAGAAAATTTTACTCTTACATGTACTTGTAATAATTTGCATGTGAAAGCATAAATATTGATAAGTACAGTTGTCTTTTATTTTGTCAATTTTCATCCAGGTGACTTATGATGATGATGATGACGATGATGATAGTGAATGGGAGATGAGTTCAGACAGCTCAAGCTCAGAAAGTGATGGAGGAGAGGGACCAGGCACGACTGTCTACACAGCAGCCATGTTCTTAAAAAAGTAGGTCTTGACCAGCTGAGGAATAGTTTTGTACACAGCAAATACTTATAATCAAAGTTTAGTCATTTATGTTTAAGAGAGAGGGTGAAGGGATGAAAATATGTGTTTATTTACATTGTAATTGTTGCATCAGGAAATTTGTGACATAGATATTCACTTTCAAAAATTAACAGTTATTTTATTGTGTTTTTCTCTCAGACAACCAGGAGAAGAAAAGAAAGATAAAAAAGAAAAGAAAGAGAAGAGAACCAAGAAACAACGTGAGGTTGATGAAGGAGGCGAGTGGGAAGAGGTCACCAAGGGGGCACCTATGATCAAGGTTAGAAATTACTGTCGATAATATCTCAATTTTAAAAAAAATTAATATTACAGGTTAAATGCATTTTTAACAACCAGTGTATTTTTATTGATTATACAGTCAATAGGCAAGTAAGAAAGTATTGAAAGTGCTAAATGTATTGTATATGTATTTTTAACATTGTTTTGAGATGATGCATATAAATAGAACCAGACTTATATGAGTAAATAAATGTCTTTTTGAATGTTAGATGTTTTCTTAATTTTAGTTTAAAGAACAAATTAGTAGAAATTAAATGTTATGTTTTTACTTCTTTAGGCAATATTGCCCCTCAAAATACAAATCCTTCTAAATTTTGAAAATATCCTGAAGACTGGCTGTTACCATTGTTAGATCTATACAAATGGTTGATTTTTGTCTTTCCACTCTTCCTTGGGGCAGACTCCAAGAGAAATTTGATAGATTAATATGCATAGATGACATTTACAAAATCGTATGGATTTGAACCAGTTAGAATTCATGTTACCATGGTTATGTATCAGTATTGTCAATATCTGCTTAAACAAAGAACATAAGTGCCCTTTGGAATGGGTGTGACTTTACTATTCTTGGTTCATTGACATTGGTGGCCAGTATAACTTGTCATTTTATGTTTTCAAACTCTTAGATATGTTAGATGTACAACAACAAAAAATTTTGTTGTTGTTGTAAATTTTGCAGCAATCCAAATGCTTATTGGAGTTTCTGATAGGCCATTTTTTTTAATTCATGAATTTGTGTATTTATCACTGAAATTAATTTATGCTGGGAAACAGTTTTGTGGTTTGTAAAATGTAGTAATCTTATTTTAATTATTTTTGGTGTATTTCATGACAGGAAGCTCCCAAAATGTTCGCCAAGGATACTGAAGTGAACCATGAAGCAGTTATAAAGAAACTGAATGAAATAATCTCAGCTAGAGGAAAGAAAGGCACAGACAGAAATGAACAGATTGCACTTCTGACAGAACTGCAAAGCATTTCTAATGCTAATAATCTAGGCCCAGCTATTTCAATGAAAATTATGTTCCACATTATTGCAGCTATTTATGATTATAATCCTAACATTGCAACCTGCATGAGGTCAGAAATGTGGGAAAAGTAAGTTTAACTGAGAGTCCTTTATCAGTACAGTGAATTTATTGTTAAGCTTTTTATTTGAAGTACCAGTTTATGTGTTTTCATGGGGTAAAATTATGAGATTTGAGAAAAAAATACATCAATCAGTGGGGACTTTATTTCCTGGTTGAGCAGTTTTATTATATACAGTAGTTAAATTTCTCTTGTTTGTTGGGGACTTAAATTTGTGAGTATCTCCAAACTATGAATGCGATGAAATTAAAGTACTAATAAAATGTCACTAAAAAGTTATGCATTTACTGTATTTCGTCTTGGATTAAAGTTATGTTTAGGTGTTTGAACAGAAGTCTTGGGTTGAATGAATCTACAAAATGTACCCTAATCAAGCAAATTTAAAGAACTTGTCACTATACATCAGTGTTTTCTTTTAAGGTGTCTGAAGGGAGTCTGTGAGTTACTAGACATGGTGGAAAGCAACTCAGATATTGTCATTGGAGAGAATATACTGGAGGAAAGTGAAAATGTCACTGTAAGTGTTCCAGAGCATTAGCAAATTAATGTTTACAAACTTTAAAGCACATTCCAACTTTTATTATCTGGATATGCTAGACACCCTAAAAAATCCAGACAGTAAAAACACGCTTACAACAAAGTGATTTTCATTTCCTGTAGGTTTAAATCATAATTATTCTGAATTTATTGGATATGATAAATTACATTTACAGCAAGTTAATCAAATTAAAATTGTTCGTCTAAACACTTCACTGTAAGAATGTTTTGCTGTATTTAACAACAGATATATGGTTTACACAACATCTGGATTTAAGAAGTTTTACTGTATGCATTTATAACATTTAGGGTCCTTTCCATTTACATATTGTTAACTATGGCAAGGTCTCTGGCAAACATGGCAAAATAATATTTATTTATTAATATCTCCAGCTGTAAGTACCTTCCATACTATAGATGAATGCAAGTTTGTTTGATTTGTGTAAAGATTTCACCCTTTTCTTTTCAGACTGAACCATACAGAATCAGAGGATGTGTTTTAACAGTGGTAGAGAGAATGGATGAAGAATTCACAAAAATGTTACAAGCCTGTGATGCTCACAGCACAGAATATGTAGACAGGTATGAAAATAAATCAGTCATCATTTTGTTTATTAAATTGTTAATGGCAGGCTGTTTCAATGGTGTTCTATTTATGGTATCTTGTTAAGCAGTTTGAAATATCTGGTAAAATAGTTCATAGAAATTTGAAATGTTTTGCAGATTAAAAGATGAGAAGGATGTGTGCAGTTTATTAGATCGTCTGCAAGCTTACCTTGTTCCTAGAGGAACCACAGAAGAGACCTGTCGAGTTTACCTGAGAAGAATAGAACATTTGTATTACAAGGTAGAAAGGTTAATTCTCAAGAAACTCTCCTGCTTACTAATCATTGGATATCATACAGTAAACATTATATGGAAAAATCTTAAGTTATAACAAAGCATTTCAACAGTGGATGGAAGTTAAGAGATTTGGATTTCCATCCTCAGTTAATAGTTGATTTTGATGTAATATTGGAGATAACATTTAAACATATGTACTTAACTCTTTCAGTTTGATCCAGAGGCATATGACAATCCAGAGGTATGTACATGTCTATCAACCTTAAATTATAATTACAATTCCTTATCATAAAGTTGCAAAATTTTTCCTGGGAGAAATTAAAATGCCCCAAGATGATTTCATGTACATGTCTATTTACAGATAGAGAACAAGTACTTCATAGAAATGGAGGAGATGTGTAAATTTATTTATGCAAAAGACCTGACAGACCGTTTGCGCACTCGCTCCATGCTGTGCCAGATTTACCACCAGGCCCTCCATGATCGATGGTATGAGGCACGTGATCTGATGTTGATGTCACATCTCCAGGACACCATTCAACACTCTGATGTCCCCACTCAGGTAGAGTCAAGTCATTAATAAATAGCTAACAAAATACCATCTTCATACTATATAAAAGTCAGATTTCACTTTGAAGTGACAGTTTTAATTCTGGTTTGTTCTCCATTTACACAAAATCTAAAAAACAAAAAAAAATTTTAAAAGTTAACTTATAAGTATCTTGTGGGTAATGCTGTGTAAATATGAATTAACAGTTAAATTAGCAAGTGGCTAAGATCCAATTTAGTCAAAATGTTTTTGATGATTTGTTTTTCAGATTCTTTACAACAGAACAATGGTGCAGTTAGGTCTCTGTGCATTCAGAAAGGGATCAATTAGAGATGCCCATAATGCTTTAGTGGACATTCAGAGTGGAGGCAGAGCCAAGGAACTTTTAGCTCAGGTAATCTTACATAATAGGGGAAGTTATGAATACTAGAGAATGTATTTCTACATGTACATATATATTGTAAACCATCTTTTATTTGAGTGTTGAGAAATATTCATGAGATTAGCAATCATAACTCTCATGAATATTTGTCGTTTGAAACCAATCATTTTGTTTATGCATGAGAACCACAATTTGTTTTGCTCATGAAGATTACTTGTCATCCCCATATTTCCCATTTTTGGGAGTAAAAGTAGTTGCAATTAAAAGTTGTTTAGAAAACCAGAAGTAAAAATAAAGTTTCATCATTTGATAAAGGCCCATTAATGATTAAGACTTGTGGAAGATTTTTCCTGCAGTGGTTTTTAGGGCTACACTGATGGATACCCATTTGTATAGGTCAACACTTGACAGTTTCTTGATTGTGTAAAGTGATACTGACAGTTTCTTGTTTATGTAGGGTAACACTGACAGATTCCTGTGGGTTTGGTTTTTTTTAGGGCCTTCTGCTCCAACGTCAGCACGAGAGAACTCCAGAACAGGAGAAGATTGAAAAGCGTCGTCTGCTGCCTTATCACATGCACATCAACCTGGAATTGCTAGAATGTGTTTATCTTGTATCAGCCATGTTGATTGAAGTCCCATACATGGCAGGTCAGTTGACTTCATTTCCTTCCTTTTCATATGCAGCTAGAATCATACACAAAATTTATATGTTGTCTTGTTTAATATACATGTACATAATTGGGAAAAGTAATACTTATATTACTGATTTGCATTTTATTTCATTTATCAAAGGGAAAAAAGTCTTCTTTTTTTTAAAAAAACTTGTGTAATTTTTGCACTTTAGCCCATGAGATGGATGCCAGGCGCCGAATGATCAGCAAGAACTTCCACCATGTGATGAGGATGAGCGAGCGTCAAGCTTTGACTGGTCCCCCAGAGAGTATGAGGGAACATGTGGTAGCTGCTTCCAAAGCCATGAAGACAGGCAACTGGAAAGAGTGCAAGAATTACATCATCAATGAGAAGATGAATGCAAAAGTAAAGATATTGTGCTCTTTTAATTTATGATATAATGCAGAGGTGATTATTTTAACAATTGAAAAGCAATTAAATTTTATGTAACTTCTGAGGAATAGCTTTCTCATCATTATGGCACAGGGAATCTTAACTTTTCAATGGAAGCATGTATTGTAAATTATAAAAATTTTTAGGTATGGGAACTTTTCTACAAGAGCGAGACTGTACAGGAAATGGTGACAGGGAAGATTCAGGAGGAGAGTTTACGGACATATTTGTTCACATACAGCAGTGTGTATGACTCTCTGTGTTTACAGACACTAGCAGACATGTTTGAGTTAGATACAGGAGTTGTTCACTCCATCATCAGTAAAATGATCATCAATGAGGAACTCATGGTAAGTCTTCCATTGTCAATTGCTTATATGTCATTTTTATTTCCTCAATCTTGCCTTGTTGAATATATTGGTAAGACTTTATTTTTGTGAACTTTCGATTTCTTCATCACAATATATGTGAACAAAGGGTGTGTGGAATTATTCACAAGAATATTATTTCATTGTCACAATATAAATTATGCAAAAGTATAGTTCTCACAAATATAAAACTTTTTTGTGATATTTTAAGTGACATATGCTGAATGACTAAGAAGAGTGATGCTATACCAAAAAAAAAAAATTTGCATGTGGGTGGCATTTCAGATCATGTGCCTATTTAGAGCTAGATAGCTCCACAAAGTCAAACTATTGTCCATAATAGTCGTTACATGTATATAGAGAAAGCAAGATGTGTTCATGTTGACTGGTAGATACTAAATGTAAATTCAAGCAACCTTCATCTTATACTAGATTGTTAGATAATTACAAAGAGAGAATGATGTTTAAAAACATTATTATCAAGGTAAATCTTCATCTGGACAAAGTTGCACAAAAGTTAGTTATTTTAACTGATAGTTAACACCTAGTTAATGCTATGTAAATGTAAGAGTTAATGACAAGTTAACTATGAGTTAATGACAAGTTAGCTATGAGTTAATGACAAGTTAGCTATGAGTTAATGACAAGTTAACTATGAGTTAAAGTTAACTAACCTTTGTGCAGCTGGCACCAGCTGTGATTTATTGAGTAGATTCATATACAATGGACATGTACAGTGAATTTGTCCCAGTGTGTGGTAAATATATGAAGGGTAAGTTGTGAACCTGCGAGTACATTCACATTGCAGGCCTCTTTGGATGAACCCACTCAGACTGTTGTCATGCACAGAACTGAGCCCACTCGTCTTCAGTCTCTAGCCCTACAGCTGTCAGAGAAAGTCTCCTCACTGGTTGACAATAATGAGAGGATCATGGAACTCAAACAAGGCAACCTCTTCTTCCAGAAGTCTGGTGGAAGTAAGTAACACATTGTAATTGTTGTGAATTGCAAGAAATATTCAAATGGGGTTTTTTGCATTTCTTGATTGCAAAGCAGAATATTATGGAAGTTAACATTTGCTTGAGGGAGAAATTTGCATTTTGTGGCAAATTTAAAATTAATTTTTTTGCATATTTATACAAATCATGTGTAGAATACTAACTTCCTCTTACTTACACAGACACTTGCACATCAGCTGTTGGTTTTTCATTTTAAAACAAAGCAAAATTGTAAGCTACATCAGATGATTTGTAGATTCCTTGTAGTCATTACAAAGCTTTTGATAGCCAGCATGTTGCACTGTAGTTGTGACTAATTTGATGCCATTGTAGACTTACTCACTCTGATTTAAGCAGAAGTATTCTAACACCAAGGTATATAAAGGGGTGAGTGCACTATCAAAGCATTAACATCTGGTGAGAGGTGCATGATGGGATACCCAGTATCAGAAATTTCAAAGTTTGTGAATGGTTTACAGTTTTATTTATGGCATTACTGATATTTCACACTTTTGATATACCCTATCAGTATATATATCACAAAACAGTGATATGGCTTGGTTCTTGGTTCTTTGTTTTAGCTCACCTGAGCTGATCTAAATTTGTATATAAAGTTTTTACATTTTTTATTTTTTCTCAAGAATCAGTGGGCTAATTTCAACCAAACTTAAAGCATCCTTGGGTAAAGGGGATTCAAGTTTGCTCAAATGAAGGAATACTACTCCTTCCAAGGGGAGATGATGAACAAATAGTAAAAGTACAGTAGGGGTATTAAAAAAAAAATCACCGAATTAGAAAATGTATGAAACTTCCTTAATACATAATGGAGAAGATATAAATTTGATTAAACCAAGACTCTGAGAGTCAAGGCAGAGGTTTGATGAAAGTTTTACAAAGTATACATTTTGAAAATTATTAAAAAAAATTTCAAATGTACCAACGTCCTCATGTGATATACATGTAGATTGATGCGTGTTCCCACCATGCCCAGAGTAAAAGAACTCTAGTATCTGTAATAACATTCAAACTGCAGATAAATTTCATTATATGCTAGAATGTAATGTAATATAAGAAAATGATATTTAGCCATAAAGTAATGTTAAAGTCCAAATGTGATTAAAAGTGTAGAATAGAAAGTAGATAAAAATTTGCTCATCTATAATGGATTTTATAGAAATGCATTCATGCACTTTCTTTTGTATTAACCATACATTTTCAACTTACACAATTTTGTAATTAAGCTTTCTGATCTCTCAGTATGTGCAATGTTTATTTAGTAGTTCAGTATATTTATGGTCTCTGAGAATAAACTGAACTTGGAGTGTAAGCATATTTAAAGAAAGTCAATTCAAATGTAGGAGTTGAAATTTTTGACTTAAGAGATGTAGCTAAATTTATTGAAAATCTTCTCGAGAGCTACAAGGACACAATTTGTTTAATTAATGTGTAAGCAATTATTCAGATTTCTTTCCCTGCGGTTGGGAAGGGGCCATAATAGGAGGAGTTTAAATTTTACATTGGACACTGCAACCGCCTGGCCTCTTTTTCAGTTTTATTCTTTTATTTAAAAAAAAAAATTATTTGCACATCTTTGAATTAAAATAAATTTTTTTTTTTACATGAAAAAAAGGCATACTTTTGTTTTGTAAGATTTTCTTATAACTTGTGGATGGAGTCCTTTCATGATTTTTATTTAGTATTTGGTGCAGTTGACAGAGATTTCTTCCATGTTTCTCTTGCTGTGAAAGTCATGTCCCAGTTGTAACTTGTGTACTTTGAAGTATCACAATGAATTTTTCATTTTTTTTAAAAATATTCTTTCACTAGTATTAGCATACACATTTAAAAAAAAAAATTTATCAGTAACTCTATCTGAAGTTCTTTGAACCCAATTCACTGCTAGTTAGAAACTTAATTAAAAATAAAGCTGAAAACAGTGGTACTGTTTGTGTGCATCTTCCAATTTTGTTTGAATACTGTCAGGACTCTGTCCTCTAATAAATTCTATACAAAAAAAAAATAAAAGGAATCGTCTTCTTTTTTAATGAAAATACTCATAGTGGCATGAGTACATTACATGTGTTTTCCCCATTAGCCACCCATACTACTTGCTATGATTGCATGTTTATAGAAAATTGCTGGTGATATAGTGTTGGAATATGTATATGGTGATGGTCGTTTAAGATACACTGGTATGTAGTATTATGGTGTTCTTTTCTCTGACTAACAGTACTAATTGCAGTTTCAATGATATTTTTCAGTGCAAGACAGACAAGATCGGTTCCAAAGTAATTACCAACAGAACCGCAATCAAAATTGGCAGGACAGAAGAAACCAACGTCAAAACTATTCACAGAGAGCATATTAATAATTCTAGAATTAGAATTGGACTATTAGAAGGATTCATGAATGAAATTTGTGTGGGAGACTTTTAATTAGTAGTAATATACATGTACCTGTATTTCATACAATGTTGATTTAATATTGCCAGCTGACTATTCATTATGGAATAAATAAATGTCATTTTAAATGTTAGATGTGTTTTTCTATTTTTACCTCCACACACATACCTGTACATAGCATATCATGAAAATCATAATATTTATGTCCATCGTAGATAAGTCATATATGGAATGGCTCGGTGCATCATCTTTCTGTCTGTCAGCACAGAGTAGGTCGGATGAAAAACAGAACTTATAATAAGACTAGAATTATTAAACTTGGTACATGTTCCAAGTAATTAAGGGGAAGCCCTTTTTTTCATGGTCATTGGTCAAAATCAAATTTGCAAGGTAATTTTGTAGGCACAAAACAAAACAGAAACTGTTAAGAAGGCTAGGATATACTTGATACACATCCATTTGTATTAAAATATCACAGATGGGTTGTAGATTGTAGTATGGTGTAAAGTATATTTTTGAAAAGTAAATGATGTATTGAAGAGTAGGTTAGGCAAGTGTGTCGGGGTCTGAAACCTTATTGCACATCTACAGGACATAATCAGTCATATTCCAAAAGATAAATTGGCAACTGCTTAAAATGCAAGATGAGTTTAAGAAAGAAGATGGTGTGACAGAGGAATGGATTGCGATAACAACAGTAAATAGACCTGAACTTTCTGTAGAAAATCTCGAGTCCATCCAAGTCTCATCTGAACCAACAGTAAACTGCACTATGAGAGAATTGTCATGTACCTTGATAAAGAAATCAATTTTGGGTATATATTTTGGATGTCCAACTGGTGATGCAGACTTGTTGATGAAACAGATTTATTTTAGATATCTGACAAGTGACACAGACTTATTTGGAAATTCTTAATGGTGACACCAATTTGCTGGTGAAACATTTTTATTGTGATATCAAACTGGTGACACAGATTTGCTTATGAAACCAATTTATTTTGATATCTAACTAGTGACACAGACTTGCTAGTGATGCTGATTTTTAAGACTTCCCAATATCGATTCATTTTCTTCTAACTGCTTCATGTTTCGGTATATCATTTCATGAAAGGTACATTTTCAGCCAAAGTTGTAAGAAGTGGCTGGGTATGAGCCCGCTGATTCAATTAAACCTCAAAAAGGCAAGAGTTTGTGAGCATTTCTGTATGTTCCTTACAAAAACTTAAAACACAATCAACATTATCTGTTCATGCAATGTGGCTACATTTTTTGTCTCTTATCATAATGCAAGTATCACATCATAGATTTTTGGAGAAGTATTGCATGTATCAAATGTGGATCTCATCACTGGCAGCAGCGATAATATCGAAAGGAGACCCACAAAGATAGAAATAATCAACAAATATACACTCTGCCAAAAGTAAGCTCAAAGAAAATTTCCCTCCATTTTTCATACAAAACTATCATAAAGTCAATTCAATTTTGATGATATAAAAAGCACTGATTTTTGGAACTTTTTACAGCATAGCTGTATTTTCCAATAATTTAGAACAAGTCTGTGATCACCAATTGCAGAGATATGGCAATTTTAACATTAATTTTAATAAGAGTAATTATTTATGTATGTAAAGTATTTGATTTTTTTAAGAAGTTTTTTTTTTCCACTTGGGAATCAAATATATATATATATATATATATAAAATCCAGAAATCAATATAGAATAATTTACACAAGTAATTGTAAAATAAAAATATCATGACACTGATATACTCAACTACTTTCTTTACTTCTTTAGGAAAAGTACAGAACTAAGTTGAGTATAATCGACATTGTGACATATTTATACACACACAATCGACATTGTGACATATTTATACACACACACGCACTGTATTATATCATTGCCCATCACTGAGTATATTCCAAGACTGACTGTAGTCACAAAATCTCGCTTTGCACATGACAGCATAAAAAAATAGAGTGGGAATAAATGTCGCATGTATGCATCATTATTTCACAGATTCACTGTCGTGTCGTGGTCTTTGATAAATCTTTTCCTCCTTGCCTTCTTTTGAGGCTGAGAATCTCGCTGCAGTGAACAGGAAATCACTCAGTCTGGAAAATAATTACCCATAAAATTACTTCATTAGCATATTGTACCTGTATTTTACAGCAAAGTGCTCTCACAAAGAAAAACCGACAAAGATATAAATATAAACACCAACCTATTTAAATATTTCAAAGGTTCATGAGAAACTTCATTTGCCCTCACCAATGGAATAACCCTACAAATTTTCGATATATACATATAGTATTTTTTGATGAATTGACTTGCTTTAAAGTAGCCGTCTCGGTACAATGTACATTATTTATATTTTAAATTTTGTTTGGTTTTACTAAAAGTGACTAACCTTCTCTCTGCTCTTCTGCAAATAGATCTGGCTACATGTAGTTGTGCAGAGCAGTGACCCCCTGACTAAATATGCAGAGGAAAAAACACAGAATTACAAGAATTTACAATGCTACATTTAATCCTAGAATTCTGAAAAGTTTATCCTCCTTCAAAATATTTACTGGCAATCACAAAGCTTACTCACTGGTAAAATAAAATTCTTCAGGGGAGGTAATTCATCAGTGTATTGATCTATCCATTTCTCTAAATCTGTTGTAAATTTGTTATCAAATTGTGTATTTTCTGCAAAAAAGTAAAAGGTTTGAGAAGGAATGTATGCAGCAATTGCATACACATTTATACTGGTATTGTACTAGTAATGAGAGAGAGAGAGAGAGAGATGCTTACTCAAATGAATTTCTCTTGCTGAGGAATGTGGAGTAGCTACACAAGAACCTATGTCTTGAAGGACACACTGAACCTAGGAATACAAAAAGACTTGTCATCAAACAGTCTGACACAGGACATGTAATAAGGAATTGATTGAAATTTGGGGGGAAGAACCAGCAGAGCAAGATAATGAGAGGGATCGACAGGTGAGGTGGGGGTAGAGTGAGAAGGGAAGAATCGATCCTCTTAAAACAAGCATTCATAAAGTGATACAGCAATATATGTCCCCTACCAGCTCCCTAGTGTGGAATACATTTTGTTTACAAGGACCATATTTCTTGTTAAAGTGGGTCAGTTATGATGCAAGTCAAACTAAATCTGTATTTCTTTACCAGAAAGCTACACAGCAAGTTTCATATCATTATCTCAAAGCAACATGAAATGACTTTCATACATAAGGGGGAATAACTCCACTATAAGATGGCACAACAGTAAAGGTTGGTCTTTACAAAGACAAATGTGCCTCATGTGAATTTCACATGAACAATGATTCATGTGAATTTCACAAGAGACACAATTGGCTGTATACAGCCCTAGAAGGCAGTAAGTTGCCTAGGAATGTTTCCAAGTATAACAGGTATATGTACCATAGGTGCAAAGGCCGAGTTGCATACTAATCAAACAAATGAAGAGGCAAATATGTCATTTGTGTGTAATTAATAAAGATGACCTGATAGTAATTTGATAGCTATTTCCTACAAAATTATGAATTGTGACCTTGATCAAAATTTCCCTCCTTAAACATTTCAGAAGTTCTCTTTTAAATAGACTTGCCTTAAAGCAATATAAGCTGCCAAAATTGCAAATTTTTATAGTGGCATTAAAACAGGTTAAATGAACGTTGATATGATTGAAAAAAAGAACTGCATCGAATTTCCCCTCTTATGCATCGTTTACACACCTTTATGTGATGAAAAATATATTCCTCGACATTCCGTTTGACCCTAACAACGGCAGCTGATTAATCGTCGGCGACAATCCCGAAGATAACCGATGTTGACACGAATGATTCTGATGCTGATCGGGTTGTATCCGGGTCATTAAAATATGGACGGCGAGGTGAGATAAAATTCTAGTTACCATCATTATTTTGGCATTGTTAACGATGTTATATGTTTTTATATCTTTTTCGTCCCGAATTAGTCAAAGTCGGCTTTCTCCCTCGCTTCGAACCATTCGTGTCAGACATCTTTCATGCTTACCGGAAATATTGCGCTTGCGCATTTGATTTTGCCGAATGAGTTCAACTTTAGGTCATTGCATACGGAAATAATGTCGGAAAAATTAAGGTACGGGAAGACTTAATTTCAACTGTCGAAATTTTTTTACATTTAATGCAAAAAATACAACATGTCAAAAGTTTAATCGATAAAATCAGGTATTAGAAGGTAGATGTTACAAAATTTCGATTAAATTTTAGGGACCCCAAAATAACAATTTTGACAGCTTATATTGCTTTAACATGACTAGTACCCCAACATGGTTTACCAATTTGAAAGTGGGGAATATTAATAAATACAGCATATTTCAATGATACAACTTCTACAATCCCTGCATTAATATTTACAGGCCAGACTATGATTCAAACTGACCTTGACCTAGGCCTAATGACCTTTGATTAGAGTTATGACACACCATCTATATATAAGCAACGATTGTACCAAGTCTGAGCTTCTATTGTTACTCCATTATAAAATTATGACTCAGACAAAAATATTTTACACCTTTTTTTTAACCAGTGATCTTCACTAAATGATCTTGGACCTGTCTGGCCATTAGTAATCTTTGTGCAAAGCATGAACTTCTCATGTATCTCCATTATAAAGATATTGCCTAATCAAAAATAGTGGGACAATAGACTGATATAGTGACTCCTACATACACCCTCAAATTTTGTTTGTAGAGGGTACAGTGGAACCCAGATAATACAATGTTTTATCAAGTGAAGCATCATACATATATAACCATAAAGATTGATCATGTGAAGTTTTAATGGTATAAAGCTCATACAGCATTTGAGATATTGCATAGAAAATACAATATTGATGCCTGGACATCTTGACATCCACCATATCAAAGGCTGAGTTTGATTTCGTTTTGACCCGGCTAAGGATGTGTGGAAAACAAGGTAAGGCAGATTGAGTGAAGGACTACTGACTTAATTATGACCATTCATATTCTTTGGAAGAATATAAACTTGTTTCCACTATCAATATACACTTGAGTAGTTTTACCAGTCCTAGCTGATCAATGAGAGAGATTTGTGTTTGTATTTACCTGTTCTAGCTGATCAGTGAGAGCTTGGTGTTTGTATTTACCTGTTCTAGTTGGGTAATGAGAGCTTGGTGTTTGTATTTACCTGTTTTAGCTGATCAGTGAAAGCTTGGTGTTTGTAATTACCTGTTCTAGCTGATCAGTGAAAGCTTGGTGTTTGTAATTACCTGTTCCAGCTGATCAATGAGAGCTTGGTGTTTACAGAACTCTGCTGCTAATCTATAACAAAAAAAAAAAATAAGGATGTGGACTTGCAAAGATTAAAACTGACTCAGTTACAAATACACATATATCATTTTTTCAAAGATTAGTAAGCTAAATTAAATTTCAAAACGATATCATCAGAAACACATATTAATACTTTATACATAATTATTTTGATATTTGAAATTGTTTGTCAGCTAGGTCTGAAAACCATTAGTTTTCAAAATTTCAATTTTTTCTCTTTCATTGATTATATTTTACTCATACAACATTATGTTTCATATGAAGAATGTGTATGAAGTTCAGTAAAACCTGATTATCATTATTTGTCTACATATTAAGAATGTAAATTGTTCTATTCCTCTTTGCCATATTGTAAATACTGCAACATTTTCATCAGAATGGTATATGATTATCACATAGAGAAGAAGGAAAAGGAAAAATTTGCATGAATATGAAGCAAAGGAGCAGTTGCACATCAAAACTGCATGAATTTCACAGTAACACATTTGCATGACATTCATATAATAGTTATTTACTTAAGTTAACATATGAAAAGGACAAAACAGAAGAGTCATCTTTCCCCATGTATAGAAAAAACATCTACTTGTAAGACAGGCTTCAATTTCTCTTGATACAATGATGAAGATACCTACTGGGTGACTCTACAACTTACTGCTTGCATTGTCACAAAATCTGCTTTTTGATTGTCTTGCATGGAAATAAATTTCTATAATATATTACCAAAGTAAAAATTATGATACCCCAGTTTAAGAAATACAGTTTATAATAAGATTCTGATTATCGTACCCAATAGCTGAGCTAAGTTCATCAGTGGAACCTAGAGCTTCAAATATCACATCATCTTTGGACCGTCTCTCTCCTGTGTAAGTGGAAGAGGTACCTAGCACAGAAATAATTAAGAAATTACATTTAACAATGTCGTAAGTTGATTTTTCTCCAAAAAAATGATGGTACATATGATGAATTTTAAAACAATATGATGAATATAAAACTGCATATCTTTTATATAAATATAAAAAAATTCATAACATTATATGTAGAGGATCTATTGAATTAAAATTGGTTAAAAATAATTTTTGAATCTAGATGATCTAGCAAAGACATCTTTATATCTGAAATTAATGGAAAAGAAAGCCTGCACATAGAGGCATATATCAATCTACATTCTGTTGTGTAACATAAAAGCTTCAAATGCAATCTCCTACAAAATATATTTCTCAAATCTGACATCTTCATTTTCAAACTAGCCAATATTCAGTTTAATCAACAAATGAGCAGAGTGATAGGCAATCAGTTTTTTAGTGCATTAGCCAGTAGTCATAAGACACTTATTAATTTTTTTACCTTTATCACCAGTTTTTGTGTAAATCTTTGGAAACGATTTTGAACTACAAAAGAGTATAATACAGTTATGAATTATTCCCAGAGCAGTTCCATATAAACAATGAAAAGCACGAATGAATAAACATTCAACACAACGTTTTGATTGGGCCGTTGGTTATTTCTCCCTGAGTGTATGCATGCACGATCTCTTTTGTACCGAATTGTTTTGCCCTAATCTCCTAGTATGTATGTAGTGCATAGCACCTGCATGGATTGAGTGGTTTTGTCCCAGTTTGGATCAAAACGTATTATACATTGCAAAATGGGTGTAATGGCAGTAGATCTAAACAGTAGCTATATTATATGTAAGCGATGTATACTGGAACAAATATTGTTTATTAAAAGACTTAACCTTTTGCTTCATGGCAAAATTATCCCATTCGTGGATCCTTACCTCAACAATCTTAGAGACAGACAACAGTTATGCTGCATTACTCTGAGTAACTTCTTCGTTTGGAACATTATTAACTTGACGATCAGACAGAAAATGAAAGTAACAATGGAGCTCTTCAGTTCAGAGGAGAGAAAAAAGATAGCCGCCCACTCGGCATGGAGTTGCATGTCAGCGCTCCTGGTAAAGTAATTTTACATGGCGAACATTCTGTTGTGTATGGAAAGGTGACTATTATTTTTGTTATTTCAAAGTATTTGATAATTAGAAAGTTCCGTGGTAAAACTGTATTTTCAATATAGTTCGTATTATGTTAATTTTTTTTGACTTCATATTTATTTCAGAATGCTTTTATTTTAAATTTCTGTAGAGAGCCATTGCAGGTAGTGTAAGCCTCCGAACCTCAGTTAAAATCAAAACATCAGATTTAAACCAGGTTACTTTAGACTTTTCTGACTTGAATGTGAAAGAAAATATTGATTCTACTGACCTCAGTAAACTGGAAAGCTCGTTTTCAGGTTTGTAATTGAATGGATTTTATTAAAATAAAAATTTGCATTCTTCATTCTTATAACAGAAGAATTGTTTTAAGGATTGTGCAGCACGTGTATATCATTTACTGTTAAGCACAATGTTTACGTTCTTTAGGACATGCAACTTTGACAAGAACATACTTAATCATAAATAGTGTACACATGTGTACCTGTATTTCATGTGTCTAAATGAAATTAATTGTTATGATGCCTGTTTTACACTATTATACAGATAACCCAGTCACACAAAAGTTTGTTGCATTTAACTAACAACTGAAGTCTAGTTAACACCTTATAAATCTTGGAATTAATGACATGTTGAATGTCAATTAAAGTTAATTAACCCTCATACAGCTGCATGGGACCTATACAAATATTAGTTAAGCCCAATCTCACCAAGACTAATACATAGTATTTCAGAACAGATCATAATTTTTTAAGATGCCATTTTACTTTAGGAAATCTGGATGAGTTAAACATTCCATGTGAAGATGTGAAGAATACTTTGACTTGCCTGCAGTTAAAAGACAGCAGTTTGGAGTCCTTTTTGAAACAACAAACAATATTTACTGCAATATGTTTGTTCTGTTATCTCAGAAAAATTACAGGGTAGTACTGTTTCTTTAAGTTTATTGAAGTAAGAAGATTTAATGATGATGAATAAAATCAATACAGATGTACGTATATATAGTAATGGAAGAAGGGTATTAAGATTTAGAGGGAAAACCACTCTATTAATGATTGTTCATGAAATAGGGAAAAGTACTTCCTTGCTAGTGAAAGAAAATGCATGAGTTATTGAACTGCATGCAGACACAAAATTTCAATATCAAAATATGTTTTCATCTTTCTCAAAGGAAACAGATTGGTGTAGATATTGTCGGTCAGTCAGATCTTCCAGTTGGAGCTGGATTAGGATCATCTGCTAGCTTCTCAGCTTGTCTGTCAGCTGGATTGTTAACTTTGTTTGGTCTTGTTCAGAGACCAGAATGTTCAGAAAATAAATCTATGGGTTTCTGGTCAAAGCAAGACTTGGAACTAATAAATAAATGGGCTTATTTTGGAGAGAAAATTATACATGGGACACCATCAGGAGTAGACAACTCTGTGGCAACATTTGGTAAGTTTTTTGAGATGTGCAATATTATTGGTCTTCATTTTCAGCTCTCTAATCCTAGTACAGTGTATCTTTTGTTATAGATTTGAATGAATAGACAATAGTATAATAATATTAGACATTATCTGAAATAATTTATTCTTCTGAAATGCATAGACATTCAGACACTCTCTGAAGCTGTAGCACAAGATAGATATTTATGTAATACCCTGCATAATTTTGATAAGCTGAATAAAGAATTGAGCAATGACTTACTGATATTTATCTTTGAAGGAGGGGCTATTCATTTTCAGAAAGGAATCATTTCTCCTTTACAATTGTAAGTACTTGAATTTTCAACTTCAGCTTTCATCCATTTGAAACTTCAAGAGAACTTTCCCTGTTTATTTGCTTTTATTATTAATAATTTCTATTTAATGTATGAAATCTGTTCAAAAGAAGTGTCTCATTACTTATTCATTGTTGTTCAACAGCATTCCACAGATGAAAATTCTTCTAATCAATACAAATATTCCTCGATCTACTAAAAAGTTGGTTGGACTCGTCAGGGAAAGGAAAGAAAAGGTGAACACATAACAGATTTATATCTACTGTCTTTGAAATTATTTATAGCTACACAAATTTGTTAAAGATAGCAACTGATTTTACAATTAATAGCAATTGATATTAAATCAATCTGAGGCAAAATTGGTCATAGCCTGACAACTTTGTTGCCAAATGATGACTTTTGAATTCTTTGGTTCAAATTTCAAACTTCTCCATCTCACTGTCTTCCTTTCCCCTAACAGCTGTGGTGTTATTTCTATGAATGTTTACAGAATCCTGAGATATTTGAGCCAATTCTTCAGTCCATGGATGAAATCACAAATGCAGTGGTGAAGACTTATGGTGAAATATACAATAATGATGTTGATCCCCAGTCATCAGCTTTTTCTGATTTAGAGGTTTGTTCAAATCAAAATCATGAGTCATGCACTATTTGAATCTTATCTACTATACTCATTTACAGTTCCAAAATAGAAACTTACAAATTTGTAATACATGTATGTAGATCATAATTTTTGGTGATGCAATTAATTCAAAATTTTAGATGAAATCCTTTGTGAAAAATAACTTTAAAGAAACATTTTATCATATTTAGGAGCTTATTGATGTCAACCAGCACCTACTGCAAGCTTTAGGTGTAAGTCATCCTACATTAGATGATATCTGTTTGACCTGCCTTAGATCAGGGTTCCATGCCAAACTGACAGGGGCAGGGGGAGGGGGTTGTGCCTACTGTGTCATCAGACCAGGTAAGTTAATACAGAGACAAATATCTTACTTTTAGGGACAGTCAGAAAGTTGAAACATCATTCAAATACTGCTAAATTCAAAAATTTTACAAAGGGACTCAGACATTTCATGCAGACAGTTGTCCTGAGACCAGATTGGATCAAAATCCCATGTATTTATTCCATTTCAAATATATTTTTATAAATTTTTGTTTGATGAATGAGCTTTTTCTGGTAGTAATATCTTGTAAACATAGATGAGCCATATGTTTATATGTTAGTAATTTGTAGGGATTTTTAGGTCACCTGAGTCACTAAAATGACCTATTACTATTGGTTAGTGTCCATTGTTGTTTATCATGTTGTGCATTAACAATTAATATTTTTAACTTCCTCTTGATAACTACCCTTCCAATTCTTTTCAAATTTGGTAAGAAGCATTTTTGGGACAAGGAGGAGCATCAATCATAAATTTTAGGACTCCTGCACCTCCAGGTCTTAAGGGCAGGGCAAAAACTGACAAACATTGATCAATTTTCAAAATCTTCTCAATAACTGCACATCTGTAAGAAAAACTAAATGCACAGTCATGTAGAGCAGGGAGGCCTCTACAACAATTTTTAAATTCCATGATCCCATGGGTAAAAATTCTGACTCCAGGGTGGGGTCAAACTTGGTATATTGTGTTTATATGTCAAACATTTTAATGCTGTTGATACTACGTTGAAACTAAATGAAACTAGGAGGAGCAGGTAGCCCTTTACCAATATCATAAATTTCATGATCCCATGGGTAGGGTTTTGGTACCAGGGTGGGCCAAACTGGTCATAGTAATTAAGCCAAAATAAAATGTATGTGTGTTTCTGGTTTCCCAATCTTACCTACATTCTTCCTGCCAACCATAAATATCTTATTGATGATATATATAAATAAAATTAAAATCCAGAATTTTCAAACTGGAATTTTTTTTCTTTTCACATTTGGGTTTCTCTGCTTTACATTTTGACTACTAGATCTATTGATTTTCAGAATGTTTGAAAAGTGTTTGTAATGTATATAGACCTGTATTCAAGGTGCATCAAAAACTAAGATTTCAAATAAAATGTTTTCATAAAATAAAATGTTTTGCCTGACTACCCTACCTAATTTTTTGGGGAGTGAAATAGGAAACACACATATATTTTATTTTAGCCTTAAATGTCTTTATCATTTGAAATTTTGCTGATACATATACTATATAAAAACTAAATGCATATTTAGGAAAAGTAGAAAGGAATACCAAAATTGTGAATTTTGCAACCCCAGGGTTCTGACTCTAGAGTGGGTCCAAAATAGTCATAAAGTGTTGATATAACATATATTACCAGTATATTTTTATAATGTTATATTTTGAGTACACTATGCCAAAATAGTAGTCAGAGTTTTGACAAATAGTGCATGAACCAGTGGGAAGTGCACTATCTGTCAAAACCATGACTGTTGTTTTGGCATAATTTACAAAAATGTAGTCTGATGAAAACCATTCCCCCTTTTCCTTACATTTATCAATATGCCAGCAACCTTAGGTAGTGCACCTTATTCAAATTATTCAAATCATGGTCATTGAGAGTTGGATAGCGCCACAATAAGGATCAAATTTTTACATGGCAGTATATGATTTGTAAAATCTCCTATGAGCAGCAGGTCTGTGATTAGTCATATTAATGTGCAAGCATCCTCAGATACTGCAGATTAAATTTTCTTCAGATCATGACCTGGGGAAGGGGGTTTAAGATGGGAAGATGGGACCCCAATTGGGGATAAAATTTTGACATTGAAATATATATATATATATATATATATATATATATATATATATATAATCTTATGAAACCACTGGCCATGATGAGTCATATTAACAAGCATTCCAATGTAGTGTGGATTTATATAAGTTGGAATGAAGCATTGTAGTTCATACTCTCATGTATTTTCAAAACTGAAATTTACATTCTACTTTTATTTATGTCAGAATTACCAGTCTTTAAAATAGACATACTAAATTCATCTCTATTCATATGCACATTGATTACAACTGCAATGCATTCATAAGGAAATGGTTTTCATTAGAGTTTGTAGAGATATCAAAGGCAAAATGTTAGGAATGTAAGTATGTCACACAGGTGCTCGACGTTTTAAATATCTATAATAAAAAATTGTCTTCCTGTAAACAAACTGTTTACAAGAATATAAGCACCTGTGGTATGTCATTGTGCAAGCGTTCCCAAGTTGTGTAAAATGAAATTTAGTCATGAGGTTAGGATGGAGCTAAATTTGGGGATTAAATTTTACATAATACTTGAATATATTGATTGATTGTTGTTTTCTGCCACACTCAACAATTTTTCAGTTATCTGGTGGCGTCCAGTTTTTATTGGTGGAGGAGAGAACCCAGATACAATGTACCCGGGAAGAGACCACCGACCTTCCGAAAGTAAACTGGCAAACTTTCTCACATATATCGGCGCGAGGGAGATTCGAACCCATGCTGACTAGAGGTGAGAGGCCTTGTGGTTTTGAGCGTGATGCTCTAACCACTTGGCCACGGAGGCCCCACTTGAATATAGGAGGAAAATCTTGCAGAACAGCAAGGCCATGTTGAAGCATCCTCAAGCTGTGTATATTCAAGTTGGTTAAACCATAATCCTATGGGACTAGGTTAGGGTCATAATATGGGAGCAACAACATTTGTTATGACATTAGAGAGGGTAAAAATCTTCTGGAAAACGCAGGACCAAGGTGACACTCTGGTGAGCGTTTTGGCCCATGGGCCCGATCAAACCCACACCTTAAGAATCCAATAATGCCTTACTCACTAACCTATACAGAAAACAGCCCCCCCCCCCCCCCCAAAAAAAAATACTCCCACGAATCGACCCCACTTAAGTCTGTCAACTGATTATAATCGGATAATTCAATTTATATTTTAAAAAAAATTAATATATAAACAGGTGTTTCTGAGGAATCCGTGGAGGCATTAAAACTGGAGATGATGACGAGGAACTTTGACTGTTGGGAATGTACGCTTGGTGGACCGGGTGTAGCAGTGGAGGATAGATGAAGCAGGGAAGACACCTCTAGACGCCATTGTGAAATGCCCTGGGAATACGGAACACATATTCATATACAAAAGAAACACCGCATGTCATTTTATGTATTACCACCGCTGCATGACATGCATTTTTAGTGTTCCTTCTATGTTTTAACACAGCGTTTTTTGTTGATTTCATTGTACGCATGGTTTAAACTGTTCAACATGTACGAAACGAAAAATGCAAACACATTTGACGTTGTAATAAAGGTATTTTCTGACAGTTGTTGGCTTGGTCCTCACAAACTTGGTGGTAACCATTCAGGTCTTCGCCCGTGGTTTTGACAGTGTGCACAATCCAGTATTTTTTCTGAAGATGCATAATTAAGTCTATAGTTTCATTATACTATAAATCAAAATAAATATACATTTTGGCAGTATTGCAAAGAAAACAAAACATTAAATTTCAATTAAGAGAAGCAGATGCAATGGTGCTGTAGCATATTCTAGAGAGAAATTTAAAAGTGCAATTAACTCGTAAATTTGTTTCTGTCAGAAAAATTGTATTGGAGTACAGTAACACATGTTTTGTGGTAATTTCTTTCACTTTGTCATATGTCTCTGGTGTTTAATGAGTTGCTGTTGAATTAATTATGTTAAATTGGTTTCTGAAGTTCGCAAAACAGTTTTGCAGTCCGTAAAACAGTAAACAAGATGAAACAATTTTCCCCTTTTTGTACATTTAAACAAAGTCTCTTGACTGCAAATTACAATAATTGTTTAGCATGAGCAAAGTATATACAAGATCATGACAGTGCATGCTGAATCATGAGAGAGAATTTATTTTTCTAATTAGAAACTCAAATCTCCGTTAATAGCAATAATTGTAGAACATGGATAAGGATTATGAAACCGCCAATAAATGTCACAGAATATTTTTGACTTAATTTTCAAGACGTATCTGGCATTTTGGGGTTGACATCTTGACTGTGCTGCCTTCCTATCCCAGTGATATTATGTTTGTTTGATTCTATGGGCGTACTTGATTTGTGTCTATATCAGAGCACTGGCCTTTCTGACATATGTTTACAAAATAAAATCTGCAACATGACAATTTTTTCCCCCAGAGGCCTGTGTAATAATAGATCAAAAACCTTGTTTATTAACTCTGACATTTGAAAGAATATCCTCTTTTCCAGTTAATTACCACTTTGAAATCCATAAATAATTCCTAAAACTTCATGTTGATACAAGTGAAACTTTTTGACCGATAAAAGAATGATTAAATATGCATTCATAACTGATCATTACACATTTGTTTCCCAATAGATTTTTAAATTATAAAACGACGTTTAAACTACAGCTGGTGACTGTGGTGTGTAAAAGCAACACCATTTAATTTTATCTGCATTTCCCCGCCTTGTATTTTTACAACACTCTCAAACCTCTCCGGATCGTGCTGCTATAAAAATAAAAATTAAAAAAAAGAAGAGAAGGGGGGGGGGGGGGGGGGTCACAGCGAAATGAGTATTCCCAAGTTCCCCAGTCTAGTAAACAGACTGATAGACGGATAAAAGACAGACAACTACATATTATAGGCACGACTGTATAGACTGCATAATCATTAACATCGCTGCCAGATGTGATATATTGAACAGCCGTTAAGCGAATGCTCTCTCTCTCTCTCTCTCTCTCTCTCTCTCTCTCTCTCTCTCTCTCTCTCTCTTGAATTAGAACTGATCGGGATAGAAATAAATTAGTATGCGAGTTTTATGACTTTTATTTCCAAAATCTGTATTATATTAATTTGGGCACATAAGGAACATAAGATATTAAGAATATCCCCTACTTTTTCTATATTCTGGTAAAAGACATGATATAGGATGGAGAATTGTTTTTTGTTTGTTTGTTTTGTTTTGTTTTACGTTCCGTACTCATATTGAGAGGTCACCAACTGTAGGTGAAGTACCACAAATTTAGACCTTATGGAGAAGTGTAATTCCATTTTGATGGAAAAATGTAATTCAATTTTCACTGAATGTGGTCACACTGTGACACATGACATTTGTTGCAAAAAAGTGACATTTTAGAGACAGTTTTGCCATTTATTTGTTTTTTCTGGGTCTTCACTCCACACATTCAAACACTTTTAAAAATGTACTTTTCTCCTTAATGATATTTAAAATTTAAATTTGAAAATGGAAATTGATAAAACCTCGAAACCATGAAGTCCGCAATTTGGAAAAAAATGAAAACCATCAAATTGTGTCCCCAATAGCTGTACACCGTTCAAAGAATTGGAGTTGAGTGTTTGTGGGTTCGATGTTCCTATTGGAGATGTTAGTATTTTGGTTGCTTTTTAATACACTTCAATTGATTTAAATTTTCTAGAACAATAGATATATCAAATTACACTTACATTACTTTTTTTTGTAAGAAAATATCTTTACAGTAGATTCCTGCAATATCTTGCACATAATTTTGAACCGCCCATTTTCTGTCATTTAAGCATTTGAAGATTTTTTTAATACAGCCACTTAGAAAATAATTTCATCTTCTGAAGAAGTATCTACACTTCAAATGATTTTGCCTTTGATATCCCTACAAATTGAAATGATAATTATTACCTCATGAACGCGCTGCAGTTGTAAGCAATGTGTGTATGAATGCTGATGAATATTTAATACGTCTACTTTTAAAGTAGAATGTAGATATAAGAAACGACTTTCATTTTAAAAATTATATGAGGGTATAAACTCCCACGCTTAAACGCCGGTGTAAAGAAGAACAATGACCCCATAGAATAATGATCTGTTCACCAAAGACTGCACGGCTTTAACCTTCTCCAGAATCCGAAACCTGTGGCTCAGATTTAGCATCCAAGCCAAATCCATTAGTATCACAAGATGTATCATCTATCCAAGTTTGGTAAAGATAGGAACAGTGATATCTTGGATATGGCCATCACAGTACACCTGCTCCAAAAACTTTAACCTGCTCCATAAACTTGATCCTCCTGCAGCATCTGAAATTTATGGCTCAGACTCAGACGTGCAAGTCTGTTAAGTCCAAAATTATCCCCAGATACACCATCCAGGTAAGTTTTGTGAAGTTACATATAGGACCAAACTTAGAACTATCGTATTAATCACATCAAAACAAAAATACGTATCATCTATCTTTCTGTGTTTAGTAAACCAGAAGTGATAAAAGAATTAGATAGGTTACAGGAGGAATACGTTTTGGTTCCAGTTGACAAAGCTTAATTGCAACATTGTCTTTGTTTGTAAGGCTCATTATTACATTAACAACTGCGAAAACATATGCTAAAAATGGTATGAATCAAATGTGGATTCTAAAATATTCTTGGGAACTTTTAGGAAATTTGAAATCGCAAAATTTTTCTTAATTCAATAACAAAACATACTACTTTTCAATACATCATGCGATCATTCCTCATGATAATTACTAGACCTTTTGACATCATAGACAGTTGCTTCTTCAACAATAATGGAAAAAGGAAATATTCATATCTAATGATCAGTCACCCCCCCCCCCCACCCCCCACCCCCAATACTTTGATGAACGCCACTCTGATTTCACACACAAGACTCTGAAGTTGAAACTAAAAAGATGCTGGAGTTCCTCATTGACAGTATCTTCGTAGTCTTTGGTGATCAGGTCTTCCAACAGTCTGTAGGAATTCCCAAGAATTGTGCTCCTTTGTTAGTTGAACTGTTTTTATATTCTTAGGAGGCAGAATTTATTCAAAAGCTTCTACATGAGAAGAAAAAAAAATCTCTTGCTGTGGCTTTCAAGTCGACATTAAGATGTATCGACGACGTTTTATCTATTAATAATAATAATTTTCTTTGATATGTTGATTCGATATATCCAGTGAACTCGAAATGTCTTTTACATCTGCTTCGAACTCAGATATTTTATTGAAAACAGATATTAAACGACTAACTAACAACTCAACTTTATGACAAAGGGGATGATTTTAAAACCTCCAATTGCCATCTTCCTATATTTATGTAGCAATATTCCATTCTCACCTGCATGTGTTGTGTATATTTCTCAACAGATTCGATACGCGAGAATATATTCTGCATATGATCAGATCGAGGTAAGCTTCTGGCAAACAAACTGGTGCTACGGGAGTTGGGTTTCAATAGTCTCGTTTAAAGTCAGCATTTCGTAATTCTATGGTCGTTATAACGATCTAGTTTGCCAATACAACCTGTCAGTAGATAATATGCTTTCTGACGTGTTTCATACCAATTGTCAGGCCGTTCTTGGCATATTGATTCTGACTACGGATTACTCAGTTTACACGATCAAGATACAGGGCTCACGGCGGGTGTGACCGGTCGACAGGGGATGCTTACTCCTCCTAAGCACCTGATAATAATAATAATAATAATAATGATTGGTTTTTATATAGCGCTTTTTCCAGCATATACCTCTGGTATATCTAGATGCCCGTGTTTGCCCAAGTCTCTATTTTATATTTCTTATAGGAGTAGGAGTTATGAGATTGATCACTATTCGTTATCTTTACTTTTTCATATGGGATCTACTCCAAAAACGTCGACACTGGTGGTGTAGCATAAGTTCCCCCGACTTCGTCTCCGTGAGCTAAAAATGACTCAAAATATGAACATTGGTCATTTAGTGTAATTTGGGGGAGAGGTGGGGTAGAGGGGGTTATAATGGTTAAATTCTTCTCTAAATTCAGAATTATGATCGAAAGTACAATTACATTCCCCTACATGATAAATAGAGCCGCCCTAATACACACAAATTTCACATCTTTGTTATTGGAATCCTTGCTCATCCGAAACATGCACTCATTTTGTCTGCTAAATGTCCAGTAATATAGAAAAGGATTTTTAAATATTTGATGCATGTCAACTATGCTATACGGCCCATAGTGCCCCCTATAACACCAAAAAAACCCAACACAGGCCAAATATTTCACAATTTTGGTAGACGCTACATTGTTTATCTTAATTATGCTCTCTGTTTGAATGCTCTATGCCCAGTAATAGAAAATAATTTTTTTAATATCAATGCACATTCAATATATGATCAATACCAACGCCGGAACCCAGAATCTCTTTATAACGTGAATATTATCTCGATATAACTATATACATATATTCACTCGTAATAACGAGATAACTCGTATTGACTAGAAAATTATCTCGGTACAACGAGTCGGTATCTTGTTATAACAAAAAAGTAAATTCTTATTTTCAAAAAAAAAAAAAAAAAAAAAAAAAAAAAAAAAAAATAACCTTTCTTAATAATTCTTTAATTTTTAGTTAATTTGAATAGAAATAATAAATTCACTTACTGTTTACCGTCATTAATGTGACAATAATGAACAGTGTCCCTTAGGCATTACCAGAGAAAACAATCCTTAATGAAATTTACAATGTAGAATGAGTTGAATTTAATGAAATGATACGTTTTCTATGGACCAAAGAGTCATTTTTCTACGTCGAATAATGACCCGGGATCAATTGCCTATGTCGAAAAATGACCCCCGGTCATTATTCTATGGTGTCTCCGGCGTGAAGCGTGGCACAGTTCATACCCTAATGTATTTTCAAAAAATGGCATATACATAAGTACAATTTGAAAGATATCAAAGGCAAACACACTAGAAATGTAAATACACGAATGTCACGTGGTGAGCAACTTGGTTAAAAACGCGCGATAGCAATGTTCTGAATATTGATCTGCTCACCATGAGGCATTTATACCACGTGAATTTCAGAAATCTACATTCTTGTAACCTTTTTGATGAATTTTCCGTAGTAGTCGGACATTTTAATTCATCAGTTTTGTTGTTTTGAACATGCTTGGCAGTACAAGGCACGTCAAGTCATGGTTGCCTCAAGAATGTCAAGTTTTCGTGAAGAATACGATGATAGAAAATATACATGTGTGACAGGTAGGGATAAAATGCAATGGACAGGAATTCGAACCCAGCCTCATGAATCTCTAGTAAGGTGCTCTACCAAATGAGCTACCAGGCCACCTGCGATTGAACCCGTCTGACCGCCATATTCCTCCTTTCTTGAATGTCTTCACACCTTGAAGACATCAACCCAGGATCTTGATTCCGTAGCAGGTATTTTTATCAGTCATTTCCAGGGGCTTGTAGCAACAGGGTTAACATGCAAGAACCAGATCGGGATTCGAACTCGGACCCTTTGAATCTCTAGTCAGACGCTCTTCACACTGAGCTATCTGGCCAGCAGCAATCGAATCCCTCTGACTGCAACACATAGATATTTTGCCAACTATTTAAAGTTTCCCCCAGATATTCTCTAATTTAGATTCTGTCCATGATTTTGAATCTATGCAATATCTATTGCATCACTCTGCATAGAAATAATGAACAAAAATCAACACGTCATTATAGCTGATTCTACTTGGATTTTCCTTTCACTTTGAATCCGTTTGAACTTTGGATCCGTTTGTCGTGTGCACAGTTTAAGAAACTTCGAAACATATTTATTTACAAATGTCAGTACACTTTTTACAGGACACACTTATTAACCTGTACCGCATGAGAATATAGATTTACACAAAAGAATTAGTGAAACACCATAACGATCACAATGAGAGAAACTAAAGACAAACACGGTAGGGATTTTGGCGATGTTGACGGCATGAACAAAAATGGTGATGCTGTTGAAGATGACTCATTCACTTGGAAAGATTTGCTGGAAAATGTGGAAGGTGTGTAATTAAGAGGATTGTCAAATGTTGTTCTTTCATCAAAACTCGTACTAACATTATTTTTGTAGACAGGATTGTCGCTGTTGACGTCAGTACTAACATTACTTTTGTAAATAGAATCGTCAATGTCGGTGAAGTCAACTTCCTCCTGTGAGTCCGAGTTGTTACTGCTTTCTTTTGGACGTATTATTGAGGTAGTGAGATTAAATTCAATCATTGCTGTAGTATGTTGCACGTGTTTGTTTTCTTCACTCTCAGTTTTATGTATATTCTCTGATTCTGATCTAGTCTTTTCATCAAAATATGACGATGATTGGTTGCCTATGTTTGAATCAAACATTGTCGGTGGCGCAGAGATACGCTTTGCTGCCTCTTGTGATGGTGCTATCGTTGTGCGGATTTCTGATGTTGTACGCGTTGGAAAATAGTTAATCCCTACTTCTTTGAGGATCGACTGGACGATGGATATCCAGTTCCTGTCTGTCTGCCTTGGCATAATGAACGAGTTGTCTATAAAGTTAACTGAGGTTTGAAGAACAGACAGACATTTCCCGCCCAGTATAACGTGATAGGCACCGATGTAATTCCGAAGGTAACTTCGACAGGAACGTATCTTCTCTTTATAACATGTAGCTGTTGCAGCTGATATTCTGAAACAAAGAAATGCAATGCATACAGAGGAAAATAAGTTGTGATGGATTTCAATACATAACACATTTAGCCTCGTGGGATCCGGGTTAGAATAGATCCTCAGTACCCCTTGCTTGTCGTAAGAGGCGACTAAATGGAGCGGTCCTTCGGATGAGACCGCAAAACCGAGGTCCCGTGTCACAGCAGGTGTGGCACGTAAAAGATGCCTCCCTGCTCTGAGGCCATAAGCGCCGAGCATAGGCCTAAATTTTGCAGCCCTTCACCGGAAATGGTGACGTCTCCATATGAGTGAAAAATTCTCGAGCGGGACGCTAAACAATATACAATCAATCAATCATTATAATACATTTACTTCCAATTCTCGATTTCAAGTGAAATGAAAGTTCAAATTGATGTAATCGAATATTTGAAGAAATCGATTGATTGATTGTGTATTGTTTTACGTCTCGAGAATATTAAACTCATATGGAGACGTCACCATTGCCGGTGAAGGGCTGCAAAATTTAGGCCTATGCTCGGCGCTCAAGGCCTTTGAGCAGGGAGGGATATTTATCATACTATACCTGCTGTAACACGAAACCTCGATTTTTGAGGTCTCATCCGAAGGACCGCCCCATTTAGTCGCCTTTTACAGGTAAGGGGTACGAAGGACCTATTCTTGCCCGGATCCTCACGGGAATATTTGATGAAAAAAATAGATGTACAATTGGACGAAGAGCGAAGACAAACTACAGCTTGAGAAATAAACACCCAATAAACCATAAACGTTTTATCGAAGACTTGGACAATTTCATCATTTCGTATTTTCTTTTCCTTTTTTTTTTTTTTTGGAGAGAGAGAAAGAGAGAGAGAGAGAGAGATGTACTTACATGCAAGCCAATTTCTGGGCATCATGTCCGTTTGTTTTGTTCTGTATGTACATTTCTGTCAGAGTTTGTCGAAGAGGCTTTGTCAGGGACTTTACACATCGTCTGGCTCGTCGTAAGCTTGAGGGCTTGATGCATTTCAGTTTCCTTTGTAATTCTAGCAAAATATAAAGACAGATGGGGGAAAAATCAAGGTTGGAATGTCACGAATATAAGTGAAAGGGCGACCAAGAACGATTTTGATCTTGAATCATATACATATTTCTGTGTATGTAATAGAAAGTGACTAATTACTTTTCAGTTTCTTGCACATGGTAATCGATGTTCTTGACGCCAATGTGGTGTCATACGTCATAGAAAGGAACCAGTCCGAAGGGCTCCGAAAAGCGTTGTTTTCGATAGAGGTTTGGACACATGGCAGCACCCTTTCATGTACTCTGGAAATGAAATGCAGTCCGATTGTATTGCTTTCGTATACATACTTACGACATGTATTCTACAAAATTGTGAAAATGTCCATATATATATATATATATATATATCCTTATTTGTGAAATAGAAAACAGAAAATACAACGCATATTCATATTCTCAGTTAAGGCACTTTTCCGCGTGGAAGACTCTTCAATTAAATTCACTTAAAAGCCTATACTACAGATATAGAAACAAGTTTTATCACAAAAAGTAAATGCCTATATCGCTGTGTTGTTGTAGTATGAAAACAATAGAAGCATGGTGGTAATTTCTGTATAATAATTTCCACAACACAAACAACTCAGACAATTCTGTATTAACAAATAGAATAGAATGCATTAGTGTCCAATTGAGATTTTTGCTGTAATTTAAGTTAAAAGGAAATATTCTATTCATTTTAAAAATAATTCATAAAACATGAACATGATCAGGCAAAAGGTACAGCTTTCTTCATTTTAAAGCCTGCTCACTTTAGGCTTGCAATAATAATAAAACAGCTGAAATAATATTGTGTTGACATTTTGTTCCATCGAAGACACATATGAAAAGTAAAAGGTGGAATATTAAAGGTATAATTAGACATATTAAATGTGTCAGGAAAATAGAATATTTAGTTGTGTAGGTAAATTAATTCACTGTCCTTGCATTTTTAGTTGAATTAAAACATTTTCTGTTTAAATTAGATAGACTACGTATGGGATAAATATTTTATTAATAAAAGCATGACAACCAAGTTTTTGATGTCATTACCAAGGACATGCTGAAACATCGTGGGTTTGTACGGTATACTAATTATATCCTCATCGATTACTATTCAGTCGTTGCTTTGTAATGTGAAATGAAGTCTAACTGCCCTTTGCATATTTAGTTTTTACAGAATTAGAACATAACCACTAATTTTTCAGTTTAAATGACATCACTATTTTCAAACCATGCGGTCCTAAATAAATTTTGAAATTTATGAAGTATGTACACCTGTATCTTCAACTTCGTCCAATTATATCACTGGAACAGTTGCATTTTGCCATGTTGAATCTCAGCGTATCCCTCTAGCCTCAGGAAACAAAAATTGAATCAATACTTACAAATTATTTTGACAAAATTTATCCTTATGGCTCTATAGAATATTTTAGAAATGAAAGTCCCTATATTTTTTAAAACGTTGACGTCCAATCCTGGTTCAAGGGTGTGAACAAAACTGCCATGTAAATTACATAATGATGTTTGTAGATTGGGAAGACTTTAAAAAGGGAATGTTCCTATATATCGCTGTCAAACTTTAAACTTCTATATAGTGGCTTTCATTAAGTTCATTAATGAACTGTTTATTTCCCGTGGGGATCCGGGTTAGAATAGGTCCTCAATATGATTCGTAAGAGGCGACTAAACGGGGCAGTCCTTCGGATGAGACCGCAAAAACTGAGACCGTGTCACAATAAACATCCCTCCCTGCTCAGAGGTCATAAGCGCCGAGCACAGGGCTAAATTTTGTGGCCCTTCACCGACAATGGTGGCGTCTCCATGAGTGAAAGATTCTCACGAGTATTCAATCAATCAATCAACTGTTTATTAATTCATTTCATACGTAACTTATGTAGTTGAAACCGAAAATATTCTGATTTTGAATAATAATAATAATAATGCACTTATATAGCGTCTTATCTACATGTACTCTAAAGCGCTTTACACTATACTAAAATGCAAATCAAAATTATACAGAATTCATAAAATCACTTATACATGCCAGATATCAATATCGCACAATGAACAATTGAAACTGTGAATGAAAACGCAAGGACAATGAATTCTCTTCACCAGCAAATGCTCATAGATTCTGTCATCTTTCTGACAGATCAGAAGATAAACGCCGTATGTGCATGTGTTTTCTTCAGTTGAAACATTAAAATGAGGGAGCCACATTATTCTTTCTTATTTCAGTCGTAACATTTAATGCTAATATGGGGTTAGGGGAAAATTAAGGGCATGGTAAAATATTGTATTCCCTCATTTGAAAGTACTGACTTTAGTTTCCAGTAGAATAACAAGATTTTTTTTTCTTCAGAACAATGGAAATAAGTAGTAACGGACAAATGTAACTGAATATAGAAAATTTGCTTTATAATTTGAACTTGCTATCCCTCGTGGGGCCATTCTAGATCCCCTATCCCTAATCTTTTCTTAAAGAAGAAAAAAATAGGAGAACTTGAACTCTCAGCAGTCGGTATGTCTATTGCCATTGGAGTCCTCGTCCATCACAAATTGTGTAAATCAAGTTTCAAATTTTTTTAACGAGCTTTAAGAAGCGGATGTCCGGGTCAAATAAACGGTCGAGGAGAGTTATATGCACACAGCAGAGCAGTGACAAGATAGCGCAAGGTTATACCAGTATCCTTATTTTGCTGTTCATTTTGTACTTGTAAATGATGATGGTTGTGATAGGTAGGCACTTTTTTGACTGTAAATGTGTTTGCCAAATACATCCACGCAATGCTGTACAAAACAGCCAATGAAAAGACACCTATGTAATATTTTACAGGGTGGTAGTAAATACAAAATTTACAGTATGACTGAACCCAATAAATGTTGTAAAAAGCAGCCGAGGAAATATCCTCTACCAGCCTAATATTGTACAGAATGTTATTTTAACAGTGTTTAGTGTAACGCAAGATACTTACAAGCACCATTTCTTCATTGAAGTCGAGAATTTGTTGCTGTAGTTCCTGTAGCGACTCTTTGCTCTTTTGTAATACCCAGCTTCTCTCATGCAGTTCCGCAGACTGGTATTTGGCGAGGACGGGGAGGTACCAGTGTTTAGAAATGACGTCACATTGACAAGAGAGTCACCCAGAACAAGGAAAAATAGATATAAACCTGGAATAGATTTTTAAAAAACCATTTCACAGTAACATCATGTGTTTTTATGGGTTGAGGGAAAATATACATGTACTTTTTAGGGACTTGATTTCGTGAAATTCAGTTATCTCTAGGTTGTGTGTGTGGGTGGGGGTAATATTTAATGTGTGGGTATGTGCATTTTATAAAAGCAAACAATAAAATAAAATTTAGTTAAATATGCGCACACGTAGCGAAGATAATGAGCGGAAACTGAACTATGACGGAGGGGAGGGGGGTTAAAAATAAGGCTCCACCAGACCCCAACACTTTTTTTTTGTTTAGATATTTCAATTTTTTGCTGCAGATCATTTGAAATACAAATTGGGCATTTGACTATAGGCAGTGTGGTCTTTGCTATTGTGAACCATTATTTCAGCTATCATGATGTGTCAGTGAAACTGACAATTTTACACAATTTACGTAAGATACGAGTCTAACGACCTGTATATTAATGTCAAATATGCAGTGTCCTGAGCGCTGGTTTATATTATCACGAAATGTAAAAGACCAACAGCTAATTATGGTGCAATCATCATTAGACGATGAAAGTAGAGTGAATTTGGTATTTCATGCGTTTTATCCATTTTTTTTTGCAAGTACTTTCATCTATTTTAAGAACGCTGTGTCAGCTTGACTATAGTTTATTGCATCGTTACATTTGATTAAAGAAGTGATAATTGCTGGTTTCATGCTTAATTAAAGTCATAATCAAAGAATCTCTGCTATAAAAATACATTCCACAGTAAGAGATTTGATAAGAATGTATTTTGACTATTTTTTATGCAATCTAGGGCATAAAAAGATTTTTTTTTAAAAATACTCCTTAAATTCCTCTCAGAAAATGATCTAGATTTGGACATAATATTGTAACGTATGTAATAATATACAATTTTTCATTGAAATCAAATTAACTTCTATTGTCTTACACTTATTTTAATTTCAACAAAATAAAAATTTATAACGACATCACTGACATTTTGGCGTCTGATACATGTATAATTATGTTTTTCGTATATATTTTTGGATATTGTACATACCAAACTGTCATGTGTTCATAATTATTATGAATTTCCGATGTATTTATTGGAACACAGTCATCAATTGTGAATTGTCGTCAATTTATCAATACTTCAATCGTACTCACAGCCATGTCATCCATAATACTACCGATAAACTAAAAATGTTAGAAATATTTTTAAACAATGTACACAGTAGGTCGTCATGTTGATATCTTTTTCGAATTTCTGATGATATACATATTGGAATTCCTGTCAGTAACGTAACTGTAATTACAAACAGTGCAATCTATAAAGGGACTGATTCACGATTTCTCCCCAAATTTGTTTTTCACTTTTAATGATCAAAATCTCCCGTGTAATGTGTTTAAAAGGTTTGGTGAAAAATTAATGTTATACATTATGACAGAGATTACTGTTGAGAGTTTATGATTGGTTTTGTAAACAAAGATTGAGGTATGTTATTGTTTACAAAGTTTTCTAAATGAATGGATATCGATTCAAGTTTATTATGTACATCACATTTTAGGTAAAATGTGTCATTTAAAAGTTACCTATTGCTTTATATTATAAAACTTAACATTTCACTGGTTTATTTGTAAACACAAATTTAAGACTTGAGTCTTTGTTTACATAACACAGAGTTAAGGCTAAAATACTGCTCTTATCCTTGCATTCAGAAAGTCCACATTTGGATGTCAACATTAAATGAGTTATATTTTCAATGTTTAACATAAAAAATGAAAAATAAAATTCAAAGAAAACGTGAACCAATCCTTTAATACTCACAATAAATTGCATTAAAATGCAGTTTGTGTGTATTCTTCATATCAAATTGCAAACAACTTGACGTTTCCGACTATCAATATTTTGCCCATGAAAATTTTTGAGCCCATATTATGACCTCAGCTAAGCCAAACGGGGTCATAACTGAACGCAATTTGAATCCACACAACATTGGGATGTCCTGTATTTCCTATATCCATGTAAAAATTTTATCCCCGATTCTAACCTTTCCCTAACCGCACGTCCTATTTTTTTTTAAAATCAAATTTCTCCCCTATATATTGTACAGTAAACTCCGCATTGTGACCCAACCCTCTCCTAATGGCTTTATCTGAGGAAACTAGAGTCTGGACTACGCGGAGGCTTGCACATCAACTAAACCGGGTCCTGTTGCTCTTGGGAACAATTTTTTTTTAAAGATTCATTTGTATATAAATCTCTGAGGCCCCATCCTAACTCCCACCCCCAAGGCTTTGGATAAACTTGAATATGAAGTACCTAAGGATTCTTACATATTTATCATGGCCCAGCTACTCTTGAGATTCCTATACATTCCCATGTTTTAAAAACCTTCATTGTAACCCCTACTGTGGCCTCATCCTACCCCTAGGGGCATTGTTTCAACAAATTTGAATCTTTAATACCCGAGGATGTCTGCCTATTAACATGGTTAATCAAGACTTTTTATTATATATTCCCATTTAAAACTTTGTTTCCCTATTATGGCCCCATCCCCTCCCCGGAACCACTAATTGAACAAACTTGACTCCACACTACCTGAGGATGCTTACCTATGACCCTATTGCTCTTGAGAATTAAAAAAAATGTTTTCCCTATGTTTTCCAATATATACGTTTTGACTACACGGGTGCATGCTTTTAGATTAAATACATTGATTTGATCATTATACACATCATCAACAACAAACAAAACAAATGAAATAAAAAAAAAAGTGAAATTAGTGTCTTCTACATAAACTGTTTTAAATGAAATATTAGCAATTGAAAAAATGCTACACATTCAATTACTGTATTATCGAACATGTACCCACCTTTCATTTCAGTTGTCGTCGGTAACGTGTGAAGTAGGATGGAGCACAGAGACATTTGTCTTAGATAAGCATCATTACCTTGTGTGCTAAAACTGTCAACCTCGTGTCTCAAATTTATGACATTAATTCAACCAGTTAGTAATAAATATGCAAACGAGTGAAGAATGTAAAAATTAAAAGAACAACTCCAATCTGCGGGAAAATGGATACTGTTTCCACCAGTTTACTGGAATTTTGAATGAAGAGAATTCGTTACAATTTCGTATCCATGGATTTATGAGCAATGTACGACAAATTGTTAAACCCAACACCATTCATTGATGTCAATTATGCATAATTATAAGCATACTGGTATAATCAAGGATTAGAAAAAACCGGCTATTTGTCATTTTGAAATGTACAAATGTACATAAGATTTATAGAATTAAAAGAGAATCAAAACTGCAATATCTGATATATTTTCAGAAGCTTTCATTAAAGACAAGATTTACAAGTAAAGTGAAAGAATTTAAACTTTGTCTCAACTTAATCGCCAGGTATGAAACGGACCGTGAACAATTTTAAAATCCTGGACTAAAATTCTCTAAGAAGCTAATGCGTGCATGTGCATCAAGTAAAAAAAGCAAACAAACAAGAACAATTTTTATAGATTTTAGACTGTTTAAGATCTTGCAGCATATGTCGCAAAACTGTAAACGACATACAAACGACATGAACTTTCCTGTATCTCACAGTGTAAATCTCGCAAAATCCTTTGTATGGCTTTAAGGACCACAGTATAATAATTCCAAAGTCGATTCCATTCATATCTTATACTTCAATTCTTTTTTTTTTAATTGAAATTTGATTGTAAATTCGATGTTTGTATAAACATTTATTACACTTTCATTTGCGTACATTCATTGTACATTTTCATTTACGTAATATTTGTTGTATTCACTTGTCTATACCTATCTGCTCAATCTCGAAACGCACGAAACTTTGTAACGCTTGTTCATAATTACATGTTCAGAGAATGCTTATATACTGTGTGCTTCGAGTCTAGATTTATGACTGGGAAAGTCTGCATTGTCATTTACAAGATAATGCAAATATAATTTTGTATACAATGAACGATAACTCTTGTGGGTCCTTGTAACTTCATCCGAAAAAAAGATACTCCTTTCCTAATTTCAGATTCTTTATAGTCTTATAACTTGGTACAGAATCAGTCGTTACTCAAAATTTCATCTGCAATTGAGAGGAAACGTTATATCAACTTAAAGTAAATACACCCATTCTATCAGGTGATGCATCATGTGTGCGTCAAGTTCCTTCAAATATAGTCAACATAGTTATGTACCGTAAACTACTTAAAAATAAATCTGTGATGATGGAGGTGGCGGACATGCAAGGTATCACACCGGTAATTATTTTCTCAATACGGGGGATCATTAAAAATCAGAAATTAAGAGAAAAAAGAAGGGGAAATGAGGAAAATCGCGCATGAAAAAAAATTCTTTTAAATATACGGAACTACAATCTAAGTTCATTTTGATTGGAAAATTACCGGTATGATACCTTGAAATGATGTCGAAGGGTAACAAGTCCTCGTGTTTTTGATCAATATTAACGATTTTCTGGAGAATCTTCATTCCCGTGTCTGATATTCAAATCATACAGCTTGCAAATCTCAAGTCTTAAAGGGCAATAAGGAGAAATTCAGGACTTCCAAGATCTATCATTATGATCACCAACTCCGCGGACCAAGTCCCTCTCCCGACATCCGATGTAGATGTGACATTTTGTAATATCTGGAGTAGTTTCAAAATATACATTCAACAGATCTGTATGACGCGATTTCCCACAGTACCATAGTAGTACCGCCGTGGTAGATCAGTCGGCAAAGCGTTAGTTTTGAGTGCAGTAAATTATTGGTTCGAACCCCAGCTGCGAAAGACCTACGTCTTCATAATCGGCACCAACGTAAAATTATTTGTTCTTCTGAAGAACGCTTAGCATCAAACATGGATTTTGTGAGTGTTTCGGATGAGTCCGTCTTACGTATTAGTAAAGTAAATTACTCTATACCCCATGACACAGGGTGTCAGCTAAATCTGGCAACATCACAATAGGAGAGGACGATTCTATAAAAACAACTGGTATGCATAGTGAAATCCATCTTCGCAAGCCAAAGGTTTTCGGTCCACTCCGCTTCCACCAAAACCTCTGCAGATTACGCCACGAAAACTGTGGCCCGCAGTGGTAACACCTAGCAAACGTTCTAAATTTGAACATTATAATTTAGCCAGTGGGGTAAAGGATTTCATGATACTGTTCGTTATAAATGTAAACAAGTATGACGAAATCAACTAGGCCTAACGAGTCTTTGAAGTAATATTAAAGGCAAACCAATTACGCGCTATAGAAAATATAAAACAGGGACGAGAATATCACTAGCAAAAGAACAGGAAAGATCAGCGTGGTAAGAGGAAATTCCAGTTAATATTGCACCTCGCATATTCATACTGTAAGGCATGTTTATGACGCAAGTCTTGCAGTATGGCTGACTTTTCGGCTTTAAGTGCCTGAACTTTGTTTCCAAGGTCATAGTCAATTTTCTCTTAGACTGTTTAACTTGTTGAAGCACGCATAGTAAATATACTGGGACAGATTGCCATTTTGACACTGGCTGTCATTCAGAACTTCTGACAGTTGTTTGAAACTTTAAATAAAAGTAAAAAAATTACCCTATGATTTTGCAGTGGTAGTTGACCCCCACATAACCGACAAAGTTCCATCGTAGAGATCGATCCCGAAACTTGTTCCTAAATATCACACGTGCTTGGCTTGTTGACACTCATGTTTCTCCGGGCTAGAATAGATCCTCAGTACCCCTTGCTTGTCGTAAGAGGCGACTAAATGGGGAGGTCTTTCGGATGAGACCGTAAAAACCGAGGTCCCGTGTCACAGTAGGTGTGGCACGACAAAGATCCCTCCCTGCTTAAAGGCCCTGAGCGCCGAGCACAGGCCTAAATTTTGCAGCTCTTCACCGGCAATAGTGACGTCTCCATATGAGTGAAAAATTCTCAAGAGGGACGTTAAACAATATTGAATCAATCACGTTTCTTTCGAATGAAAGCTATCATTTCATTGGTTCCAAGGTTCGACCTTGAAACCAATGAAAACTTGTCCATAGTTTTCGTGGCGTAATCTGCCAAGGATTTGTGGGGGAGCGGAGTGGACCGAAAACAATTGGCTTGCAAAGACGAGTGAAATCAACCAAATCCAAATTCGAGCTAGCTGAGTACATACTCAATAGGCACGTATCATCGTAAAATTGAAAATAGGCTTGTTAAAAAATCTTGACAATTCGTGGAGGTGGGGTTGCAGTCTTCTACTATGACTTAATGACTCAGAATCGCATTATTATTATAAATTTTTTTTACCAAACTTCAATTTCCTAAATCGATATGTGTGTGTGTGCAATCTTCTACTTTCACTGATTGAAGCAGATTTTGTTTCATTCATAACTGTCAAGCTTACATTTTTCTCATATACTTCTACCATCAAAAATAGTGGGGGCCAGTCAACTAGTATATCTTTATTCGCAATTCAAAACACACAAAATAAACAAACAATTAATTAATCAATTGAAATAAATGTTTGAAAATCACGTTTTTTCGCATATTTTCGCCTTTTGACATACATACTTTTTAAATATCTTCATAATCAAATCATTTCGTGCTGATTTATGAAACTCTTTTAATGTGTAGAGAGCCACCTTAAGTTCATATTAGAAAGACCCGTGATTCTCACTTTTTAATGCCGAGTGTTTGACGAAGGAGCAATTACGTAGCTCAGTAGTAGAGCGTTCGCTTTGTAAAAGGAAGGTCAAAATTCCGAGTCCCCTTTGTGCCAAGGCCGCGTCAAATATAGGATTGTTTGTTTGTTTGTTTTACGTCCCGTCTAGAATATTTCACTCATATTGAGACGTCACCAGCTGTAGGTGAAGTACCACAAATTTAGACCTATGCTTAGCGCTCAGGGCCGTAGCAGTGAGGGTTCTTTAACGTGCCAACGCCTACCGTGACCTCCATTTTTATGGTCATATCCGAAAGACCCGTGACTCTCACTTCTAAAGCCCGAGCGTTTGGCGAAGGAGCAATCACTACCTATTTTTCGTCTTAGGTTTGACGCGGCCATGGCACGAGCGGGGCTCGAACTCACGACCTCCCGGTTACGAAGCGAACGCTCTAACCACTGAGCTACCGCGACCGGTACGCTCGGCATTTTGAAGTGAGAATCACCGGTCTTTCGGATATGACCTTATAAATGGAGGTCCCCTGTCGCGGCACGCGTTGGCACATTAAAGAACCCTCAATGCTACGGCCATGAGCGCTAAGCATAGGTCTAAATTTGTGGCACTTCACCTACTGCTTTCTCGTGAGAACCCGGGTTAGAATAGTTCCTTAGTACCCCTTGCTTGTCGTAAAAGGCGACTAAATGGGAAGGTCCTTCGGATGAGACCGCAAAAACCGAGGTCCCGTGTCACAGCAGGTGTGGCACGGAAAAGATCCCTCCCTGCTCAAAGACCCTGAGCGCCGAGCATAGGCCTAAATTCTGCAGCCCTTCGCCAGAAATGGCGACGTCTCCATATGAGTGAAAAATTCTCGAGCGGGACATTAAACAATATATAATCAATCAACCACCTACAACTGGTGACGTCTCATCATGAGTGAAATTTCTCAACGGGACGTAAAACAAACAATCAATTAGTCACTTAAACTTAGAAAACAATCGGCACCATCTTCACCTTTCGTGTCTTTTGTGAAAGTGTAATATCTCCAGATTAGGAAAGCGTCGCAAACTAGACAGCTCATTCTACGAAACCTGCAGCAGTAGACGTGCGTTCTTTGATATGCTCACCCGGAACACTCCTGTGTAAAGTGTATAGGAATCATCCGAGCTTTGTCGATTGTATAAGCCGGTTTTATAAGACAACTCGTTCTTAAAAATATTCATGATTTTATCTACGTTGTGTTACTTCATTGTACAACCTAGCAAAAAATGAAATACCAGGACGCAAACACACATCTAATATTTGCTAGCCATCTCTGAGGAATTTTGATAATTATTTAAATAAACTAGCCATAAGTGCACACGCTCTTTACAAATCAATTGCCTAAATCCATCATTTACTAGCCCCAGATCATCAGTTATCTCGAGTCCTGCCGGGGTTTCGCTTATAATTAACTCGTTTATAATTTTCTCCTTTCCCTAAATGAGCCAATCCGGCTTTCGCACGTTTACAGTATGTTGTATTAGAATAATTTTTTGTTCAACATGAAATTTAACTCCCCTTCACACGTCCATTGTTCTAAGTGGTTTTCTCTATCCCGTTCCCCGTATGGCTGTCTTTTGTCCCTGAATGTGTCTCGCCAGCAGCATGCAGGCCACTCGTAATAATCGTTTACTTTTTATGTTCTGTTTGGACATTACGTAATCATGAATATATTTCGAAATGGGGCATTTATAATCCGATTCGGAAAATGAATAAATAGGAAATTAACTTGATTACAGTTTAATCCGATCGAGTTAAATAGTATAATTTACATATAACGTATAACTTGTATAGCTTGATAAAACACTCACATTTATTCCTATAACACAACGTACATGTAATATACAAATAATACGACATATATTGCTTTAACACGATATACATAAGATCCTTAAAAATGTGAAACATATTTTTATGCTAATGAACTAAAGATAGTTCTTTCCAAAAATTAAAAGTACAATCAGTTTGGTCTTTACCTCGCGGAATACCACCTGCTACATGAAATATGACGTAATTGTTGTTACACAGTCAGCGACCACCTGCAGGTGTGTACAGCTGGTACTGAACAATACATCCGACTGCTCGGTAACGTATACTGATTCTGGCAATTTAATGGACTAACACGAAATACAAATCACTAATGCTTATACGAGAAGCACGATAGATCCAAGAACTTGTACACACAAAGAACATGATACCAACTTGTATTTGATTGTAGTAAATTTCCTTAAAGGGCCTTGATTTCAGATAAAGTATGTATATATAGTCCTCTTCTCACAGATACTGGGTCTTCAATGATAAAAAGGAAATACAAACCACCCACATTACATGTGTTCATGCACATGTAAACAGCAATGTATATAATCATGATCACGTAGGTAATTTCTTTTCTTTACATGCTGAGAATTCCATCGTTATTCAATATTACAAAGAGTATATACATTTGTCAGTAAATCATTGCATACATCATTTAATAATAATAATGATAATAAATGTTTTGGGCCATTTATACTCATTTTTTCAAGTTAAAAATATCAATCCATCTACTTTTGGCAGACTTAAAAAAAATCACACAAAGCAAACATTCTATTATTTTTTATTCACAATATCTCTCCAGGTTTGATTGATGAAACTTTGTGACCAAAAACAAAATCAACAACCACGAATTAAACATGTTTATTTACATGACAAATAAATGTCTCTGCGGACATAATTTGAGGTCAACAGACGGAATTTTGAATTAACTGGTTACAATTACTGTGAAAATATTTCAAATCTGATTTTATTTAATCTGATGTACGTTAATTATGCATTAATTCACGGAATTCTTTATAAATTAAACGTGGAAATTTATCTTCAAACAGTATTTCTGATACGGAATCTTTGGAAGAAATAATTCGTAAGTAAAAAAAAAAATTATCTTCTTCATTTTAAAATAATCCAACAGCAATATTTGTACTTAGAAGGGTCTGAAGACGGGTGTTAGATGTTGCATGATAATGGAGAACATGGTTTGGTTTCTATATATTTTATTGCAATATCAATATCGGGATCGGGACACAAGTTTCAAATATTTATATCGCTCACTTCCTGTAAACACCCAAAGGACAAAATCTGCATGGAATTTAAGTTAAAATACATTTAGGCTATTCTAAAAAAAATACCAAAGAGACTTGGCAATAGCTAACTTATATGTCTGTACTGTAATGAATAAAGCATGTATTAAACTATAAACAATAGCTACATATGAATAAAATATGTATCGCAATGCTATACAGAGAAGTAGATAAATATTGAATGGACCACTGCCTCTGGTGAATTTTCGAATAAAATGAAAAAAGGTTAACTACAACATTAAGCGAAGGACCACCCTTTAGCAATAAGTGTTGAATTTTAATATGTTAATGGTTATAATTTTTCCATTTTTTTCTATACCGAATACAAAGATAAAAAAAAAACTATTGCTGTTCATCTTTACTTTGTCATTATCACAAAATGATATTGTAGGAATGACGTTTTAGATCTTTAACTTCCTCCTATTTTTTTTTTCTGAGAAAATCCACCGTAATTCACAAAAATTATCATGTCTTAATCGCCGCTATATTTTTTAAATTCTGTACTACATCTATCAACGCATGCTGTACTATATAGTTGTAGAATTGTATAAGTGTGCATGGTATAGATATTGTAAGCAAATTAAGCGCGCCCTTGTACACTAAAAATTCTTTTTGCAATACCTTCAATGGAGTATATATGTATAATTAAATTGCCTTGCTGAATCAAGATAAAGTTATATGGTAAGAAAATAAAGTATACATTTCAGTGTGCCATTATGTGTAAAGCCGTCCTTTTGGTGGTGTGTTCGTCACTTTTGTCCGTTATCCTGGCCAGAAGTGTCCCTTGTGAATGCCCAAAAGATCGAGCGCCAGTTTGTGGGGAGGACGGGTTTACTTACGATAATGCTTGTTTGATGGAATGTGCGTGAGTATTACATGAAAAACATTTCACGTATAAACAACAACAACAACAAACAACTTTGACGCAAGCGTCAAAGGCATCAGGCCGCAGAAGATATGAAGAAATCATTATATTCTTTTTATTACTATTACTTCTTTATATCAGATCGGACCATACTGACGGTATGCATTACAGGGTGAAGTTGTGAACTCATGCTTTAAGCTGTCTTTTAGTCAGCAAAATTAGTTAGTAGAGACAACTTTACTTAGAAGGTAAACAACTTTACAAGGCATATATGTTTGGAGTTTTTACTTGCCTAGACTCGACTCCACTCATCTCCTCAAGACCACTTAAATATATCACTAGTTGTGTGAATCCACAAAACACTGTACACCCTTTTGCATTTCATGAGCAAATAGTGATAGAAATTAAATAAACTGAACACAAATTGACAACTGTTATGTAAATTTTATATACCCTTGATTTATCTATCTAGAGATTATACAAACCAAACGCTAGAATTAACAATAACATCAATCCCCATTAAATACTTACGTTACAGTAATTTTTGGAAGAAACCATAAAGATTTTCATTTACCTTAATCCCGCAGAAACGCATGTACATTTTAAAAACCCATATCAGAACAGACCGCGCTCTTGCGCAACCTGTAATAATATGTATCGTGTATAACAGCAAATAAAGGAAATATAAGAAATCGAACACTTGTGAAAACTAAATAATTTTCAATTTTTAGATGAAAAAGGGCTTATTTGGATTTTTTCCCGGGGGATTCTGAAGAATTTTGTATCGTGATTCGTATCTTTCTTCAAAAAGTTTAAAGATAATTTCTTTGACTGTAAGCAAGATATTTTCCTCCATGGATATCAATTTGGTTTTAATTTACTAAAATAATAAAACTCTCATTGTTTTCAATGCAAAAGTGAATGAATGATATATATTTCTGCATTTTTATATTTCGCAGTTTATCATTTTTTTAAATATATATCATAAAGTCAAAATACATAATAATTGTTTGTTTAGTTACCTTCTAATCTACGAAATGAAAGTTGATGTCGAAATACATAAGTAAAAGCTTTATTTACTCAAGGACAGACAATTTCCAGTTGACACAACTCAACATGGTGTCTAAGGGAAAAGAATCATGGCGTGCTTGATTTAGATTTTCAACCTTTAATATGCTTTCCTGTTTTCTAAGAGATGTGCAGGCAGCTGAGAACCCAGGCTCCTGTTGTATGTGTAGACTGAATTATAACCCAGTGTGTGGTATGAATGGCAAGTCCTATGGGAACCAATGTTTGTCGTCATGCAGGTAAAAATGTTACTAGTCATAAGAATATCTGTGTGTACATTTACCTTGATGTTTCATTGTCTCGATAATGTAACATAGTGACACGCCTGTGCCCATTGAACTTGACGTAAAACCCTATATAACACTTATAAAGAAAACAAGTTAATAACATAAGATATCTAGTTTGTGCTGAGAGATATTTTTGCATGATCAGAGTCGAGGATTTTGTTTCCTTAACTCCCATCATAGAAACAAACTGCAAATATTTTTAATTAATCTTGTGAATACAATTCAGTGATTTTTGTGGACATCTAATTTTCGTTGACTTTGGGTACTGCTTCAGCTAGCCCATAGCCACAGAACCACCATGTGTTTCACTTCATCACATCAACAGAAAAAAAAAATTGTAACATCTTAAACCCTTCGATTAGTAGGATAAGAATTGTGTTTTTCAAACCACAAAAAATAGTTCCCCACAGATGTAAAGGCCGGTTCAAACTGGGTAAGTTAATGTGGATTAAATTATCTTCGATTGGTCTAGTCCACAATATTTAACCCACTTTGCACTCACACCGTACTTGTTACGTGCTTATGTTAATCCATTTCGAGCAGGTTAACTCAACCCACGAAGGGCGTAAGTTGAATTAGCCCAGTGGAAGCGTTGTGACTTAATCCTTTTACTTGAGTTAATCCGGATTAACCTTTAGTATGAACCAGTCCTAATTTTTGGCATTCTCATTCTTTGAAACCTGGTGTAATCAAAAGAAATTAATGCGGTAAGATCAATACTTTTTGTAGGGGTATTTTTTTTTTTATATACACGAATTCATATTCGAAATAAAATCTTGGTGTTCTTAATTAATCGCGAAATAAAATTATTTCACTGGACATACAATTTTCCCTCCAAAGAAAAAAAAAATTCACCCGACCCAAAAAATAGCATATCGTAGTTAACATATTTTTCTACTTTCAATATGAGGGATATTTTTGGTTGCAGAGGAGTGACAGTTGTGCATAAGGGTGAGTGTTCTCGACCAACCACGCCAGTCACGTGTCCAGATGACTACAACCCCGTGTGTGGAGGTGATGGGATTACTTACGAAAACAGATGTAAAGCTATGGCAGCGTAAGCATGTAGTAAACACTTTATGGGTTGAAATGCGACTCTGTTAAACGAAATCTGTCATTGACATTAATCCTCCATCTACTATAGCTCATACAAGCGGCCACCTTTACAATGACTGTATTACCATCTTGCTCGCTGTTTATGGTATAGAACCTAATTCAGGTCCTAAAGATAAGCGTCCCTTTGATATGTGCAAAAAATCTAAAACAGGCCCAGGGATTCTCCTGCTGTGGGGATGTGATCTGTCTATAACAAAGCTGTAACTAATACCACTGGGAAATCAATACCATCCTTTCTAAAAATCGAACCGAAATGCCATAGCAAAAGTTTTCTGAAAGTGACAGAATTAAATGACTGATAATGCTTTTATGGCTGCAGTTTTGTTAACGATTCTTGTGACATGGTTCTTTCATCGTCAACGTGACGGAGAACATCATTGCCATAATCTCAGAAGAAGCGTTGCTTAGTATATTATGGAATACAGTGTACTCAGTTTTTGGCACTCAGGGGATTACTATCCCCGCTTCACTAATTACGTATATATTTATGTATTATCAATTTATATTTTTATAAAATCATCATAAATCTAATTGCTATACACAAAGACACAGATACGTGCACATATTTGCATATGTTTACAAATTATGATATAATTATGCTCAGTTCCACTTGCTTATATGTACCTGTAACAACATGTATTAAATCATATATATATATATATATATATATATATATATATATATATAAGGAAGAAAATACAAGTTAAAAATTACGATGTTGTTACACAGTCCGTCACATCAATGGGTACAAGAGAAGAAATAAGAAAGGTACACACGACACGTGCGTAGAATAAGGAAGACACATGGTGAAGACAAGAAATAAGAAAGGCACACAATGGCATATGTGGAGATCTGAAAACGAGAAATTAGAAGGGCAAATAGAGATGTATGTAAAGCACACGATTTGCGGAAATCTGATGACAATGGGTAGTTGTAATCATATGTTGCTTAATGTCCCTCTCGCGAATTTTGCACTCATATGGAGACGTCACCATTGCTGGGGAAGGACTGGAAAGTTTAGGCCTATGCTTAGCGTTTACGGCCTTTAAGCAGTAAGGGATCTTTATCGTACCATACCTGCTGTGACACGGGGCCTGTTTTTGCGGTCTCTTCCGAAGGACCGCCCCATTTAGTCGCCTCTTTCGACAAGTAAGGGAGTACTGAGGACCTATTCTAACCTGAATCCCCACGGGATGATGACCAACGGTTAGCAATTCTGGTTGTCCCTGAGGACCAAATGCTATGACTTGCAAAATATACTATTTCTAATGAGGTACAGCGTACCATTTGACACGCATGCATAGTTTTCTGTGCACAGGTTAGATACCGCCTTCATACAGGTGAAAATCTCTTCCATGACATGCCACTTTTGCTGGAGTCCTGACATCCTCGAAAAGTTATAACCCTAGCCAAACATTTATAAAATCAAACAAGCGCGGGACAAATCTCACTGGAAACTGGCACTATTTCATATTATTCCCTTAGCCATCACTATGGATGCATGCATAGCATAAAAGACGTAACTTCCGGAGGGAGGGTGTAATTAGACATTGATTTGCTAGATTTCTGGAAACTGTCGACAAGACCACTAAAGTTACACTATAACAGAGAAAGCAATACGCCTCAACACTAACGAGTCTTTAACTTTGGCGGGCCATTGGTCTCAGCAGACGGTAATTTGCCTTTCGTTAAGTAGGCGACCCCTCCGAAGTAGCCAAAGTGTCTGCAGATGACCGACTCTGTTTTGTCCTATTCATGGCGGATTGGACACAAATTGGAGCAAGAGTTGCAGCCCAAGGGAAATTGGAGAGACACTGGGAAATTACAAAAATGAGATGACTCCAGAAGGATATTACTAACTAAACTATTATAACTGTAGTGGAATCTTGAAAATATAGAATGAGTGGCACTGACTGTAGCAACCACCAATGATAAATGTTGTATTAACGAATGCATTTGTATTTGCTAATGAAAAATTTATATCATTGTCATAAAGTTTTTCATTAACGGACAATATATCATTAATTGTTATGATGGTGCATCATTAATGATATACAATTTTCCTTAGCGAACACAAATGTATTCATTAACGGATTTATATCATTTGTGGTTGCTACATCGAGAACTATTTATGGTAAGAAAAACGCAATGACAATATCACAGCCAAAGCAAAAATATTTCTCGAAATTTTCCAAGGAAAACCCATCGAGGATGAACAATATTAAAGCACCCCAGAGAGTACAATTCATTGAATGTGCAGCCTTTAAAACTGGATATCATCAGGAGAGTCGCCTTCTGTTGTCATTCATAAGTCCAGTGTTAACTGGGAACAACCCCAACTAGTCGGTCCATGATGCTCCATCGTACCAGACATCATCAATACAACTTCCAAATGTCCAACGATGGAGATCATTCTGAGGAAGCAGAATAAGCTGCCACTGGCAGCAACACCAGTCTGTTTTTCTGCAGAGTGGGAAGGGATACTTATTCTTTCAAAGTGTATATTAGTATCTTTGTATTGTGAATATTTGCTAGGTAAATTTCATCTTGACTGCCACGTAAAGTATGCCATTCAAAATACGAGGGGTGGGTGGGTGTCATATTATGTACAGAAATATTAGAAAAAACCTTTCGAATTTTGGTTTTGCATGATTAAATGGTAATCCGTTTTAAGATGAAGTACTTGCATTTGAATTCAGGAACGTAGAAGTCATATTAGACGGAGAGTGCCCAAGGCAATGTGACTGTCCCATTGATTACAGGCCTGTATGTGGCAGTGATGGGAAGACTTACCCAAATATCTGTGTAGCAGAGTGTGACAAGTGAGTACTTGTACCTTAGCATTTATGGTTATCTGTACTGTAAACTTTCCTCAATCTGTATAACATTTTATGGTTATTTGCACTGTAAACTTTCCTCAGACTGTATAACATTTTATGGTTATCTGTACTGTAAACTTTCCTCAGATTGTATAACTTTTCGTTGCTTAGATTTATAAACGAAGGCGTGTCAAGATGTTGATTATTAGAAGTTCTAAAAACTCGCATCAAGGTCTGAATACGAAAAAACAACAACAAAAACAAAAAACAAAATAACAAAACAAAACAAAAAACCCAACAACAAAAAACACAATAATAATAATTCTGGAGAAAAAAAAAACGTTGACTAATATATCTGGGTGCTTTCACAATGTACCAGTCATATATGCACAAAATGTCTCGAGTTTGAAAATGTATCTGAAAGTTTTGGGGGATTTCAATTTTTTCACAGCACTATTGAATTTTAGTATCTATCTTTTGGTGAAAATGCAAGAATTCTCATGGATATGAAGTGAAATAATTACAGATGCATATTTTAGTAATAATAAAAAAGTTTTGCAATACTCGGTAACTATTTCACAAACTTCTACCAATTTTTCTTGAGTATCAACTGTAAAGTGTCACTCCACCAGACAGACACAAAATCATCCCCATGTGTTCATCAGCTGGCGACACGAGACCTGTTTTCCTGAGAGATCGCCTATCAGTGATGAATTGTAAAACCGTAATGAAACGCGCATTTATATATGACTAATCCGAAATTGATGCATTTGCCAAAATTTTACGATTAAATGAAGCCCCCTATGTTGTTTTTCATTATTTTTTTCATGTTTATTTTTTCTTATGGTATTATTTCAGAAGGACATATGTACAAGAAGGGGATAGAGATACGTTAATGCCAGAAATGTAGCTGTCAGCTAAAAAACTGAAATCTATAAATTTTTGACAAGGAAATACAATTTTGCATCTAGGGTTACGTTTGCCTCCGGTTACTATGAAAGCAATTATACAGTCTATAGTTAGAGCTGTGATGAACATTTTAGAATGTATGATATCATGAAATGTAATTAAAAGATTACATCAGCAAATACTAGTGTAGGGATGGTATCTCAGACAGGTGACTAGATATGTAATGATGTTCTATCTCAGACAGGTGGCTAGACATGCTATGATGTTCTATCTTAATGACAGAGAGGTGATTGCATTTAAACCACAAAATCCAAGGCCAACAAATTTTGAAAATGTTATCTTGATTCATGTTATCATTGCTAAACGTAACAAACAACACATAATGTAAAATGGAGACCATTATTGTACAATTACACGATTTATTATATAACAAATTGTACAAATCAACATTAAAATCACAGAAAATGTATATTTCCATGTCATTGACATTCATTACTTCCGTTTGGTATTTCAACAAATTCTGCTAGTAAACAATTAATATGCAGACAGTAGTCTTCAGTGCCCTTTGATCTTGACTATTATTATTGTTGTTAAGTGACATATCTAAATGGGGTTACAAGGGGTGTACGCCTTTTCTTTGGATGAAAATTTCTATTAAACACATTTTCTGCCGTTCTGGGGTCGGAACCCCCCCCCCCCCTCCTTTTGGCTGAAATTTATCCTTTTATCACCGTGGGTCATTTTGAAAGATTTTTCTTGGATCTATGGAATTTATGGAAATACTTTATATTTCAGTGGAGTATACGTAACCAAAAGCGGAGAGTGCCAACCCTCAGAGAATGGAGTGGATATAGTGAAAAGCTGGGGTCTCTTGGATTTGATTCCTACCACTGATCGATAGGACTATGTATCTAATGCAAGGCGTGTTTTTGTATTTATGATTTAAAAGATGTATTTGAATATACATTTTAAGATTGTATAAATAAAGAGTACATGTACATACTAATATTTATTAATGAGATGAAATAAAGGAAAATATGGACATGCAAGCATGTTTCACGACACAAGCTTATTGAACACACCTCACGAGGATGTGAGGTTAGACTTTTCTTAGCACAACAGGGATCATACATGCACTGGTCACCCTTCCTCAAATCTGTATCTGTTCTCATGATCTAAGGAATAATTTGAAATAGGGATTTTTGGGCACCCCTGCCCTGGAGTCAAAATTTAGAAAAACTTACAAAAAATGCGAAAACCTATTTCTATCATCGTGGTTCATATTTACGCCATTTATATTCGTAGGCAGTATAGCTCAGATTGTTAGACAGCAGACGCTCACAATAAACATTTTTAGTGTCCTGGTTCGAATTCACCTGTTGGCACACTGTTACTGTTTTATAATTTTCGCCTGTATAAACACCATTTTATTTCTTTGTATACAGGCTTGTGTATTTTGCTTCAACTTTCTTCCTTAAATGCATGTTTACTCTTGATATAAAAGACATTTACGGGAATGCAGATAATAAATTCTCTGTAACCAAAAGCAATCAATCTGAACTAAACCACAGTGTAAGCACACTTTGTTCGAGGACAAGAATCATTCACTCTGTGTTACTCAATACAGGTGTCACGAAAATATCATGCCGAGCAAATATGGCTGCGTTTGTCTTTCAAGAACACCACTGAGAAATAGTACTGTTGTGGGAGACAGTTCATTCCTCGTGAAAATGTGTGCATTGGCGATACTTTATGCCAAAAATGCAGGAAGAAGATTTACAGATTAGAAAAGAGTAGCGTTGGATCAGTTAAGGTTTTATGTCCAGTTGCCATTATCCAGAAATCAAGTAAGGACCCTCATACAAAGGGTGTATCTGTAAATACTGAAGGGGGATCAGATGAATACACAGTTATTGAAAGTGATAAAACCTCTTGCAAAAATTCATCTACCTCTGCAAGCGTCATTCTTCCTGTTATTTCTGTTGAAAAAACTAAGGCGATGTGCATGTGTGTTGCAAAGAATCAAAGGGTTTACGTATTATTCTGCATTCAGCACGTGCAGACATTTTCACACTGCAAGGTGTACTGGTACCAGCTGGGGTCAAATGTTGTAATTCTCATTTGAAATATGACTTCATTTTTGTAATTTGTATTTCTTACACCAATAACTTTTTTAAATATCATTTCCAAAGAAATGAGTTGTAAGTAAACGCCTACGAAGTAACTGCATCAAAATTGTTAAAAGTAAACTGAGAAATACGAAGCGAGATTTCAAGATAAGGAGCTAAAAATTCGTCAATTCATGCTGCTCAGATAACGACTGCAAATGGTTTCTTCTATCTCTACAAGTTACGTGTATTGACGAGAACTAAAGCAATGCATGAGAAACAAATAACTTCACGCATGTGGCTTAAAGTCACCAACCGGAACGGAAATCAATAAGCTTTTTGTAAAACCTGAAACCAATACCAGCCCTATAGGTCAACGATATATTTACGTAGAAGTGTTCCTTTAGTTCACAAGATTTTAGAAGGCTACGTTTTCATCCAATTTTGTCAGGCTTGCAGCACTAGTACCCTTGTAAAAATCATTGATTCGTACTGGTAATTTACTTCATAAGTACTATCATACCCACTTCGTACTGCAGTACATATGGCCTTGACCTGTGTGTGTCATTTTCGTCTGTCAATGATCTTCTGTACTTCTCACCGTCCGTCGCCAGGACTATTTTGGCCTTTCTCTTTTTTCCCATCTGGTGTGCATACAGGGTTTACATTTGCGATGTGGTGATTTTCTTTCTTAACACATGCCCAATCCATCTCCGTCTCCTCTGTTTTAATTTCTAGTTCAATGTTTGGTCATGGAATACAACTCTTTGTTGGAGATTTTCTGTGACCAAAACATCCTGCATATTTTGCGGAGACAAGAAGATTCTTGAGGTCTCGTTAAATCAACATCCAAAATTTCGTTTTAATAACAGTATAACTTCTCATTACTGCTTGGTGTGTAACCTAACTGAGTTACTGTTCCATACTGTCCAACCTGACAAAAGACAAATCTGACTTTGCTTACTCTATTCTTGATGTCCTTAGCTGTCCAGTTGTTGTTGCTGATAACACTGGAAAGGTAGTTGAAGTCTTCTACCTTTTCAATATTATTTCTGTCAGGGTTTATAGAAAAATAAAATCACAAGCTTAAATGAAAGGTCAATGTTCTTGTACAGAAAATTCTTGTGTATGAAATTTTAATATTTTCTTCCAAATTAGATTTACAGGAATGAAACTCTGCATATGATATGGTATAATAATTCCCAAATTTCTAAGATTGTATGTCAAAGGTCAATGTCACTGAAAGGGATGTTTCGAAATTCTTGATATAAAAGATTTAAGGTACATTTCTTCATTTCATTAAGGGACTTTGCAATGTAATTTCCTTATAAACTAGGTTTCGTTCTATAATATTTTTTATACGTTATATCAATTTTACGTCAAAATTTCATTTATTTGAATAGCCCCCTTGAATTATTCAATCTGAAGCCTTTAAGTATAATACAAAGAAATCACATGACACTGCCAGAATGTGCCTGTTGTTGACATTATAAATAGTATCATTTCTCGTAACAGATACTTTCTTTGTTTGAGTGATGGAAATTCACGATTACGGGACAAACGTTTTGTATTTTGTCCGAAGAGTCTTAAGATTGTGGGGGAAAACCCACGAAAATACAATCTGAACACGCTTTCTCTACCTTGCCTTTAATCAAGCATTTATATAGTCCTGTTGTATTTTTGGTTTTTTTCCAACAATATTTTTCTACAGTGGTTCTTTTTTTCTCCTTTCGAAAACATGTTCGTTTGGAATTACGAGAATGTTCCAATTTTTTTATCAGACAGTGGCGGATTCAAAACATTTTCAAAGGGATGAGACCCAAGATGGTATCTTTTCTGTCCAACGGAGGGTTCATATCCCAAAATGGCAAAAGGACTTTTTTGTTTCAAGAAATTCAACCATAGGGAGAAGAGCAACCTCTCAGTAACACTCCCTAGATCCGCCATTGGACATATCTTGAAGTTTATCAAACAAATAATGCGGACCATCAAAATACAATTTGCTAACATATCGGTGCGAATTTGAACTTCGTTTGTACGCGGTGAATAACCTCCTATCTGTTTTAATTATTCATTTAAAAATGTGATAATAATCTCTGTTTATTCCAAATATTTATGCCGCGATTCACGCACCTGTGCCGTCGACTGGTCATTTCTGGGACATCACAACAGATGTTGGCTGCACACCTTTCCAAATGGATATAAACTATGCATAATATGTTCCGATTTACATGCACCTTAATTGTGCTGTTAAAATATACAATTTACCATATTGTTTGAGCAGAATAGTTTTTTTTTAATGATAACTATCCTATTTTCAAAACAGTTGTCGATTAACTTTTACTATTTCACTAAAACGTATAACATATCCCATTTTAGAGAAATCTCACTAATTTCTTAACAATATTAAAAACACATGGTGACCCTGGACATATCCTATATATCATCAGAGTTTAGTTCCACATTTTACTTTATAACTATCAATTTTCCTAAAGATTTATTTTAAATTTGAAATAATAAATAAATGAAAATAAATAAAAAGCAAACCAAAAAAAAAACAAACAAACAAAAAAAAAAAAAAAAAAACACCAAAAAAAAAAAAAAAAAAAAAATAAAAAAAAAATAATAAAAAACGAAAAGGACACAAAGTAGTGGTCAATTTGTAACCGCAACTTTAATTTTCTACATTTTTGTAAACAATTTCAGAATAATTACGAAAAATTATCATCTAATTAACATATGAGATTGTGTATTTTACATTAATGAACTGGTTCCAGCTGTCTGAGTATCCCCGGGGCACAAGGTCTCAAATTTCGAATGATATTTCAATGATCATAAATTGGTAAACACATGTTATATCAGATGGCTATCAATCTATGTAAATGCGTTAAACTGCTATATAAAGCAAAAATGAAACCGGATTCACACATAATACATGTAGCGTATCTGACGTGGAATACTAGAATACATAATTTAAAACAATGTAAGTATAAAACTCGCTTCAGTGTGCATGTAGGTTTGATATAACACTTCGTTGTAGAATCTTGATAATACTAAAGATAGGGGCCAAATTCTCAATAAATGAGTGCTTTTAAAATCAGACGTTATTATTATTGAAGTTTCCTCTCATTCGTTTCTGTTATCCTGATTTCAATTCAGAACGAATTGCAGAAATGTTGATTACTTTCAATTTACTGCATGTATGTTTCACATGATTCTGAAATTTTGGATGCAGGTTACAGAAACTAAGGGATGAATATGCTAGTAATCTTTAGCTAAGTTTAACACCTCAGTCTGTAGATGGTGTATTTACTGCCATGTGAGCGACCTACTATTGACATCTTGGAATTCTCGGGGGGGGGGGGGGGGGGGGGGGGGGGAAGTTATTCACTGCAAATGGCTAGCCACTCCATTCATTACCTGAGTGGGGAGCATCATTCAGGTCCGGAGATAGAGTTGTTAGAGGAAAATAATCATAATTAATTCCGGTACGTAGCATCGTTTTTCGAAGGGGGGAAGGGGGGGGGAGGGCAACCGGAGGAGGAGAAATTGGAAGTTGACTCGTCTAAAAGTTTTGACAAGCAAACCAAAAAATCAGAGAGGGGGTAAAACTGCCTCAATATATCTCCAGCCTTTGATTTCTTAAAGGGGGAATGCATCCTTCACTACATGGCTTCAATTCATAGATTTCAAGCTTATATTATATCTTCTCATTATAACGAAATCTAGTGGGATGGGGAGACAGTTATACAAAATAAATATCTTCTGTTCAATATCAAATTAATATGTTTGTTTGTTTGTTTTTTATTTATAGTCGCCTGAGCAATTTTTCAGCTATCCGGCGACAAATTAATATGAAAATAACAGATACTGATCATTGTCAAAAAGTGCCCCCCCACCCCCCCCCCCCCCTCCCCCCCCCCCCCCCCGTCAAGCTTAACCAGAAAAATATCTGTAATTGTGCCTGTTCAATCATTGTTATACATGCATTAAAAATGAAATGCAGAACGAAATTGTAATTCCGGAGAATATTCATCTCACAATTTTACAATGTCCGCTTTCATGATGTAGTTATGGACAGAAAATTTCAGTCTGTCCGCATGCATGTAAGAATCAATTGTCACCTAAATTCTCGAAACATGTTTACATTGAGATTTCATTGTCTTGAATTTAAAAGAAGTCATATCTCTGTGTAGCGGTGGGTGATGTGCTTGTTAATCGCGCATATAAAGGGTGTTAAGAAAGTTCGTTCCATGATTTACAGCATGCCTAAAATTATTTATAAACAACTCATATACAAGTTTATATGTTTTTAATAACCAGACAGTCCACCTTTGTTTTTCAATACATTTTTAATTCTATTTGGCATTGAATGAATCAAAGAAATAAAATGTTTCTAAGGTATCTCCCTCCATGCACGGTGAAGTCGGCGTCGTAATTGGCACATTGTCGTTGGGCGCGGATCCTTGTAGGCCTCGCTGTCCAGAATACTCCATAGATTTTCGATGCAATTTAGGTCTGGGGAATTGCCTGGCCATTCTACTTTGGTAATAAAGTTTGGTAGATTATTTTCACACCAATTCTGTGTTAGCAGGGCAGTGTGAGGGGTCGCTCCATCTTGAACAAATGTGGCGTGTCCTGGATATTGAAGTAACTTTCGTTCGTCGATCCTACCACTATTTTTCTGTCGATTTAGAGCAGGTTTTAGTTCTTTTTGAAGGATATTGTTCACATAATAATCAGCATTAATAGTTTTGCCGGCTGGAACAATGTAAAGTTTGGATAATCCCTGTACTCCCATCGCACCCCATACCATGACTTTAGCGCTCGACTTGACGCAGCTTACATCTGGAACCTCATCTGACTGGGACCCCCATACAACATCGTCCTGTCGGTTCGGAACATGAAACAAATATTTCGTACATTCATCACTAAAGATGTAGTTTTCCCAGTCTTCAGCCGTCAAATGCTTGTGATCACGAGCAAATTTCAATCTCCTTTGCCTCTGTGTTTTCGTCAATAGTTGATTTCTCGGTCTTTTAAATGCCTTCCATTTTTTAACTTTTCGCAAATAATTAAAAAACAGTTACATGACTCACATTAAAGCCTGAGTTCTTAAGTTCCTGGCTGCATTTCCTTGTTGATTTTCCTCGTTTGTATTTTATGTTTTTCAGTTTTCTCTTTACTACCCCCACTATCTTCGAAGGCCGGCCGGATCTCGGTTGATCGGATAGTTGTTTATTCTGCTCTCGCCTTTGCCTCCACTTTGTTACCCATTGCTCACTTTTACATAGCTGCTTAGCCACATCCTTCACACTTAATCCTGCATCTAATAAAGCCAAAGCTTGAGCTCGTTCATTAATTGTATCAACACTTGTACAGGACGTCTGCTTTTTCACTGAACTCGGCATATTTATTTCATGACGTAATAGACACTTTGTTTACATCACACTGTAGTAACACAAGAGAGTGCACATAGGGAAGGATAACTGCTGATATAATGAAAAAAAAAGTCTATAGAGTTACCAGTAAAAATTTGAAACAAAAACATGTCGTTTTTCTATTTAATTTTTCAAATTTACAAACGGATCGAACTTTCTTAACACCCTTTACATGTACCAAATTACATACTTCTTCGTAATAAATGATATTTCTTTTTATTGTAATAATTTCAAATCCATTTATATCATTGCATGACAAACTGAAAGTCACAAAAAGAGCAAAACTGTGTTGGTTTAATTAAAACAGAAAAATTTAATTAAAATAGACATATAGACTAATTAGTCAATTAGTCGCAAGTTTTATCTAGCCATTACCTAGATTTAATTTTCTCAAGAAATATATGTAATTTGTTTTATGATGTGTCAGCCTCAACTATCACACCTCTGTCATATCAATTTTGTATTTTTCTTTCATCAAAGTTTCTTTTACAGTAAGTTATATGTTTTGACGCAGTGTTTTTAACGTTAATTTGACGTTACCAAAGTTGATACCAACAGCATGCGCAACGTCGGTATGAGCGAGTTTCTATAGTCATCTTGGAAGTTCTTGGTGGGTTCCTCACTGCAAAATTGTGAATAAATGGAAAATTTTTATTGAAATAGACATAATTTTTTACTGTTATTAATTGTCTCAAGACATTGTAAAAGTAAGTAATTTCACACCATTGCATTTACCAAATATAACATACGGTATTTACAACAACACATAATTTGACAATTCGAACATTACTAGCAGTACAGTATGGCTACATTTATTCTCGAGGTCTCGTCTGCTGACGAAATGCTTTCAGCAGTTAGAAGACTTTTTTCCAATTGAAACTTATCTAGATTTATAACGATATTGACATAATATTATTTTTGTATAGATCCACACTATGCAGATTATTTCCATTTTGTTGCTGTGTTTGGTCACGCTAGAGGTCGCTCTGGCTAGAAGTGCTCCCAAGTGTCCATGCTTCAAGATCTATAAGCCGGTCTGTGGAAATGACGGTTTCATGTACGATAACGCATGCTTAATGGAATGCGCGTGAGTTATTCTATATGACATGTGTTATTTTGACTCGTGGTCAAGTATATCATAATTTTCAAACATTTGCGGTCTGGCGTTGGGACCATAAACTAAGACTCGTCTTTATTCTTTTATTTATTTATTTTTTGCTATATATTACTTATATAAAAGCAGATCAATATTGAGTGTTAAAGTTTCATGGCTCCGTGTCCTGTTGTTGTAAAGTACATGTAAATATTGAATGATATTTGTGTAAAGGCAGATTGTTGTCTTGTTGCTCTTGGCCATTTCCTTTCATTTAAAAATCCCCCCTATATACGAAAAACCCTACTATGGTCCTAAAAAACTGAATCTGAATGGATTTATCATCTTTTGCATTTTCAGAGGTGCAAAGGCTGCGGGGGATACTGGATCATGTTGTAGGTGTAATAAAATCTACAGCCCTGTGTGTGGGGCTGACGGCAAGACTTACGGAAATATTTGTACAGCCTTCTGCAAGTAAGTAACAAAACTCTATATGCTCAAATAATTGTTACCCCTGTACATATGCACTAAAGACATTCAATACTCTTTTTCCTATAGGGGTATTCGGGTGTTGAATCAGGGCGAATGTCCGCGACCAACACTGTGCACAGCAGACTACAGACCTGTGTGCGGAGTCGATGGGGTAACCTATGGAAACGCTTGCGGTGCTCAAGCAGCGTAAGTTCTTTTAAACGTGAAAGTATACCAGTTTCAAAACGTACCCCAATAACTGGAAAATATACATATATGTATTTGACATGTTGCTGCTATTTTATGCTTTTCATGTTTTGTTTTGTTTTTTAGCTATCTATATGTATGTCAGTTGGTAAATGTTTTCTGAATTTGTTTACAATTTCGGACTACAGATGAAGACAGTGCTCCTTTGTGGGCCCAAATTGGTTGAATTAAGTATTGCATTGTATATGTAACTTGCACGAAATTATGGTATCGTAAATTTCAAGGATTTATATTTACATTTGCCTATGTTTTGTCTTATATGACACTACTAACGAAATTGACTTTATTTTATTTAATTAAATTAAATTTTCCATAACATGAAGTTCACATGATCAGACTTTTTACTTGCGTAAGAATACAATCACAGCTTCAAAGGTATTTGCGTCAATTGTACTGTATTTTCACCTGTCTTGACATCATAACAGAATGACAAAATAAACATAACGCATCAGAATACTTACACAGAGTTTATTTTGTAAACAGACAAGAAATTTATTAGTGAATAAAACACACATACCGTTCATTTGTTTCAGCTTTTAAAAATACTGTCTGCAACTAAAACATCTGAAGTATGGCGAATTCATACGGTGTCTTTGATATTTACATTATGACAATTCAATATTAGATTCACTTTATGACAATGGCAACCTGTTGTTTCAGGGCAATAGTCAACACCGTCACGAGCGAGGCTGGTTTCGAGCTCGAAAAATTGTTCAAGCCGGGGCATCGCTGCTTATCTTCATTTAAATCCTACAACAGAAATTTCTGGATTGAACAAAATGTCTCTTTCAGTTCGTGATATATTCTCCTACACACCCTGGAAGTAAAAAATACAACGTAATTGTAGCTGCACTTCGTTTAAATCTGTCAGTATAATGCTGCAACCACGAGTCCGAATGACAATGATGAACATGTTCCCTTCCAAAAACCTGACCTAGAGCTTAACATAAACTTGATCCATTTATCCTCCGCCATTTCTCTTAGATCTCTGAATTTCTGTCGAAATCTGTGTTCAGCAACTGCGTTTACAACTAGTACAAGTAATGTAGGCGACTGCCACCGTTTCTCCATTACCGATTGACTCACCGATAGTTTGAGCTGACTTGACGTTTCAAATTATCTTTATTTTACACTTGTTTTATTCTTTCCAACATAAATATTTATATTTTATATTCTCATATTCTCCTAGATATCGTTCCCAATTATTTATTCAATGAAAATTTAACAAAGTACATCGTGTGTTGTACGATCGTCTGCCTACACAAGTATGGAAGCTTGATATGAACACAAATCGAAACACATATAAATATAAGAAATAAGATATAATTTTTTAGTTTTATTGGGATATGACATTCGGGCGTTATAGGATTTGATCACGTGACCAACTTCATGTCATATCCCAATAAAACTTAAAAAAAAAAAGAAGAAGGAAATCTTATTTCTTAATTGTCTTTATATAACTGACGTTAATACCTCTGTGTCCTTAGGGACGCGGGGGGAATTTGAAACACTTTTTTTTTGGTACAGAAATGTTGCCATTGCTTCAGTGGGAGAGTGTCCTAAACTTTGTCCATGTCCTCGAATTTACCGACCTGTGTGTGGGGTTAACGGGAAAACCTACAGTAATAAGTGCGCTGCTGATTGCGAGTAAGTGAATTACCACATCTAATCTATCAGCTACAGGTGTTCAATCTAGCAGGAAATTTTACATGCATTTTTTTTTCTTGCATAGAAATGTTGAGGTTGCATCCCAAGGTAAATGCCCCAAACCATGCGCCTGTCCTTTCATTTTGAGTCCTGTGTGTGGTGTCGACGGCAAGACTTATCCTAACGAATGTACTGCCAAGTGCGAGTGGGTAGATCTAGATTCAATCAATCAGAAATTTAATATTCGTTGCAAAATTCGTTTTTTAAAGTCTCATTTTATTTCCCACAGAGGAGTGAAAGTCGCTTCCCAGGGAAAGTGCCCTTGTATCTGTACGCTTGATTACAATCCAGTCTGTGGAGAGGATGGGAAAACTTACCCTAATGCATGTACAGCTAAATGCGAGTATGTGTCTGTTTTTTGTTTATGTTACACTGTTGTTTCACTGTAATCACGGAGGCTGTGACTCTTGGTTGAATGATGTATGTTTATGTGATAGTTACATAGTATGGTGCTTTGCGAAGGTATTATGTTAAATTTGAAATGTTCACATTTCGTTTCCTACAGTGAAGTGAAAGTCGCTTCCCAGGGAAAGTGCCCTTGTGCCTGTACGCTTGATTACAATCCAGTCTGTGGAGAGGATGGGAAAACTTACCCTAATGCATGTGCAGCTAAATGCGAGTATGTGTCTGTTTTTTGTTTATGTTACACTGTTGTTTCACTATAATCACCGAGGCTGTGACTCTTGGTTGAATGATGTATGCGTATATATTTTTACATTAATAGTTTTATAATGTACTACTTTCTGAAGAAAAGATATTTAAGTTGTTTAAATTGGAATGTTCACATTTCGTTTCCTACAGTGAAGTGAAAGTCGTATCCCAGGGAAAGTGCCCTTGTATCTGTACGCTTGATTACAGTCCAGTCTGTGGAGAGGATGGGAAAACTTACCCTAATGCATGTACAGCTAATTGCAAGTATGTGTCATGCTTTTTATTATCGGACTGAACAACCACTGTTACACTGTTTCTACCTATTGTCGATAATTCGATCTAAGAAATTCAACGCCAATTCTGTTTTCAAAACCAACCCAAAATTCAATGTTGTGTTTTCTGGGCACTTGTTACAATTGTTACAATGCTTCTTCTCTGTATTTTAATCACTGGTGTTTTACATCATCACAGTACAGCTAATGCGTTTTACACACACAGAGATATATATATATATATATATATATATATATATATATATATATATGTATGTATGTATATATATATATATAAACTTTCTTCAGGGAAGTGACTGTTGCCAAGCAAGGAAAATGTTAACGTAATGGAGCACAGAGGACGTATTCATACACGCATGTGCAGAAGAATTCTAAATTCTACAGGGGGACCAATCTAGTCAATAAAATATTTTGTAATTTATCTATCTTTGTTTTTCATTTGTTCAATATCTTCATAGGTATCTAAATTTTAACCAGTGAATAGATATGAATAGTAAAAATATATATATATTTAATACACCAGGTGTGCAACGACATTTTGACCCCATCCTCGATTCGGGGCCGAATTTATTATCAATTTCGCCGAAACAAACCTATTGCCCAGCACAGTTAAGGTCAGAAAAGGTTTTCCTTCAGCAGTCTAAAGTCCGTCGCAATAATCCGACAACGGACACAATTTAACGATATTTTGAACATTCCCACCAAGGCGTGACCACCATGCTGCGACACCACGAAATTGCATCTCCGCACCAAATGATATTAGGTGGGAAAGGAAAACTGCACAATAATTAGTTAATTTAATATATTTTTTAATTCAGAATCAAAACAAGCATAATTTCTTTATTATTTCTCATTACAATATTAAATGTTATCAATTTTGCCAAAATTTATTTGTAAATTTGATTATCAAATCTGGTAGAGTAAGATTTTTAAGATTTATAAAAGGGTTGTTATTGGGTGGTCTCTTTTAAGTGCGCACTCTTACAAGCAAGTCGAGTTTCCTACTATTATTTTCATAAATTTGTCTTTATTGTAAAATCCATGAAAATAATATTCATATTTAATAAATACAAGTTACTTAATTTTGCTTACTCCGCAATATTGCTGAGGTTACACAGGTTTCCAAAGGGTTTTCAAACCTGGGCGACGGAGGAGGAGTATAAAATCTACTGTCATAAATATGCAATGTTATATCAATGCTACTCTATTTGCATGTTCATTTGGGAGAAAATAAACCTTGCGGCAACCGGTTTATATTTCAATTATAATTGTTACATATAGGCACAAAGTGTAGAGAAGTGTGGACAAGCTAATTAATAAGCCTAAACGCTTATCTGACTCACACTGCACAGTACTTGTAGATGACACAGATGTTTCGATGTCCTTATTGTGACCCCGAATTACACCAACCAACCTCAGTGTCCAAACCTTGGTCCAGAGTACGGCAACAGACCATGGGTGACTGTGGTCCCGAAATAATCCAACATGGCTGTGCCCCTAAACCATGCCACCAGTGTTGCTAAAGTACACATCATCCCTCCGCGTCCTTGCCGAGATTCCAACAGTCCTAGGTGTCCCCACTGTGACCCGAGTCTTTGGACCTAAACTATGAACATTAACGCTAACTGTGGAGATTTATATTGAAGACTGCCTGGAAGGGGCCCTACTACACTCGGCTTGTTGTGGCGAGGGGTCGGTGGACCCTCGGATCCCCTGGGGACGGGTCTTCTTGAAGATCCAGGGATGGTTGGATCCTCCAGAAGGTGGTGGATAGGTCCATCTCCTATTCTTCAATTTGACAGCCCACGGATCCCATCACTATAATTGGGGGAAGAGCTCTTTAAGAAAGCTATTGCAATTCTTCATCTATGGTCGATCGACCTTCGGATCTTTCTCATTATAATCAAGGAGACTGTGTTAAGGTCTTCACTAGTGTTGAGAAGGTTAAATTGAATGATGGCTCAACGATTTCTAAAATAACCAGCTTGATTTACAGCGGAGTTTACACTAAATGCAAGTTTCAAAGTGATAGGAAGTTAATAAGATTGCAGCAAGCGGTCGAGGCTCAGGCAAGATTTCCCGAATCACTTTGTGTGACACGGGCGAGAAATTCGGAGTCAAATCTCGCTGAGATTAACAGTAAGATAGCGCACATAACAGGATGTATGATATGAAATTAGAGGGGTTTTTGTATTTTATTTTTCGATGAAAATTTATTATATTAAAAAAATGAGTTGACACGGTATATTATAGGTAAAGGTATAAAGCTAGAAATGTCATGAGTATTAAAATAATGTTTATTGCATGTTTGGATGTTTTGATTTGCATGTATTCAGCATATCAAAAGAATTGACCTATAAGTGAGAACGATTTCTGGGAAAAAAAATCACTTTTGAAAATCAATGTTCATTTGTTATTTTTACGATATATATTTCTAAATTTTTCTAATTTGTATTTTGAACCTAAAATTTTGTATTAACCTTCAAAGTTGGCTAAAATAGCATTTTCTCAGTAAAAACGCCTATCTTTGCATGAATTTTGGCCTAGAAGTCCTTCAGGACAGACCAGTATTTTGATAGATTTGTTCTAAGAAATAATTCAAATTAGGATTTTTGGGGGGGGGGGGGGGGGGGCACACCTGCCATAGGATCGAAATTTACAAAAAATGCGAAAACCTATTTCTATCATCGTGGTTCATATTTATGCCATTTATATTCATAGTATAGTTCAGATGGTTAGACCGCAGATGACCACAATCGAAATTTTCAGTCCTGGTTCGAATCCACCTGTTGGCAATATTGAACTGTTTTAAAATTTTCGCCAGTATAAACAACATTTTATTTATTTATTTATTTTGTATACAAGCTTGTGTTCAATTTTCTTCCTTAAATGCATGTTTGCTCTTGATATGAAGGACATTTATGAGAATGCAGATCATAAATTCTCTATAACTAAAAGTAATCAACCGGAACTATACCTCAGTGTAAGCACACTTTGTTCAAGGACAAGAATTATTCACTCTGTGTTATTCGATACAAGTGTCACGAAAAAAAGAATCATGCCGAGCAAAAATGGCTGCGTTTGCCTTTCAAGAACGTCACTTAGAAATAGTACTGTTGCGAGAGAGACACAATAATCTATACCCTGATCAGGTTTTTAAGCAGTAGGGCTACACTTCAGTAATGACAACTAATTTCTTGAATTTCATTTTCACAATTTGTATTTCTTACACCAATGACTTTTTAAAATATTATTTCCAAAGAAATTAGTTGTAAGTAAACGCCTACGAAGTAATTGCATTGTTAAAAGTAAACTAAGAAATACGAAATGAAATTTCAAAATAAGAAACTAAAAATGCGTCCACAATTCATGCTGCTCAGATAACGACTGTGAAATTGTTTCTTCTATCTCTACAAGTAGAACTAAAGCGATGCATGGGAAACAAATGACTACACGCATGTGGCATAAAGTCATTGACCAAAGCTTTTTGTAACGACTAGAACGAATACCTATAGGTCAACGATATATTTACACAGAAGTGTTCCTTTTATGGCGGTAGGCTTGTGTTGTAGCCTGGAAACTGCATTTAGTAGAGGTTACTGATACCTGCAATAGTCTTTACAGTAAAGGTTAAAAGGTTTAATTGCCAGACACTCCTGTCACTAGATGTATTACTTTAAGAGTATCTGACAGTTGAGGGTGTCGATAAGTGGTGATGTAGAGATGTTGGGCAATAGTAACTTTGGTTGATCGATTGTTATTATTTTCTGCCACACTCAACAATTTTTCAGTTATCTGGTGGTGTCCAGTTTTTATTGATGGAAGAGAGATCCCAGATACAATGTACCCGGGAAGAGACCACCGACCTTCCAAAAGTAAACTGGCAAACTTTCTCACATATATCGGCGCGAGCGAGATTCGAACCCGCACAGACTAGATATGAGAAGCCTTCTGATTTTGAGCGCGATGCTCTAACCACTCAGCCACGGAGGCCCTAACTTGGGGAGAAAAGTATATTACCTTTAGATGTGAGACAGCGCATTTTCGAGGCATATGATACCGGACCAGGATTAAACCCATAGCCACTGTCAGCAGAGAAATTCTGACATGACACAGTGCCAACGCCACAAAAATCACTAACATATAGGTGCGAGGTAGAGACTTGAAGCCAATGTCACTGGTCTACCCGTCACTGCCAAGGTATTGCTGTCTTGATAATATGTCAAAAGCCACAGAAAAACTCCACCATGATATTTTAGATAAGTTAGAATATCTAGTTAATGTAATAAATTCTAACATGGCTTGTACAATGGTGTTAATATTGCTTGTGGATGTGATTAGCAGAGTTTGGAGATTAAAGGTTATTGCACCTGCTGCATGAACTGTGTATAAGGTTTGTTCTGTAATGGCTGTGCAGTACCTAGTGTCTAATCTAACAAGTAATGGGCGATAGTTTATAGGACCTGGCAGTATGTGCAATTGTTGTTTGTGCGCCTGATGTACTGGCCTAGACCGCTCGGTAGACAGCTTTCCCTACCCCTAAGCGTCTTTAATGATTTCGTCGTAGTGAATGTTGAAGTAATATTTGAAATATTTGAGCGGTTTTGTTTATGGTTGGATTTGAGTTTAGATGTGAGTTTAGTATTGTAAATTAGGCGTTGTTTGTAGATAGTGCGATGAATGGAGCTCTAAATTTATCTGACCCTTAACATATCATATGTGATATCATTATTTCCTTGTGCTTTTTGTGATTGGCAGTGTTGTCGACGGTCTCGTTGCATTGATGCCAACATGTGAATGTATCCATTAGAAATTGAGTTGAATGTATTGTGAGGATCTGTACAAGAGGGTAAGGATGGTGTTGAGTAGATCTGGCCTACTAGCTTGGAATATTTAAGAGCTTATAGTGCACTAGGGCAATCTCTGATATTCCTGATTGTCAATTAATCATCTCTGTCGAGTAGACAACAGTGCAAATAGATGGACAATAGTCTGTGTATTTATACTCCTCCTTCTGAGATCCCGTGGGGTCAAAGATGGCTAAATCCGTTTTGCATGTGGTAAGTTTTTTACTCCTATCAAAGAAGATTTTTTGGAACCCTTCGTACTGCATGTCTATGTATTGCAAATGCATTACTATGTATTGGGTTAATGTGTTTTCGGTGATTGCACCGCCATTGTTGGTACACATGTAGGAGGGGTAGGGGAGGGAGAGGAGGTCCATTGTTGGTACACATGTAGGAGGGGTAGGGGAGGGAGAGGAGGTCCGTGGTGACATTGGCTGTAACTGTTTGGTAGGTGTCTCAGGTATCTCCCATAATTGTGTCTCAGGTATCTCCCATAATTGTTTTGTATTTTCATATTTGTACTTTTCCTCCTCCCATCTTCTGTTGGCTTTGTTATTATTCATGTTAATGTGAAGTGCTTTTAGTAGTGTGTTTGCAGGGTATGTTTTGTTAGAGGGGATCCTAACCCGGTACCTTAGAGAAAGTCGGAGGCTGCGTACGTTAAGCGGTAGTTCTCCCGATTCCAAGAGGACTGTTCTTTTCAATTACATTCGAAAATAAAATATATCGATACATATATGTATAGACAGGTACAATTCACCACAGAAATTGGAAACGTAGAATATTATTTGCCACTTTGAGGGATCTGATTGCAAAAAATTCCACTTGCAGAGAATACCCGTTATACGGTAGGTCTTGTTACCAGAGTTATAAACATGGCAACCATAGCCAAGAGTTGATCTGATAAGAGATTTGTAAAACATTAGAAGAGTTTGTTTGTCTGCGTCAAACTTTGTGTCCGCAATAGAATGTATAAGGTTAAGAATTTTGCAACATTTAGTTTTTAGTTTTCCGATGTGAGCTTTGAATATCAAGTGTTCTTGTGTACACTTGACTAGAATTACCAAAGAGGACTGCAACAGTTTTTGGTTGAAACAGTTTAAATCCCCATCAGATGGACAAGGTAGAGTCCAGAGTGTTTTACATTCAGAAGTTGATGATTTTGAGAGTGACCTTTGTGATGGATTTATGTGTCATCTGCGAATCTGCAAACTGAGAGAGATCAGCGACTTGCTATGGTTGTTTGCTGTGAATTGTAGATGATAATTGATCATGAGATGAAGAGTGTTAGTTAGTTATTAGTTTGCTGTTAACATCTATGTTCAATAAAATATTTAAGTACGAAATAGGTGTGGAAGACTTTGTAGTGTCCTTTATTTCAAGTTCACTGGGATATATCGAATCGACGTATGAATGAAAATGATTATTGTTAATAGATAAAACTTCGTCGATATATCTAAATGTCGAGTTGAAAGTCACAGCAAGAGATGTTTTCTTCTCGTGTAGAAACTTATGAATATAAAAACAGGTCAGCTAACAAAGTAGCATAATTCGTGCCTGTGGGAATTCCAACCAACTCCCTTTTTCAGGACTGTTGGAAGACCAGATTACCAAAGACTTCGAAGATATTGTCAATGAGGAACTTCAAGAGTACTTGCGCGAAGAATCAGAGTACTGTTTAACAAAGTAATTTTTTGAATGACTGATCACTAGATATGAATACTTCCTTTTTCCAAGGGTTCGTGTTTGCTCATCTCTCTGATTTGTAACTTCTGTAGGAATTAAGAGATTGAATACTGTTCGTTATCTGAGTCTTTTCATGCAGGCCTAAATATGTCTGGTGATTCAGAAAAAGACTGGGACATTTTGTGTGTTTCTCAAAGGTGGCTGCGTAATACAGGTTTGACAGTATATTAATCCATTTGTTAGACAAGATCACAGGCTTTAGAAATGTCAATGAAAATTGGCCCTGTGTAATGATTTTTGCCAATCTTTCATTATGACTTTGGTTTCTAGCTGGACAAGATTGTTCATTGTACTCCATCCGTGGTGGCAGCCACTCTGCGCAGTGTGTCTTGTTTATCCAGAAACCATCTCAACCTGGTGTTGAGCATTTTTTCAAAGGTTTTGCACAAATGTGATTTAAGTAATATTGGTCTGTAGGAGTCAGGAACATGGGGGTCCTTGTTTGGCTTAGGTATAGGATGAATATGACAATTTTCCAAGATAAAATTGGAAATTGGTTTTAGTGAAGTATTAGTTGTAGAAATGTACTATAATGTTTGTGAGCTTGAAGGGAGGTTTTTAAGCATGAGGTATGTGATTTTGTCCCCCCAGGGTGCAGTGTTTTGTTGTGTATAGGAGCGTGTTGGAGACCGTGCAGTGTAAGCGGTACAATGATTGTTCCAGTGTTGGTGTCATGTCTTTAACTTGGAGTTTGTGCTTGAAGCTGTCTCTGACTTATGTATGTGCTGGATCAAGGTTTGTGTTTGAACTAGCTTGATGGAATGTTTTGGCAATAAAGTCTGTCTTGTCTTGTGACTTGTATGCGTTTTGTATTGTGGAAATAGTTGACTTAGTGCTTGTGTCTAGAAGTGCCTTGACCTTTTTTTCAGACGATGGTTATATTTGTTCATGAGTGAAGTTTTGTCGAAGTATTTGTTGTTCCTACAGGATAACGTGTTTACATGCTTTGTTGTATTCTTGTTTGGAGACATAGCCCTGCTGAATTTCTTAAAGGCTCTGCTAGTTTTCCTTGCTCGAGTGCAGTTGCGAGTCCAAAGACAGTTGATTGGTCTAGTGCTTGTTTTACCCGATGTATTGGGAATTAGTTGATTGCCGTCTGATGTAGTATTTGGTTGATGTTTTCCGAGTATTGATCTATATTGTCATGTGTTACTTGGGTAGCTCGGATTGTGCTAAGTATTCGAGCAAAGCACAGGGGCTCGTCACGAACTTTTTATTTTATTATTAATTATCACCATCTATATCTATAATTAATGTATATATATAATATAGAATAGAGAGGGTCAGTTGATGACGGGCTCCTGTGAGCAAAGCTGGATCAGTCGGCTTTAGTGTAGATCAAAGACGGGTAATGTTTTGGTTTCCATCTACGGAGCAAGGGAGAAAATAGAGATAACCGGGGAATTATCTGATCCGCAGACGTCTTGTACAACTAACCACTCAGGGATGACCAATTTGGTTCGTTGTATATTGTTCAGCCTCCCGCTCAAGAATTTTTCACTCATATGGAGATGTGACCATTGCCGGTGAAGAGCTGCAAAATTAAGGCGTATGCTTGTCGCTTACGGCCTTGGAGCAGGGAGGAATCTTTTTCATGGAACACCTTCTATGACATGGGACCTCAGTATTTGCGATTTCATCCAAAGGACCCATTTACTCACCTCTTACAACAAGGATGGGGGATATTGATGACTTATTCTAACCCGGATCCCCACGGGAGTGGCCGATATGGTGTGGCACGATGGTTCCAGTTAATGCTGATGTGTTCCTCGTATTTGGATCAATCCTAGTAAGGGACCCATCATTAAGTATGACTAAGATTTGATATGCCCAATCCTCTCCCTCTTTGTCCGTATTTTGAGTGCAGGTTGGTGATGGTTAATATCTTGAGGTGGTGAGCAAATGTTGAGTGTTTATGGAATCCGAGTTGAATTTATGCACCTACCATTTCAACAGGACCTACGTCATAGTTGATTTGTAGTTTATGGTAGGCGATAGCTATAAATCTGACGAGCCCACCGTCTTGTCAATGTCTGTCTTACCTAAGGCTGTCACGTGTACAAGTGTAACCGGTAACGTTTCGTGTTTGGGCTGTAAACGTTTACAAAATCCCTAAACGTTTAAACGATGTCTTATATATGTGGCACAAATCTTGCAGGGTTCAATTTACAATCTAAATTATTTGAATAATTATTTCAAGTGAATAAACTTATTAAACAAATTGCGAGGGGAAGTAATGAATTTATAAACGTCCGTTGCCTCTGAGCGCGTCTTTTCCACAGCGGGTGGAACTGTTACAAAACTGCGCTCCTCCCTTGACGCTGAGAACGTGGACAAACTGATCTTTTTGAACAAAAGATTAAAACATAAAGTGAATTGCGCTGCTCCGCCTGCACGTGAAGTCCATGTTAAAACCGAACCGACGGAAGAAGCCGCGGCACCAGCTCTGCCCTTCTGGACAATCTAATGTGAAATCACTGAAATGAAAATTTGAAAAATGAAGTTTATTGTGAATTTGTGATCTGTATTGTGCAAATGTTGTTCAGTGTGAATAAAATTGAATTCAATTTAAATGCTATCCGGATATTTATGTTCGTGTATTTTATTCTGTCTTATATTTATACTCCGGAACGTCCGGTGACAATCTCTGCATCGTCCATAGAACGAAGAAAACTGAAACACAAACATAATGGTCATTAATGGGTCTTAAAATTCTGTGCGTATTTTATTTTATTAAATTATACAACACTTCGTTTAAACGGTAACGTTTCGTTTACAATGCTTCGTTTAAACGTTTACAAAATTTTGACAGCCTTAGTCTTACCATATATTGTCATGCAACACTCGGCGACTTACAGGTAAAATGTGTTATCAAATGAGTCTGGCCGAAGGAGACGTGTCCTATATTAGTCGTTTGAATTTACCAGTGTTGGACCTAAGGCCACGAATATTCCTTGCAAGACAATGAATTCCATCCAAAATAAAAGCCGAATGTTGTCTCACCAAAAAGAAAAAAAAAAAGTAAACTGCCGTCCCTTTTAATGTGCTAAAGCCCCACAAAGTGCTCTTCAAACAAATACCCAAGTTCATTCCAGGGACCTACTGTTACTTTTCCAAGTAGTTATCAGGTTGCTTATTTTTTGACGCGAAATACGAAATTTAAAAGGTCACAAATTTGGAGATGAAAAGACAAGGGGAAAAAAAAGGTTCATTTATGCCCCCCTTGGCTGAAAAATTGAAAAGGAATTCTACACACGTATCATTTAAATCAAGATATTGAACGGACATCTTGCCAAGTCTAAAGGGGATTGACCCTTGGCCAATCAATATGGGTCATCTACTCCTCAAGATGTACAAACTTTGATGTCTATTTAGCAAAGGGTTCTAAATATACCGAGTGGATAGTATTGGCCCACGTCAAGAATGGGTCCATGCAACTTCAAAATCAATAGGGGTCTTCTTCCAATCATAACCTGTCCAAATAACGAAATGTCATTCATTATGATCAAGTGAATGGTTCTCAAGATATCAAGTGGTCTACAGACCAACATACCAACAGGTGTAAAGCAACATGCTACTCTTCTTTGAAGGCTTCCTAAGGAACAAAATGTCAATTATCCTGTTGATTCATTCCACAACACACAAACCACCATATTTGCGGTATGTTTCATGGAACCAGTTAAATCTTTAAAACTGTACTTAAAACGCCATATAGATAATGAATAACCATCACTGAAACGACTTTTTATTAATTCATAATAGCATGTGCTATCAATTTCACAATACAAAATGTCAGATCTCCTTTGTACAAAACATGATTCTGCAAAATCCCTGCAAAGTTTAAAAAATTACGGCATTTTATGACCACATTTTCATCAATAAACACACACTTATCACAGATTTCTGCACATTTACCGGTACGCTTCCATTATTAAACAAACATTCAATTGTTCGTGCATACACATACAATGAAAATTCATAGAATTCAATGAATAATATGCATGGAGAAATGCTTATACATAAATATTCACTTGCAGAAAATAAAATAACGCACTTGAGGAGGAATATCAATATTGCAAATACAATTCAATGCCCTTTGATTTCCCGTTTTACTCTATTCATCGTCTATATTTATCATAGCGGTCCCTCCCTGGACTAGAATGTCCATTTCTCCTGCGTTTTGTGGAATGTCTTTCTGGGGAATAATAATGGTCCTTTTCTTTGTAGTATTTTTTCCTACTGACGGATTTGTAACGGTCTGGAGATCTACTTGGGGACCGACTTATACTCCTGGAACGCGACTGTTTCTTACGTTTGTGGGAATGTTTATGCTCCTTTGATGACACATAACGATCACGATCATGAGAACTAATGTACTTGTCCTTTTTGTGCTTCTTTAATGGGGGAGACCTAGATCTGCTGTGCCTTCTGTTCCTTCTAGGGCTTTTGCTGTCACTCCGACTTGATGAGGACCTGTGGGATATTGGAATAATTACTTTTTCAAGTACTCTAAACCTTGAGCAGTTCCTATTTTCATAACTAATGAAGCCGTTTACATAAAAGCATAATCTGTTCTATGCCATGCACATGTACATAGTTGAAATGATGTGCAGTATTCACATGAAAAAAAAATAAAATAAAAATTCATATCCCTTGTATGGACAGGAAAACTTAATTTTACACACAAGTGAAGGAATCTGACTTAAGGCATTTTTACTGTCATAGTACCCAATAATGCTAATCAACCATCAACATTTTGTCCATTACAACTGAAATCAAATCCTATGAATTCTTTACTACACAGGTTTTTAAGTTCCTTACCTGCCCCTACTTCTGGACCTGGACTTTTTGATGTTGTTCCTTCTGTAATAAGACATAACCATTATCACTATCAAATATTCCAAACTTCTACATTGTATATCGGTGAGTACATATGCATGATCTATATAAAAATCGGTGCGACGATATTTACACAAAATTTCATCAAAACTTAACTTACATAGACCCATTCTCTGAGTGTTTATCCTCCTCTGCTTTGATGCGCTTTAAAGCATGCAATAATGCTGGATTGGGACTCACATTTTTTGGAGAACCTGTAGAATAAAAACATTGATCATTTTATTCATACATCTTAACCAAATATACATCAGAAACAATGCAACGAACAAAACTGATGACTAACTGGGTCTTGAGGCATCTTTTGGTGTACCATGATCGGATGAAAGACCTTTGGCTCGATTTTTAGCTTCCATCTGTGCTTTCTTTAATTCATTCACTTTAGCCTCCAATTTTTCATGATTTGGCTGGAAACAAAATGACACCCATAACAACCTCATAATTAGTGATGAACTATCAAAATTTATTTCCCCAAGTGTATGTGCAATGCTTTTAATCCATTACAACATTTACCGAAATTGTTCCAATACAACTAAATATCTTGTACTCACTCTTGGTCTGGCATAAAGCTTCAAGATGGTGAGACAGATTTCCTGAATGTGATTCTCATCGACATTGAAAAGGGCAAACCATGGTGGACTGCATGGCAGTGGAATCTGAGAGAAAAAAATACATCACTAGTACTTATGGAATATTCAATATTTATCCTACATCACCATTAACCAATCTGTTTATCTAAGGGGAAAATTGTATCATATTTCTAACACAAGATGTAAATTTGCACAAAAAATCATCTTGACAACTGATTAATGGGATGTAGGCAGGATTTGAACTGAAAATTTTCAGTTTGTGTTTTCCCCAATTTTAAAATTTACAATGCTGAACTATAGGTATTTCTAATGATCAGGAAAAAATTGAATGTCAGTTGTTTATTTACAAGAGATACAGTAATCGCAAGTCTTTGTTATTAAACAATTCAAATGAAATACTAATGAATAACAAGAGTTGATCATACATATAATATTTCTATTGCAAATGAAGCTTCGTAATTTTTTTTTGCCATGAAACATTCTATATGAACATTGGCTGTTCACTAGCACCACTCAAGACACCCTCATTCAATGTAATTTTCTGAGGAATGACAATCACTTTTTACAAATGAGGTCCCAATTTTGCATTTACAGATTTACACAAATTGGTATTGTGCACAGGAATACACAATTAATTTTGACTCTCTAAATTTTTAGGATCCTTAATTGGGGAAATTTGGTTATTTTTGGATTGGTAATTTGTCCAATTATACCCCCCACCCCAAACAAAAACAAATCCATGCAAGTCAACTTTTAAAATTTTTCTGAACACTTTGTCCCTTTACTGTGTATATAAACAAATGCAAGTATCATTTTATAGCTTCCAATAAAGTTGTTGGCATAGAAGACCAGTCTAAAATTATGTATCCATTACATACCTGTAGCTGTCTAGCAGCCAAGTATATACATGCACATGCTATCGTCTCTGGCTGGAATCTCACAAATACTTCTGTTCTAAAACTATCATTCATGTAGTTCCTGCAGAAGAAAACAAGCTTCTATTGTCTTATTCACTTTTTATATTTTGATCTCTAGATGCATTGAAATAATCGCCATTACATTTGGGGAACATGTATACAAATTTAGACATATTTTGCTTGTTTTGTACCTTCGTGTTCAAATCTGCATATCATTTCCTAGTGTGTGTAATTGAGAAAACCATAAAAATACCAACCATTTTCCTGTTGCTGTTGATTAAAGTGCACCCCAAAGTTGCTGGAGTTCCCTGTGCAATTAATAATTGGTTAAAAATAAAGAAAAATAAAATTATTCAGGCGGATATTGACTATCTGCTTGCTTGCCAACACTCCAGTCTCCAGTTACAACAGTCTTGTTCTCCATTGGAAACTCCAGTATATGTCCAGTATGTTGATGGAACACTTTATCACAACTGCAAAAGCTTCTTGTCAAATAGACACTCTTCTGATAATGTATATGTTCAAAGGTTTACTCCTAAAATGTTCACTCGCCTACATCGTTATCCAACACAGAATGTAATAGTTTTAACATACATGAATCATTTCCACTATACAAATAAGTCTTTTTTTCATTAAGCTTTGCCTTTTCATTCATTTCACCATGACAATAACATGTAAAGCAAGACATGAAAAGTTCTAAAGTAAAATCAGCCATATTTTATCAATAACATAACTGAACTTTTCCATGCCAAGATGGAATACTTCAGTTACTTTCCGGATGCTGGTTCCAGTCTGGTGACTTGGTTCTGTTCTGTCCATGTGTCGCCTATGTGTCAGGCCATGGCAAAGATGGAACTCTTGAACATTGTGGAGCGTTTCTGGCAGCTAGGCAGACGTTGCAATGACAGACATCTCTACCCACCTAATTCTGGGGTAGGCAAAAAGGAAAAGTTCAGCATTAATATGGTTTCCTCATACAACACATGAAAATGTATGCAAGACTGAAGGTACTGAATGGAATATTGTATTCCTTGTATATTTCCACAAGTGCTAAATAGTGGCTCTTGAGAGACAAAATCAATTTCATTTCAGAAATCTTTCACAAATAATGAATGTTATAATACCATATTATAATCTAGAGAGAGAATGCCATCAGATTGGCATTGTTACATGTTGTGATACAAGTACACATAACTTACATAATTTCCCAGTTAGTAGATCAGCAATCAGTTTATTTGTTACAAATATACTATTTCACTGTTGAAATCCATCCGTTGAACTTACACATTTATTGCTTTTACAGGTTGAAATAAATTTCAGGTGGTCTCTCCCTCATATTGTAACAAATTCACTATTTCTTTTCAACATAATGAACCAGCATTAAGAACAATTTTTTTTCTCTCTTTCAAAACACAGAAATTGGAAAACCTAACTAATGGTGCAAAATGTATGTGGAAACTTTGTATTATACATTAATAATAAATATATATATATATATATATATATATATATATATATAAAAAACAAAAAAAAACAACAAACAAACAAAAAAAAACCCATCTTCATCACATGGGTAACTTAACCCATAATAAAATATGGATACAATTTCAATTAATTTGACAATACAACTATTTTTACATAAAGAATACCTACCAAGCACACTGCACAAGTCTCTGATTTCTCTCTGCTTCAAGTACTTGCAAGTACATCACAATGACCTGAAAAATATCACAACATGATGAAAATGTAAAACATTTGACATACACCATGGTCTTGACTGCAAGAACCAGGACAACCACTACATGCCAAAGCTATGGTCGGCTAATCTAGCAGTTTAACATGTCACCATCACTTAAAGTTAATTAAGATTTAAGTTTCTCAAATATTTGTTGTAAAAGTGTCTGAAAAAAAATATTCTTGTATGACATTCATAATAACAATGTAAGAATAATATGACATGATATACCTTATGTGGGTGTTGTACATGCACACAGAATCCCAGCTCTTTCAGTATACGACGTTCTGCTTTGATCACTTGATTTTTGGTTGTGATGTAGTTCTGGTCCAGTATTAAAGGATGGATAGTCCTAAAATGCAAGAATTAGCAAAACATGGCATGTGTTGATAATTTATTCTTGTGTTTTCCCCACAATTCCTCCATTTTTGAATTTCTCTCTGCTTCAATTTTGCATATGCTGAACAGTGGCTTCAAAAATTTTCCTGTCTTGCATATTTAATATAAAAAGACATATAAATCATAAATAAACAAATTGACACACAATTCAGGGTTTTCAATAAGCACAAACACACAGCAAAGTGTTGCTGCTTTGATTGACAGAGATTGCCGACTTGGAATTTCCTCTAATGTAAAGTACAATGTTTCTCAATCACACAATTACAACGTCACAAAATTATTTCTTATGTTATACCTTGCTGTTTATTCAAATAGTAATATCTTACTGCTGTTCTAAGTCATGTGGGCTTTTTTTAGTTCTACTGTAAACAAATGCTTGTCACAATGTGCTGTTGTTTTAAAACTGAATTACATCCAAGATATTCTGAGTGTTAATGATAGAATGAAAATCTTTGAAGCATTACAAATGTACATAAACATGAATGAACCAACCTCAACCACCAAAATTTTCTACAGTAAGGTATAATTATGGGGTAAGTAATAGAAACAAAAACTTTAATCATGAAGTGACTCTTCATTCATGAAATTGCAGTTTTAATGAATCAGCAACATCTTTTAAAAGTACTTTATGTGACAGACAATTGAAGTAATGACAATTTAATTATGATACTTGGATTCGGATTCCAATCTTTGAAAAAAGTCAGGGAGCAAAAATTTGGGTTGGTCAGGAAATTGAATTAGAACCCTTCATTTTTTTTCCAGCTATTCTAAATATTCTGATGTGTAGTTTTACTTCAACCACCATTTCATGACCATGTAAATTCTCACAGCCTTTCTCACATCCAGAAAACAACCAATTTAAAAAAAATAATTTTTTTTTTTTTTACTTTTCAGACAAATCAAAATTTTTTTTGTGTGTGACAAAGAAACCCCTGCACATGATATAAAACTGGTTTTCCACATTGACCCAGAATGCACTGTTAACACTCACCCCCCCCCATCATATTTTTCGGGGGACACTCAAGCATAATCGTGCTTATGGAACACAACTTGACCTGCCTCCAATTACTAAATTCCACTGCTTATTGAAAACCCTGCTGATTTTCACACACTTGTGCTTCTCCTTTTATTTTTTCATAATCTTAGACTCTGTAGTCATTTTCACAAACCTGCATTCAAAATTCAACAATGCATACAGCAAATATGTCTATGAAATTCATGATTATATCTATAATGTCTGCAAAAGACAACAAATAAAGCCTTTAAAATATACTATGCACTACACTGTGTACAATACATCATCAAATTAAACTTCTTATTCATTTGTAAGGCTACAATTTAAAGTCATTTGATGGCTGTTCTGCTTTTCTTAAGCCACTGACAGCAAAATTTGAAACCCATTCATGATACAAACCATAGTCACTGACAAGCAGTGATTACTTTGATGGCCACAACAAGTAGGGAAGCCATGTTTGGGTCAAAGGTCACCAATATCCAGAAATGATTAAATGCCTTGGAAGCTCACTCCAGACACTGTACAATGCAGCAAAGAGAAAAACAATATTAATGGAGGAACTGAGAGAGAGAGGGTCAAAAACTCTGTACTCATAAACATCAAATATCCATGCAACATTTGTCAAGTAAAGTCATTGCTTCCTGTTATTAACACTTAGAATATTCAAAGAACAGTTGCATTTTCAATCAGCTGAAAAAGAGAACACTTTTGTGTATAATTTTATTTTTCAAATCCTTCATATTAAAGAGAACAGTAGTACAAGATACTTACTTCTGACCTCTCACTTGTTTGATGTGATGGAATACATTGATTACATCTCTTAGTCTTCTTGGACACTCTTCTATTTTTGAGGCTAAATTTATACAACCCATAGCTACAACCTGCAAAATTCAAAAGCATAGTAATATTAGACTTCTGGGTATATCATGCTTTTAACATAGTCCATATACAGCAAAGTATTATTAGCACTTTAGTGCTGAAATGATTCACTGAAACATTGATACTGTTCAATATACACACTCAATTCAATGTTAGATTTATAGCATTGATCTTTGGTATGATACATTTTTAAAATTGGGTTTGGTAAAATAAATCGAGCTTGAACTGTGATTGTTATTTTTACATGCACAAGGGATAAAATGGCATCTGATAACAGTAAGGCTGCTTATAGTCTTGAGGCTGATGGAAACTATAATGAGCTTAATCAGTTTAAACTATACAGCCAAATGACTTCTTACCGTTCAGTGGATTGGAAACATTTTGAGTTTAAAATCATGACCCTGGTTCTTCATAATTAAGTTTTACTTTAAAGTTATTAATGGCTTTTTCTGTAAAATGTACCATATTGAATTGGGGCATAAGTATGGCAATATGTATTGTAACATGAAGGAGGTGTAACGTTTCAGCCCAATAGCACTTTGTAACTTGTATTTGTGTAACTTACCTCATAATTATGTTTCACCAAAGACTTGGAATAATAGAAACGTTGATAAAGTACTTGTCCTGTTGCCATGGCAACCTTCAATAAAACAATGATACATTTTAAGAATCTGTGAATTTATAAATCTCAAAGAAAAAATTTAAGGTCTTACATTTCTGCTCCTTTTAATTTTGTACATTAAATTTTATTAGATATCTAAAATTTGAAAAGTATTTTCTTTTCAAAATCTCTATAGAGCTTCACAAGGCTTAACTTGAAAGACGGAAAACCATTAGTCATACAGTACGACCACAAAGCACAACGCACGCCATGTTAAAAACGTGTACATGACGACTTTCACTCCGATGTATGAAGTCTCCCTCTAACAATAAAAATAACTACCTTAATCATTTTATTGTACCATAAGCCGTTATAGACTTAAAATGGAACAAAAAATACGCTATCCACAACCATGAATACTAGATCTAGAAAGCTAATACATACTTGAGGTAGTTTTAAAAGAATGCCTGCGGATTGAAGGAGTTCACATCCAAGGATTCTCAAGTCTGTTTCTGTATCCAAATCCAGTCCATCCTGCATAGAAGGGGTTGGCGAAAGTTTATCATCAGGAATAAGTACATTTTCTAGTGTCAAAATCACTTTACTGAAGTCTCGAATGGTGAGTGGGTTCGTCTTCACCTCCGCCATTTTCCTCGAACAATAGAACTACTTTCTAAAGCTTCTCTGAATTTTTCATACGCGGTGTGTCATGTGACGAAATATTTATCGAAATAAACATACTGTTATTGAATGATTTGAAAATCTGTTTTAATGTAGTTTGGTGTAATTGTATTTTTTTTTCAATCAATAGTTAACATAATAAGAACAAATTAAATCTTCCTTCCATCAAGTTAACGAACTATTTGCTCAAATTTTGATGACGTTTTGTACTTCAATAGGTGTCGCTGTAATCGTTCTATGTACACATGAAAACTCTACACACTTGACATTACAACAGACAAGAAAAAATGTTAAAGTTATTGACAATTGCAATAGTTGTTTCAAGTTATTCAGTCGTTTTCTGCAGACCAAGAACTAAAAACCTTAATGTAGTTGAACAATCAATATCAAATTCAGTCGATGCTGAAAAATTATTGCCTCCGGATCATGTGGATGCTGTGAAGTTCGAGAAGGATGGTCATATCAACAAAGATTTCCACAAAGAGGTTTTCCTTGGCAATCACGAAGAAATTGATGATGACCCAATTGATATAGCAGAAGCAAAATTAGTGGATATTTTTCACAAGTATTTATTTTTTCAACTGATAATTATCTTAAGATTTTGATTATGACATCTGCACAAGTCTATTCACTGTATGATACCCAAAAATTGTCAGATAAAGTAACTGCAACGTACAGAATTTCCATATATCCATACCAATTTTAATGGCAATAACTTTACATAATGACAATGAAACAATTTATGTTAGTGAATCACTATATATTTGGAACCAAAAGTATCTTACTAAATGTAAATTAGATTAAGTTACAGATTTTTGGAAAATGTAAACAGGAGAGAGAGAGAGAGAGAGCAAATAAAATATGTAAATGAGGACAAATTTGAACCATTTGATAGAATTTGTGAAAACAGAACTGAACTATGAGGACAAATATCCTGTCCTCACAATTATGTCCTCATAAATGTGACCTACAGCATATGAAAATGTAGAAATAAATATTAGAGTATTGAGGACAAGTAGTGTGAGGACATATCACATTCTCTCTCAAATCCATTATTTTTATAATTCAAAGGAGAGTATTAGATAAACTTTTATTGGTGTCCCAATAGTTATACCTAACATAGTAATTTTGCCCTTAAAATAACATGTCTTTGTATTCTCTTCTAGAAATTGTTAGAATGTCCTCACTTCACATGTTTGGTTGGTGAGAAAGAGAGAGAGAAACACTAGTTCTGGGGTAAATGGTAATATATTATCAATTACAGTTAAAATTGAAGAAACTTAACCACCCTTCCACCTCAGGCCCTTACCCCAAACTGTTAACTGGTGATATTTTTAAATTTCATGGTTACACACAAAGATTTACATATGCAAATATAATATGCATTATGTATGAAAATTCAAAATGTGTCATTCAGGATAGATGTGGATTCAGATGGTTATCTAAGTCAAACTGAGCTAGAGTCCTGGATTGTTGACAAAATCAATGCCCACATGGATGAAGCTGTGGAGGAAAATGATAATATATTTAAACATCTGGATCCAGATGGAGATGGTTTGTAAAATAAAGAAAAACAAAAAGACTAGAAAGACATGAATTTAAAATTTATGATCCAAGTAACAATACTGCCTCATTTATTTAGTCAAAGAAACAGATTTTGAAATGTATTTTTTGGTTATTATTCAATAGCTGTATACTGTCATTTTAGGCTTTGTTGAATGGAAAGAATATTACAAACACTTCTTACTGGCAAAGGGACATGGGTTAAAAGAGACTGAAAAATACCTGGAAGACTATGACACTGATATACTGAAAGATGACGGTGAGATGGAATTGTATGAATTCATACACTATGCCAATTTGATTATAGAAAACTTCACTTTATCAAGTATGGTACAACATACATTTTTGTTTCAATGAATGAGATAGATATGTATTTTGATGTTTTTCCAGAACGTGATCAGCTTGTGCGGTACAAATTCAAGTGGACAGATGCTGACATTGCTCCTATTGACAATAAACTGGATAAATCTGAATTCTTCAGCTTCCGACACCCAGAGCACAGTCCTCAACTGATTGAAAATATGATTTCTTCAATAATTAATTCATTAGGTATTGGGTATTTTTTGTTGTTGTTGTTATAATTTTAAAGTGTTCATAAATTCACAGCATATTTTATTTTTTCAGTGTAAATTTATCACACTAGACTTGCAAAAAATTGCACATTTTCAAAGATATTTACAATATTTAATTTTTTTTCTTGATGACTTTTAATAACTTTGAAATTTACAGATGAAAACAAAGATGGGAGTCTGACCCTGAAGGAGTTTACTTCTAACCCAGACAGCATGGGAGAAGACCCTGGGTCAGAGAAAGAGAGGGAGGAAGAAAGGGAGGTCAGAAAGAAGGAATTTATTTCAGCCATAGATAAAGATAAAGATGGGATAGCCACAAAGCAGGAACTGATGGTATGTTTGTATGTGTTCTTTTTATTAGAGAGAGGGAATATTAAATGACTTTAGTTTGCATACTTTTTAGAAGCATTTTATTCGATATACTTGCAGCCATCAAAATGCATCATAACAATGTGTACATGTCTGTATCGAAATTTTATGTTCATCCTTTTCATTAATAGTTAAATTAAGAATTAGATAGAGCTAATGAAATATAAGCTAGTATAACAATAGTAATCCAAATGTGGGTGATCATCAATAATATATGAGGGAGAAGATGAAAAATGATGTTTAATTTAATGCTAATTGACAGGACTACATGAATCCTAGAAATCCTGAGCAATCCAAGCAAGAGGCCAAGAATCTGATAGCTTTAATGGATGATGACAAAGACGGGAAGCTATCTATAGAAGAAATCAAGAAGCACAAGGATGTATTTATTAGTAGTAAAATAGTGAATGTTAAAAAGGTGCTACATGATGAATTCTAGCTGTCAGCTTAAACAGCACTGTGATATATATTTATGCACTGGTATAGAATATATGTATATATATTCTTAAGTTATTAGTCATTATATGAAATCCATATTGCTGTAAATGATTGTACAAAGAAGTGTTACCAAAAGATTATTGTTGTAAACATATCAAATACTTTTATCTGATTGTGAAATAATATACATACATTGTATGTATTGGAGTATGTCTTATCATTGCTGCCATTTTTTGAAAACTTATATGAACAAAAAAGTTCTCTAAAATATGCATAATAACAAATATGTCTTTTTAACGATAGAGGATTTTCACATGAGAATGAGGAGTACTTTTTGTATAATTGGCACACTTGTTTTCATAGGATTTGTACATATGAAAAATTAAAGTGTTAGAATGTGGAAAACATATTACAGATATCCTTTATATGATTTTTAATCATAACTGTTAGTGAAATGATTTTAAATTTATTTGTTATTTATATTTCTGGATACATTCCTACAACACCGTATTAATACATTTTCTGTACATATTGTATTGATGTACACATTTCATGTAAGCACATTCTATATGCACTGATAAATTTTTATATGAATTAGAAATGTATTTTGTATGTACTTGTGAGTACATGTATATGTTTATATGAATATAAAACATACATGTATATTTCATATTAATGGTAAATCTATGCATATAAAAGAATTCTATATGAACTGATAGGTTTATGAATGTAAAACATATCTGAATGTACTGTTTGTCTATAAATATATACAAACTCGGGATGTACTGATAGAATTAAAAAAAAATGTTCTGTATTTACTGATAAATTTATGGAAATAAGGAAATTCTACTGCTGTTGATAAGTTACAGATTTAGAAAACACATTCTTTATGAAATGAATTGGTGTATACACATAAAATGATGACAGTTTACTAGATGGGGACAAGTGTAGCCTTAGTGTTATTTAGTTACAGGTGGGATTGCAAATTAATTATAACTTGACATTGAAAATCACAAATTGTGGTGTTTTATGCTCTCTCTTTTTTTCCTCTAGTATATGCATCAATATTGTTGCATACTCGTCAATGTGATAGTATACATGATGATACACACAGATCTTCCCTTTATATCTGTGATGTAACAGTACATGCAAGAAAAACTAAACAGAAATTTAAACTAATGAACAATTTATGCAACATTGTTGAAGTATTGAGTATCATGTTGACTTGTTGAAAGTAATTCTCTGGGGATAGGTATAATCATAAGTAATACAAGTGAAAGTTACAGTATGTGTACTGCAGCATGATAAATTATTGTAAATCACTCTTTATTAATGAGAACTTTATATACATGTACATTGCAATAGTTTACAAAAATTATGTTTCTGATGAATTTGACAAGGCAATATCTTGGAAATAGTCTTGTACATGTACGTCTTTTAAACTTACATTGTAGTCTAAAATTAATTGCATGAAATGTAGTGTTCTTCAAAATGCTCTTGTTAGAAGACAGTGCAAAGTATGTCAGATCATATTAATTTTATTTAAATGAAAAAATGTAATATCCTTTTCAATCAACAGCAAACCTATACATGACCACAATGCTAGCAGTACTCAAGTGTTCATGTTTTCTACTTTGTTATTTTGTTGATTATTTATCAATATTTTCTATTACTCAGAAAGTTTTCATTTTATTGGGTCTTTGATTTTATGACTGACTGTGGTGTATGTTTAAATAAACTGCTGTTTTCCACATTTTGTTTACTGTGTGCATAACATTTAATGTGTTACAAAGATGTATGTCATTGGGGTTGGATCCTGAATATTTTCAAAGGAGGTTGAGACCCACATTTGTACCTTTTACTCCCAAATAAGGGGAGGTTGTTGAAAACCCTAAAATGATTATTTTTGTTTGAAATTTTAACTGAGGAGGAGGTTCCAACCCCCATAACTACCACTTCATATTTAGTAATATTTACTGTCTTGTCCTAAAAGGGGCATTAGCTGTCAACTTGAAAGTATAATCACTTTCAATTCTGAACCATGATTAAAAATGTGGTACAGTGTATGTTTAAGATGAAATGATTTAATTTCACATGTAAAATGCATTTTGGTGGGTTCAGTTGATGCTACAAACCAAGTTGCTGTTAACATGGTTAAGTCCCATTATATGATGTCTTAGGAATGACGTCACAATGTGTTTGGTTTTCATTTTGTTGCTATGGCAATATTGCTCCATGTCATATAAAATAAATGTTTTCTTTACAATTATTCATGAAATTTTATTAAATGTAATTTAATAAATTATGAGAAATGAAAGTAATTTCTACTGATTTTATATGATAAAGTAAGGGAAGTGCTGAAGAAGTTAATGTTGTTACTTTTTGGGGAAATATACAAATTTATGATTTGGATGGTTGGGCATAAAGCTGAGGTCAATATATTTACTTTCTGGTAAGTAAAGATCGCTCCTAAAATATCCATCCTTAATTATGTTATTTCAAACGTGAACCATTTAAGACACAAGCAACATTTCTAACATTTTCTCAATATCATGAGTTAATTCTTGTATGATTTCTGAAATTGGTTGAAATAATATTACTATAATTGGTATATTGGCTTGGGTAGCTCATTGGTTAGATCATCTAACTACAAGGGCCCCAAGTTTGATACCTGACTCTTTCAAGGATTTTTTTTTTTTTATCTACTTCTTTGCTACAGTTGTGTCCATCTATACAACTAGCTGTAATAATGAGAGCTGACTTTACATATTTACTTGCAACAATCAAAAATATGAACTCTAAAACAGACATGGTAATTTACTTCAAGATTTTTTGTAGAAACCAGGTGGAATGCAAGTGAATTGTATGTGAAATGTCACAAAAAATTATATGTTTTTGAGAAACATTGCATACATCCATAACTTTGGATGGAAAATATATTCAATTCACAACTTTAATGCTACATTAGACAAAAATGGTTCAAGCTTGTCACATGTTCATACATTTACAATATTTTATATGACACAGTATGAATTGTTTGCAGGTAATGTAAATATTCCAGCGTTCCAAATGAATGTAAAATCCTGCACTCCAAAAAAAGATGCAATTGTGAAACACAGATGCCCCTGTATGGCTGAATATTAAGGCCACGAGGTAAAAACTTTCGATATGAAAAGGTCTTGTCACAAGGAATACGCATGTGAAATATGAAAGCCTGGCACTAATTAACTGTTCAAAACTTATGGCCAAGGTTTCAAGTTCAGACAGACAGATCAAAGACTATATGCCCCTGAATCTCCTACATCAGGGACATAAAAATAGTTTTTGTTGTATAGATAAATTTAAATAAATAGATTTTTCCAGAATTGGGATATTAAAAGATGTTCAAAGCCATTATAACACTTATCCATTTGACTTAGTCTAGTGCAATCACTTTCTCATCTGGTATTCCAGTCCTGATCCTTATTCTTTTTCTCTCTGATAAATTAAAGTCATGGAAGTATTGAAGCATTGAATTATTATATATGTATAATTATTTAATGCATGCTTATATTTATATCATTTCAATAGGAAATAGAATTTCTTGATACTTCAGTATTTTGGCAGATTAGATACAATGCAAATGAAATGCATAAAGTGAAACAAAAGACACAATGACACGGATTTAAAAGGCATAATAACATTTAAAAGACATACAAAGAAGTTACAATTACCTGAAAAGAACATGCATGTGCATGGAGTGTATCTTTAAGCAATAGAATGTCTATGAACGAAATGTTTCAGAAAATGTATGTCCCCCTACCCCTCCCCTCCGGTGTGAAATTAAAAAGGGCTATGCACATATTTCATTCAACTGACAGTAGTCCAAAAACAACTAAAGATATTGAATAGACAGTATCTTATGTCCAAAGTGGTTTGACCTTTAACTTTGACCATGTGACCTCAAAATCAATAGGGTCATCTACTCCCTAGGATGTACCAGTGCACCAAGTTTGGTGTCAATCAACCAAATGATTCTCAAAAAATACAAGAAATGTTTCAGAAACATGTACACCTCTCGTGGTGCAAAATTAAAAATGTGTGTGTGTGTGTATATATATATATATATTACAATTCAAAATATTGAGCTGACAATATTTTCCTATATCCAATGAGGAATGATTGATATATATATATATATTGAGCTGACAGTATTTCCTATGTGGATTGACCATGTGACCTCAAAATCAGTAGAGATCATCTACTCCTCAGGATGTACTTGTGAACAAAGTGTGGTGTGAATCAAGCGAATGATTCTTAAAACATAGGATATAATATAATACCATATGCACTTTGATCCTTAATCATGTTAATCCACAATTAATAGGGGTCATCTGTACTCCTTATGATGTAGCAGTGTACCAAGCTTGATGTCTGCCAGCAAACGTTTCTTAAGACACTGAGCAGACAGTATCTTCCTATGTCCAGAGTGCACTGACCTTTGACCTCAAATTCAATAGGAATCATCTATCAAGTTTGATGTCTGTCAAGCAAAGGGTTATCAATATATTGAGCAGACAGTATTTTCCTATGTCCAGAGTGGACTGACCTTTAACCACCTCAAAATCAATCTAGGGTCATCTACTCCTTAGGATGTACAGTGTACCAAGATTGATGTTTGTCAAGAAAAGGGTTCTCAAGATATTGAGTGGACAGTATTATCCTATGTCAAGTTTGACCCTTTAATATTTGACCTATTGTAAGTCAATAGGGGTCATCTACTCCTCCGGATATATCAGTATACCAAGTTCCATGTCTGCAAGCACAGGGTTCTCAAGATATTACGTGGACAATATCTTCCTATTCACATTTGACCCATGACCTTTCACCAAGTGATCTCAAAATCAATAGGGGTCATCTACTCATCAAGATGTACCAGTGTACATTTAATGTTTGTCAAGCAAAGGGTTCTCAAGATATTGTCAAGAGTGGATTGACCCTTGACCATGTGACAAAAATTAATAGGGTCATCTACTAACAATGTACCAAGTTTTATGTCTGTTAAGGAAAGGCTTCTCAAGATATTAAATGGACAATATCGTCATATTCCTAAATGGATTAATCTTGACCTGGTGACCCCAAAATCAATAGGGTCCTCCTCTACTCATAACCAACCCATATATGAAATATCATTACGATCAAGTGAATGGTTCTCGATATATCAAGTGGTCTACAGACAGACATACCAACAGGTGCAAAGCAATATCCCCATCTTCTTTGAAGAAGGGCATAATAAAAATAACTGCCAGTGTAAGATAAGTGGGCTACCATGTATATTTTAAAAAGTACCCAAACACAACCCAACTTCACTGAAGTGTTCACAGTGCCATATTCGATTTGATATATATATTATTATAAGTACACATTAAGTGAAATGAGGTAGCAACAAAGAAAATTACATACACTATAACATAACATTCAACATACACTAGCTGTTTATATACCTTTAGTTTGCATTTTTATATCTTTCTTTCACATTAAAATGCCTTTATTATATGTTATTATGCCCATGATTTGCATAATTACACTTCCTATTGAATTATAATTAATTTCTTTGATTTTGATATGCATTATCACATCTTCCTGTAATGTTTTAATACCTTTGTGTTATTATGCCTATCAAATTGGCATTATGCCTATTAAATCTGCTTTATTATGCCGTTGTTCTGTGTTTTTACACTTTTCATTCATGACTATTCTACTAGGCACTCGTACAACAGAGCTTGTTGTGCAAGTTAAAAAAAAACCTGTGAGTTGTTCATATGTCAGATGAATGCATGAACCCTCCCTGAATAAATAATGAGGTTTGTGTAAAATTCGAATGGCATACATTTAATTAAAAGATATTGTGCAAATCTATCAACATTTGATGGTCACATTTTTATCATGAAGCATGACAGGTTACAGTATTTACTGCAAAATATCTGGAAAATGTAGGCAAGTCACTTGAATCACAGATGCATTGTTCACGCAAGTTTAAGCCACACAAAATCTATAGCTACGGAGAAATGAACCTGCTGCAATAACTACCATGTTCACTCATGTGGAAAAATAAGGTCAGATGCAGCTTCCAAATCATGGATGGCTGTGTATCAGATAAATCATGCATGCAATTCTGAATCATGCATGTATCATGGTTAATTGTTTTCAAAGACATGACTATCTAAAAACTTTAATTTACAGTCAGTCACATGAAAACACGGATAAGATGCAGATTTTAAATTATGAACAGTCAGTGGTTTTCTGCATCATGCACACAAATTAGCATAGGGTTGATATGGACCATTTTAAAAAATGTAAGCTGCTGTAAATGGACGAAGCCAGGAGTATGGCAATAGCAATGTGCAATGGTCCAGGTGAGCTAATTAGGAGTAAATTTCAGATTTGTTAATTAATTCAGCTGGATTTCAGGCAGTTATGATGACAATGCAATTTTGTTTTAGAAAATGAGCACCTGCATCATTCAACATCAAACTGTTATACATATTTGTTACATATTAGGCCCTATCTCTGTGAAAATATCTTTGCTTGATAAGTGTGCATTTTATTTTCTAATTCAAAATTTATGGTACAAAGGCCTCTTTTCTATCCATTTTAAGCAGATTACAACTTAACTGTCATATCTGTGAGGCCCTGCTAAATTGTAAAAGAGTATTTTGTTGGAAAATGGACTGATCTCTACGACTTTGAGGTTTATGTTGATACATGTAGTTCTGTTATCAGCTTGATATTTTTGGGACAATTTTCTGTATAGTACAGTATCAATATCCAAATCTTTGAAGTCTAAATCAGATTTTCTTCATTTTATTCATTACAAAATATGCAAAATAATTCTCAGTAATAGTTTGTATTACATGTATTATCGCACCCTCCATTTATTTCAAAGTATGACACACACAACATTTTGTATTTTATGGTATGGCAAACACAAAACACATTTGTAAATAGATCTGAGGACTATACTCGGATTTACACTTAACATGAAACAAAAAAAACAAAAACCAAACAACCCCCCCCCCCCCCCCCCCAAAAAAAAACCAAACAAAAAACCAACGTATGTACCTTTCACACAAATACATGTAAAGATAGTTGATTGCACATTCTTTAACATAAATATGATAGTTTGTTCATAACAAGATCTGAATAGCAAAGACAATACTGTTCTAGTTGTGTGTTTCATTTTCATGGGTGTGAAATAGACATATCAAGTAAAACAACAATCTTCCTTACATACAGCACTATAATAAATTATGCACTTGCACATCCAGCCATCTTTTAAACTGCTATATAAAGTGTAATAATGAATGCCTAACAAATACAGTACAATCCATACAGGTACATGATTGTAATTTCTGAATACAACATTTAGTTCAATATCACAAAAACAACCTTGGGACTCAATAATATAGATGCATGTAAATAAAAATTGTGTTTAAAGATTATTTCTTCAACGATAAGTTTATTTCTCCAATACAACATGTAACTCTTGATGAAGAATTTCGAATCCATACATGCATGTATTTCTTAGCAAAAGTACTTACCAGAAAGCAATATGGTAAGGACGAAATGCTTTAATTTTGGTATCAATTAAATGTCATTGTAAAAATGGAATTAATGCAATCATTTTTATCGTAAATTATTGTACATATATGTCAGAGGTAGCAAAGTGTAAAATCTATTAAATTCAAAATGTTAATTCCATTTACTTGAAATAAATTTTACATACATATACATACTTTTGTAAAGTAAGCCTTCAGAATGCAAAATCAGGTATAAAAATGATACAGCTGACAAAAAGACTTAATTTGACAGCAAATTGCAATTAATGACTACTAGTAAAATGTTCTGAAAGACAAATACCATGGAGCTCCCTGTTCCTTGACATTTTCCATAGAAAAGAAAAAGTTACCTGTCTTGCTCTGATTTCTGTCTTTATGTATAAAATGTAAACTTATAAAGTTGATAACTGAACACAGGTCATTCTCAAAGAGAGAGAAAAGTGTTGGTGTCAAACTACATCACTTCCTATTTGCTGAGATTCTTCACAAAGTGGAATACCCAGTCTACCTTAGTTGACCATTGTCCACCATGTGCTGATTCAAATTGCGAGTTGAAATATTTGGCAGCTTCCTCCTCTGTTTCCTCCACAGCCAGTGTCTTTCGTACATAGCTTATGTCATCCAAGGACTGTAACTCAGGTATTCCACACGACAACATCATAGTGAAGAGATTAATGAGAAGATGAGCATGTTTGCGAAGAACCAAATATGCCTCTAGACACAACCTGTTAAATCTGTAAAGAAAAGTTCAAGAAATTGAAAAAAAAAGTCAAAAATGAATACAATATGCATATAATTTATAGAATCCAACAACTGAAATTAAGAATAGATTTTCTTGTTCTCATTTTAAATTTTCTTAAAAATTCACACCTATATGTATTATAAGATCTGTCATCTAATTTATTAATCAATTTTACAAACATTTTTTCCCTTCCTTATTTGAAGATTTCAATGAACTTTACTCACTCTCTGAAGAGTTCATGTTTTGAAGTTTTATCCGAGCCTCGTACAATGACTCGTACAAAGTCCTCTGTTAGCACAAAAGGGACCCTCTCTCTGTTGATTCCAAACTTTTTCTTTTTATGGTTCAAAAAATGACCAAAGTCTATATGAAATACCTTAAAAGAAGAACATCAATATAAAATTTATTCAAAAGTGACGCAGAGGACAATCTAAGAGAACAGATAAATCAAAATATACAATATGATCAACACTGACCTGATATCACTAAGAATGATACAGAGACATATATGTATTTGGAAAGAAGATTGATACGCACACACTGCATCCCCCCTCCCCTCAACTTTAAATTCATAATGTCTGTCATGATAGTGAAATTACATGTATATGGCTTATCTACTAGTCAAGGGCAACCACAACACTGAGTTTGCTCTCAATATACCAAGCATATATTTCCAAATAATCAGTCAATTGAGTCATGACATATGACCTTGTGACTTGAAAATCAGTTGGAGGTTATCTATTCTTTAGGCGGACCAGTGTAACAAGTTTGATGTTTATCATCAAAGGGTTCACAAAATGTTGAGTGGACAGTATTTTCTTATGTCCAGAGTAATTTGACCCTTCACCTTGTGACCTTAAAGATGACGTGTTTCATCAACTCCTTAATATGTACAGATTACAAGACAGATGTCTGTCAAGAAAAGGTATGTATGATACTAAGCAGACAGGACTTGGTCTACTGACCAACCGACAGGTGCAAACTAATATTTCAGTGATAACTGCCTATTCCACCACCTGTGCAATCTGTTTCACTGGGCAATCTGACCCTTATTTTCATTCTCAATTTCATGCTTTGAATTTGTTTCTACACTGTATTCCAACAACAAAATCTGTCTGCCAGTGCATATTGGATTACATGTCACGTGTAGTTGATTTTCAATTTTCTCCAAGAAAAAGCAAAAAGATATTTAGCATGTCCACATTATTTTTTGAATGAACTTCATATAAATATGTGTATGTGTGTGATATTCAACATCATCAAAACCTACTGGTTTTCTCTCCATTACACTACATTCAACTTGTTGGAGAGAAAACTCAGAGGTTCTGATGATGTTGATCCAAATATTTGTCATAGATTTATAAAAATATCTTTAGTTCAGAAACCAAATGTTTGATAAAATCTTTGCAATATTTCACCTACAGTGTATGCATTACCTGACAAACCAAATGAAATGATGGATTGAACATGCTGTACATTTAGTCTTGAAAAGACATCAAAAATTTCCAAATGCTTGCATTACTTTCACACTTGCAATTCTCTCAGGTCTCTGTAACATACCTGGCCATCTCTTGTGCACATGATGTTTTCTGAATGCCTGTCTCCAATGCCCAAAATAAATGTGGCCACACAGTAGCCAGCACAGGATCGGGTGAATGTTTCTATAGCTTGGTCATACCTACAAATATGTGCACATGTTGTTATCAATGACAGATATATTTTCATTTAAGTAATGCAATGGGAATTGGAGATGACAAGCTTCCTCTACATGTAAGATATACACCTTTAATGGCATTATATAGTACTTTAAATCACTTATATTTATCTATCCACTCCTGTAGGATTTATAGTGAGACATCATTTCCAAGAAAGACCAATTTTTTTCGTCACTGTATTGGGGTATATATATTACTGAGAACCTTTTTTAGTTAGTTTTCATGAATAAGTAGTGATTTACAGCACGGAGCTTCTAGCTCCTAGAACTTACTTGTCCTTGCTGTCCTTGTTGTTTTCTTTGATCCACCGATGAAGATTACTAGAATTGATCTGAATAGCACCAGATATTGTTTTTTTCTGAATGTCCATAATAGTCAGTGCATCACGAACACATTCTATCAGTCCCAGTTCTTTCCCTGTTGATAGGCATCCATATGGGATCAATCTGCAATGAGCAAAATGAAAGGCATCAGAAACACTGGCCTTTCATGGCACCATCAGAAAGGAATGAAAGTGGTCAGAATATACAAGTATTTTCCATCAAAATAAACTTAATTCCATTAAATCTTACCTTAAATCTAGTCCCTCCTCTTTCCAGAGTGAATCCATGACCCTCAACAGTTGTAGTGTAAGCATGTCCTGCCTAAGATCTAAAAAATTCAACAAATCACAGCGTGTTTTCTTTCTCACAGCAACTTACCCAAAACAGAAAATTCTTTTTTGCAATAAAATTTTATTATTTGTGTGTAATATGATAGTGGACAAGCATAATCTTACCATCTCCATTTTTGAAGAAGAATTTGAAGGAGAGGTGGTAGATGTCTGCCATTGGGTCTGCATTCTGCCAAACTAGCTTCAGAGGACGCTTGGCTGATTTCATCACCTTACAATCTGCAGCACTATTCAAAGCAGTATGTTAAGAGATTTATTAAAAAGTGTACAGTCAAAATGTAGACAATGATGTGTTTATGCAATTGACTTTCTCCATTTAAAACTAAATATTAATTAACCATATATCTCCTAATCTATTGCTATTGTTTAGTGGAGACTGGAAGTTACGGAGTGCATCATGGTAATCGGGCTGCTGGAGTTGTAAATGGAGATGTTTCATTTGTTCTATATGGTCCTGCAAAAAGAAAATATTATTTACAACTTAACCCTGTCTAAAAATCATTTGTGACATGATAAAATAATTGCCATATTCTTTCTCAGTTACACTTACAAAAAATATATATATGAGGCCACATTTGAAATACAGTTGTATATATGTGAAACAAATGGGCTACTTTATATGTATAAACATTTACATTTTTGACATCCATTCGAAGGGCATCTGTAAGTTTGGTGAGTTTTTCCAGTGCCTCAACCTGCCTGGTCAGAACTTTCAAATATGGCCCTAGACCTCGACAGAATGCTTCTAGCACGAGTCCAAAACGAGTTCTAATAGCTGGATGGTGCATCTCGGACCTACATAAAATCAAATATAAATGAAAATACAAGTAAATGTAACTAAATTTCAAAAGAAGTTCAGTTACTCAACTGCCCCTCAGAATTTGATTTGATTACAGTTTATAATTCTCAAAGTCTAATAATTCTCAAAGTCTAATGTAAATGCAACTATGCATCTTTAATATGCATTATCAATAAATATCTTCAGCTTTTTAGGCCATTTTTATATCTTTTGTACTGTACTTACTTGAGATGCCAGAAGAACACCTGTCCTATTTTTTGATTTAATAGCGCTTTCCTCAACAAAAACCTTGTAACTGGGTTATCTAAATATGGTTCAAATTTTAATGCCTGAAAAACAAAATTGTAAACTCTTCATCATGTTAATACACATCTTTGTAATGAAAGCATTTCATACATGCATATGCATGATACAAGAACCATACTGTATATCCCCTTCATACTTGTGAGATAGCTTAGCTAATTTTTATTATCTATAACATAACAGGACTGGACAGCAAGCAGAGTCTATATAAGCCTTATTCCAAGGTCACTACATGTACATATTATAAATAAACACTTAGTTGCAATAATGAAAGTAATAGAGATATTTTAAAAGAAGGTACAATGTAATAGTTTATTGCATGTATGCATATATAACACATCAGTAGTAAGTGACATAATTATATCTTTGTAATGGCAAAAAGATTAATATAATTGCATATTGATTTACAGAAAATAAAGGGAGAGAGAGAGAGAGAGAGAGAGAGAGAGAGAGAGAGAGAGGAGAGGAGAGGAGAGAGAGGAGAGAAGATGAGAGAGAGAGAGAGAGAGAGAGGAGAGAGGAGAGAGAGGAGAGAGGAGAGAGAGAGAGGAGAGAGAGAGAGAGAGAGAGAGAGAGAGAGAGAGGGAGAGAGAGAGAGAGAGAGGAGAGAGAGAGAGAGAGAGAGGAGAGAAGAGAGAGAGAGAGGAGAGAAGAGAGAGAAGAGAGAGAGAGAAGAGAGAGAGAGAGAGAGAGGAGAGAAGAGAGAGAGAGAGAGAGAGAGAGAGAGAGAGAGAATTCTATAAATTTATACTAATTGTTGTCTTTACATTCATATTGAATTGAATGGAATGTTCTTGATTTTTTTCATGTAAATATGCACATACATGTATTGAAAATATGCTCAGTATTAACATTACAATGTTTTGAAGAAGAGATTCCATAAAAAAGGTTAACTTAATGTTAAGACTAAATCTCTTTGCATATTATAGAACTGACCTGTACAAGTTGTAGCAGGTATCGTTGTAGTTTTTCATCGGTCAGTTTTTTGCTCAAGACATTTGACAGCAAAGCTAACGAACATGAGGGTCTGGGAAAGAACAGTCCAGCAATTCCAGGACAACCTCTGGTTCCAGAATTGGCCATTTTCTTCAGGTAACATGTACATCTACAAACACAACATGCATTGAATATCTGACCTTTGCAAACTTCACAAAGTAAATTTGATAAATGTATTAAGAGAAGGGAGCACATAGTTGATAATCACTTCCTTGCGTAATATTCAGAATTCAGAACACAATGTGATATTGATGTTGCAATCATTTCAACACAAACATCTCTTAAGTCTTTTTCATGATCATAGAGATTTTCTTATCTTCACAAAAGGAGGGTAAGCAGTAATTCAGAAAAACATGCTTCTCATATTTTATACATGTGCGTAAAATATTCAAACATGAAATAATCGGATCAATTTTATATACAGTTTACAAGGACAAAACAAAGAATGATGTTGAGCATTGCATTTTAAATTTACCTGTGCTACATTTTCACGATCATTCCATCTCATGGCCTGCAACAGCTTTGGCAAAGAATGGGGAATAGACATGCAGTATTCTCTATAAAATACAATAAAACATGTTTATTTTCTGCTTTTTTTTCTCTTTTATTAAATTCAGTATGTCTAGAATTTGGAGTATCTGAGATTTAAACAAGCAGGCTTCTATATACCTTTGTTTCCACAATGTTTCTTTTTCTTGATATGAGATTTCAGCCAATGGATCTCTCTGTACAACTTCCCTAATTGTTTCTTCATCTTTCTGTTTGCTCATGGGAGTCTCCTATATGCACAATAATAATGAGATGATTAAAATGAAAGAATGCCACATATCATGTGTTGAGAGCTAATCCTACCATTCTTTGTGGTATGTGTAAATGTTTAACTTCCTGTGACTGCAAACTTGGAATAAATTTGTACCACTTATAAAAATCTACATCAACAGTAATTTCACCATCTTGCCTTGTAAGATATGTTTGTGAAACATAATTTCATAAGCATTCAATTTGTTCATTACTCTAAATATATACAGAATTTTTCACAAGAACCTTACTTTTGCATCATGTTAACTTCCCAAATTTACATGAAATGCATGAAAAGTATATAATACATTATATAGTGATATTAGTATATTGTAATGTTTTCTGTAAAATTTGGGCTAGATTGCAGAAGGTATACATGTATAATACACACCAACAAATGTGATCTCCTTTCCCTGGTTGTCAAAAAATGAGCCAGTTCTTCAAACTCGTATGCTTGAGGGTGCACGACAGGGAAAGCAAACCTATCAAACTCTATTTCTAGACACGCTGTTTCCTTTTCATCAGGGTTTGATCCTAAATACATGTACGAAAAACCAACTTTGTATTGAAATTCATGAACTTTTTGTATGTAAGGTCAGAAAAGAAATTATTATCTTTGAGCAATTTTGAAAACTTACAACTTATGAAAAATCTGTATAATACTTTTTTTTACAACTTGAAAGAATATTAAATCATTTTGCTATTAACAACATACTGATTATGTTTTTAACATTGACAGCTTTGAATATTCCTAGATTACCTGGAATTCCAATGGGATTTAGGAGTTCATCCATTCCCTGTGGCATAGGCCAGAGATTCAAACTAACTTTTTCATTTAGAAGTCTATCATTAAAGTCAAACAGTTGTAGATTTCCCCAGGCTAGGGCAAAGGTCACCTAAAAATAATAACATACACATAAATTAATAAACAAATGTTTATACCCTTTATTGATAATATTACCTGATTATAATTAAAAGTGGTGCAAATCTATTGTTAAAATTCATAAAGGCAAGATACAAACTTTAATACTGAGAGAATTTTAAATGTTTGATCTATTTCATATTTATGAATATTTATATAGTGTAAGTATCAGAATATCCATCATTTCAACCACCAATAAATATTCATAACTATACTGACATCGGCCAATATTTATCAGACATGTTTTTCATCATAATATGTTACTACTGAGTGATTTCTACCTTTCTGTTCCGCCTTCTGTTGACTGAGCAGATGGACAAGCACAGTCTTGCACTGCGGGGTATATCAGTCATGTTTAAGAATTCTAACCACTCATTCCAACGAGGGTTGTTCGATTCCACTTCCTTTGTTACCTGTGCCTCACACAGGGCCTCTGTTCCATGATAGATGCCTGCCTTAACATAAATCTACAAAATGGCCACCCCCCCAAAAAAAATCAGTTTCAGGTTATAATTTAGTTCAATTTTGGATATATCATTGGATAAGCAAATGAAAAGAAATATAACATGCAAAATATTCCAGGTGAATTAATTATTGTAAAATAATGAAATCCCAGAAGTGCCTGTAAATGAACATTTTCGCTACCTTTCCTGCTTCTTTCACATTGACGTAAGTTGCACAGTTTATCTTTATCCTTATTGCGGCATTGATTTCCCAGAGAGAAATAGTTGGTTGATTGTTTATATCTAACAGTAACTGGTGACCTGTCAAAATCAAAATAAAATAAAAAATTCATAACTATTTCTCACATCATCCATAGTATCTAATATATTTCAAAACACTATATGTGCCTTTATCAATCTGATTAGAGCTAAGGAACATTTATTACAGAAGGACATAAATTTTACTAAGATCAAAATGTTTACCTCTTTGCGCATAAGATGGCATGTTGAAGGCACACTCTGGTAGTGTTGCATAAATACCTTCCTTAGTCAGTAACATGAATTGTGGGATCTTCTCTGTCGCAATACACTCCCTGACATACTGTGGCAAAAAGCAACAAGAAAAAGAGTTAACTTTTACATTACAATTCATTCACATAACATTTCAATAATGAATATTCTCTTCTGGATTTTTGTAAGAAGTTAACATCAAATCAAAATAAACTAGATGTTTGTTTAATATTATTTTTTCAAGGTCCATTTGTTTACAGTGGGTATAAGGTATCCTAGTTCTACTACAAGATGTCCATGTTCATACTGTTCCATCTTGTGCTCTATTTAATAGTATTCTAAACTCACACTGTCATTTATAACTCACCCTGTATTGACTAATTGGTTTCTCTGACAACAGAAATTCATCACAACCACACACTTTCAGAGCATATGTGCTTCGGTAACTCTCTATTAAGCCTTCCACCTGTGCTTTTGTTATGTCCATTAAACGACCCCTACGCCTTATGACCTCTGAAATCACATCAATGGGCCGTGCTGTGTGCTCTACCCTCACACTGAATTTATTCCTGTTTCCATCATCTGACACTATCCATATACAGCACACAACATTTCCATCTGAAAGAGAAGAGAACAATAGCCTTGTATTCATCAGCTTTGTATTCACTCCAACAAAGTTATATATCATGTGCCCGAGAAACACAAATCCCCTTGACTACTGTAAAAATTTGACCTTGACATACAACCTCATCTGAACCAATAAAGTTTTTGACATTGATTTTTTATTCACCTGTATACATGCAGCTCAAAAGTATGGCCAATGTTAAATTTCAACCTTGACATATGACCTTCATCTGTAATGCTTTGACCTTGCATTATCAATTAAACAAAGATGACATTTCTGTCTTGTATAGTATGACTCAAAAGTTACGACCAAACAGGACAGGCAGGCAAAAAACAATACCCCCATCCTTAATTTGGGAGTATAAAAAGAATGGAAAATGTAAAATGTTGAATTAGGGAGGTGATGTTAAATTTGCTTATCACTAATGAAAATACAGTTTCATTAAGAGCTGAAATAGTTACATTGTCTATGGAATTTGGAATTATCCTGCACAGAATATATATCTACTTCCATTCACTCTGAGAGCATTTCAGAAGGTAATACTTACCATTTTTATCTAATTTCTTTTTCAGATGTGGAGGTAATTCTGGGCAGGATTCTAAATCAGGTGGGTAAGCATACAATGCAGCACTTTGTTTACTGTTAATCTGTCTCTGTTCCAAAGCATCACGACAAACATCAAGGGCAGTTCGTCTGAAGGTCATTACTTCAAGGTCCTTCATGTCATCAAAATCACTGGTGGGTATGCCAACAGTCATACCTGAATCATACACAAACTCAGTAAACAATTACCGATCTGTCAAAAGTGTCAATGTACCAAACAGATACAAGCCGATTGATTTTATCGTCATGACTTTCATATTTAATTCCCAGTTTAGTGGTTTGTGGTGAACATGGAATAAAACTAAATTATAATAATAAGTTATTTGGTAATATCAAGTAATTTGCATTATTATAAAGATATAAAGCAAGAAATTGTAAACAATTCATTAAAACACCTAGTATTACACACACCTATTTCATAATTAATTATCTTTTCTTCTCTGTTTCCTATAGGTTCGACAACTTTGAGTATAGGCATAAATAGTCTAAGATCACACATTCTTCTGGTTTCATCATAGAATTCCTCACTTTCAGCATCTTGTGTGATGCTCACAAAAATGTATGACCCTTGATCTCCAAGTTTATGACATAGGGGGTAATTTTTGGCCTCTGCCCACAACTGAGCTTTAATCCTCTCAAGTGTTTCATCTCGGTTAATCATCAACTGTAACAAAAATAAGATTTCAGTACCCCAGTACCTGCAGATAGAAGCTCTTTCTTGGTATTTTTTGATTTAGCTAAATCCAGTGGAACAAAATTTAAAGTTTTTATATACAAGCTACTCACACCTATATATTTAGGAAAACTATAATCAGCTATAAATCTGCAAACTAATGCTTTAAATTTATTCTTCTATCAAAATTTCATGAATCACTATTCTTTTGCTAAAAGACACAATATTCTAAGAATCTATTCTTATAAACATGATAAAAAATTTTTTTTGTGAATCATAATTCTTTTTGCTGAAAGACACAATATTCTAAGAATCTATTCTTATAAACATGATAAAAAAATTTTTTTTTGGTGTATCACAATTCTTTTGCAGAAAGACACAATATTCTAAGAATCTATTCTTATAAACATGATAAAAGATATTTTTGTGACATAAACAGATCTGCAAAATGTCTTTAAACAAAAACAACCAGATCTACAGAAGTCATTATTCATCTATTTAGAAGAGGAAGGAATAAACTGAAAAATACCTGTATCAATACTCCATTTGGCATGAGGCAATCCACCATCACCTGGGAGGGCATCAAATGGTGACCCCATAATTCTCCTGAACTTGGCGGCATAATTCTGAAAATACAACTGCCAAACTGAAACTATTATTTCTAGTTTTTCTTCATCTTTGTACATATGACGCAAAAAAGTTTGTGGACGTGACTTCAGTCTTACCTGTGTGATTTTGTTGAAGTCACTGATCACTATAATGGTGCAGATAAACAAGTCATGAATACGAACATAAAAAAAAAATTCTACAGCATAAAAAGTGAAAGGCAAATATTTCTACAAGGACACTCAACCCTTAAATATGCAGATATTGATAAAGATAAATCTTCATTATTTCATTAATTTAAATTAGATTATTAACACAATAACTTGCATATCTAATCCACAAATACAATGTTTGGTATGCGTAAGTGTCCTAAATATACCTTATCAACTCACTAGTACATTAAATAGCATACTATGTCATTCAATATGATGTTATTTATACACCTGCAATCATTAAAAATCTCTAGAGTATACTATTTCTAGGTAAAATTCCTTGAATGCTTAATTTTGCTTTGGTTATACATTCACGTTTCTTATTAAGCAAACCTGATATTTTGAAAATTAAAAATATATACATGATCTTTAATCTCAATGCAGGTGGCTCTAAAATCAGATAAATGTTGTCCGGAAGAAAAAGAGTGGGTTGGGATTTTTAAGAATAAGATAACATTCTTATATTATACATACCAGTACCACTTTTTGATCAACAATCTCTGAATATATCACACATATAAATTCCCAGTATGATTATAAACTTATTAGGTAATATTTTCAACTTTTTGTTTGAATAACAAAACACAATGAGATGGACAATTAACAAGCGGAACAAGATCTACCTTGTACCAGTACATCACATCTAGAGGTGTTATTTTCAGCTTAAAAAACCAAACAAACAAAAATATCACTCTACATACATATCATGACTTCAAGCCATTTGTGGTTATTCTCACAAAGTTCACTTAGTGTTTTCAACAGATTGCCACGCATACTAATTTGGTTTGAAACTTACAAAGCAGCAGTAATATACAGAAATGACACATGGATCTTTCACTAGATGACAAAAACAAACATTTCAATCAAGACACCAGGAAATGTCTGCAATCCATTGACAGAAGCAAACATGTCTGTTGCACTGGATTTGTACTTTAACAATCAATAATCACCAACAAATTTGTCCTTTTATATCAGGAATTAACTTTTGCTTTTTTTAATCACATAAAATAGATATTGGATTTAAGTTTAATTACTTAGTGGTTTTGTACAAATTACAACTATTTTAAAAAAGAAAAAGAAAACATCTTCTCAAAGAATTTAAAATAATGTATAACATGTCAATCTTTATAAGGATTTAATTCTACTTCCAAAAACATTGAAGCATATGATTCTCTCTGTTCATAAGAAAATTACAGCATTAAATAATTTTATGTAACACATATCTCCACATTACAGAAATCTCATAAATTATGTAAAATTGACAAGAAAAGTACCTTGGGACTCTTGTTCCTTACAGGTATCTTACGAAGAAGGAATCTATCTTCTGGGTTAGGTTTCTTATGTTAACAGCTATGGAAATATCATTGAGTTTTAGATAACATCTCTGTTACCTCACTATATTGGTCTGTTTACAAATCCAGACTCGCTATCACACGGCATATTTGTGGAAATAAAATTCGTAAACAACATTGTTTTGCTTGCTTTTCAATCCGACCATCCCTTAAGCCTCCCTGTGGTTTAGGCATTGCATCAATGGTGATGTATTTAAAGAGTCTATAGTTACCACCCCAACACAATGGGCTTACTACAACTCTACCTTAGTAATTAATCAAACCATACATCCTTTCTGTTTATCTTTTATTGTCATACATTTATACACAACAATTCCTCCTGAGCTTTAGACTCGATTAAAAACCAGAATTTTAGACTTCGAATGCTAGTATTTATTTTTTTCTTCTGATTTATTTAATTTTTTTTTTATTTAATCTACCTGTGATCCTGTGTTGGTTTAAACCATGACAAAGTGAAAAATATTCATTTGTTATTTACAACTGCCTATGTGCATTACTTCAAGTATCCATAAAAATAACAAATTATGCAAATTTGATTTGCACAAAATCTCACCTCCCATTGCCTTCAAAACAAAACCTGTTATTGGAATAATGGTGATTTATTTCCAGCCTGTCAAACTAAGAACAATCAGGACTGATAATGTGCCAAACATAAACAACATTTAGTTTTTCAGAGCTGTTTTCGTAATTGTTGTGGAAATGAGATATGGCATGTTTTCCATATCATTTACAGAGTAACCGTGTAGGTTGAATTCTGAGGGTGTAAAAACAATGAAAGATTGGGGTAATTTGTATATAATCAATGAATCCGATTACCATAATATGTTGTTTTCAAATAATCCATACTATAAATTTAACAGCTGGCATATTTATTCCTCATCCAAGTATTCATATTTGGTGATACAACTTATTTTTTTTTTTCCATATATACATGTGCATAAAATATTTCAGCTTTGTCAAGTAAAAATGTCACTTGCACGTCATATGAAACAGCACAGATTTATTACAGACAAAACATCCGTGAATGTATGATAAAAACATCTGCTGCCATGTATATTAGCTTTCCAGTCAGAAGTACTACAGATCAGAATCTTGTTTGCATGAAGTGCAATTTATGTAAATTGTTTAAGTGAACTTATGTGAAATGCAAACCATATTTCAAGTGTATTTATCTAGATGACAACCACTTTACTGATTTGTTTTCAAAAATCATCTACTCAGTTTTACTGTCTTGACTTGATGGACTACTAATGGGAATTCCCTTAGAGCTGAATATACAATGTCAACACACTCACTGCTGTTCTATTCATTAATTGAAACTACCAGAAGTGATTAGTTACAAAACAAAAATTTTATAACAACCTTTTCTTGCATATATTCTGTAATGAGAGTTATTTCCCTCAACTAAAATCTTTAGCCATCTGTTAATCGAAATATAAATACAAAATTCGAAAGAATTAGAGAATCGTGAAAGTAGACAGGTAAATATTTCAAGGATTTAGATATATTTTGGGTACAATAAGGTTCAGTATTTTGAGTGGAAGTTCTGATTGAACCCCTTCACTAGCTGAATTATCAATTATCTCCTTTAATGAAAAGCAAATAGTTTATCAATGTCACACTGACAGTCATAGCCCAATGTTGTTTCCTTTCAGAAGAGACAATTATAAAGAAACACTGCTGTCACAATGTATTCAATGTTCTGTAGTTTAATACCACCTTGACATAAAATTTAGATCATTGAATGTTCTCTCTCATTTCTTCATTGGCAAAGATGCCAAAAATTAGCATTGAATCTATATATGTTTATGTACTAGTGATAGGCTAAGAGGCAAACACATCTGTAAAAACAAGCAGCCCATGGGCCACATCGCTAACCTGAGTAACTCTGGCCCTTCTGTTGTGATTTTTAAACTATTTTCCCCCCAGTCTTTATTCCTCTGAAAAAAATTTACCCCAATATTGTGACCCCAACCTACCCCCAAAAGGATAGGGCATAACCAAACTCGAATTCACACAACATGGGGATGCCTCAACTCAAACATGACTAACATGACCATACTGTTCTGGGGAAAGTCAAGGTCTTAAAGTCATAGATCATGGTATAAAATGAAAGGTCCTGTCAAAAGAAATCTGAAAGCTCTACCTTAAAGGGGCATGGACACAATTTTTGATTGACTGAAATTGACAATTTTTTTGTTACAGAAATAAAGATGTTTTAAATAAATAAATGGGTTAAAAATATTTTTACCTAGGATATACTTTGAATTTATGATTGATTTATTGTTTTCAGTTATCTGGTGGCATCCAGTTTTTTATTGGTGGAAGAGAGAACCCAGATACTCGGGAAAAGACCACCGACCTTCCGAAAGTAAACTGGCAAACTTTCTCACATATATCAGCATGAGTGAGAATTCAACCTGTGCTGACTAGAGGTGAGAGGTCCTGTGATTTTGAGCATGATGCTCTAAATATTTGGCCACAGAGGCCCTACTTTGTATTTACATAAAATCCAACTCCCAAAAACATGTTTGTCAAGACACTTGTCATAGCCAGGAAACCAGGTGTGGAGGTGAGAACACCTAGATTTTACAAAAGTATGTCAAAAGCATTCCATCTTTCAACATATGCTAATGATAAATCACTTTTAGAGAGCAAACACAAAGAGAAAAAACAGAAAAAGCTTCTTTCACTGAAGTCGTCAAATTTGACGATATGCTGATAGTTGAGTCATGTGACATGTGAACATACACTGGGCTCTTCCTTTGTTTTGAAAATGGAAAGTTTAGATATCTCAGATAACTATTTGAGTCAGTTTTTGAAATTTTGGTTTGTTACTATGTTTTACATGAATCAAAAACTATCATATTATTAATAAATTATATATTTTTGTATGAAAATCATATCTATGTCCCTTTAAATAGTTCATTAATATTAAATAGGTTTGGTTATCTTAAAAGTAGGTCAAACTCCAAGGTCACAAGGTCAAACAACATAAAACCCTACCTTAAATAGTTCAATCAGGAAATATTCATTAGGTTGTGTTTTTTTTAAAAAGTAAGTTAAACTCTAAGGTTAAGCTCACAAGATTAGAAACTTGGATACTTAAAAAAGAATTTTGTCATAAGGAACATATAATATGAAATTTGGGAGCACTGTCACTCACCTATCAAAAGTTGGTTTGAACTTTAGGTCAAAACTCCAAGTTCAAGTTTACAAGGTCAAAGATCATGTATGAAATGTAAGACCTTACCATGAGGAATCTAAATGCAAATTATGAAAGCCCTCTCTTAAATACTTCAGGGGATATATAGTAGGTCAAACTTCAAGGTCACAAGGTTAAGATAAGGTCTCCTCACAAGGAATGTACCTGAAATATGAAAGCCCTATAACTCGCCATTCAAAAATTGTCTGCAAGGTTAAAGTTTCGGATTGACATAGACAGGACAAAACAATATGTACCCAACTATAGTCATGGGGACAAAAAACCCTTGAATCCATATAACTTGGGAACATTTACATCTGATTTAGAGAGGCCTTGCTACTCTTGAATGAATTTGTTTAATCTAATTCCCTGTATACTCCCATGTAAAACTTTGATCTCCTAACATGACCCTGTCCTACTCCCAGGGACCTTGAATTGAACAAACTGAATCTGCATTAACTAGGGATGCTTGTATATCAATATGAACAATCATGGTCCTGTTGTTCTTGAGAAGATTCTAAAATATTCACATGCAAAATTTTATCCCTTATTATGCCCCCACCCTACCCCAGAACCACAATCTGAATCTACTCTACATCAGGAAACTTTCATGTAAATTTCCACTTTTCTGGCCTATTGATTCTTGAAGAAGAATTTTAATTGAAACCACCCTATTTTTGCCTTTTCTGGATTATCTCCCCCTTTCAAGAGAGCATGGACCTTCATTTGAATCAACTGGAATCCCCTCCTCCCAAGGATGATTTGTATCAAGTTTGAATGAAATTGGCTATGTGGTTCAGGAGAAGAGGATGAAAATGTGAAAAGAATTACGACAGCAATGTCAAAGACAACAGACAAACTTTGATTGGGGTAGATCTCTCAAGCCATCTAAAAGTATGACTGAATTTGAAGTATCTAGTGACAGAATATTCTATAATCACAGATTTTGTTACATTCATATGGGTCACATACTCACATGAGTAACACATTTGCCCAAGTAAAACCAAAATTCCCTACTGATTGTGCCCCTACCACAATTGGTAAGCCACGACCATGGTGTGAACAAAATAAATTGTGTCACTGTGGCTTTTCATAAGATTATTACGAATACAAAAGTTTAATGTTCTCTTATATGACTTTGTATGTTACTGCATTTTTGCCTATTTTGTATGTTATGCTTTTATACAATATCGTTTTGTTGCCTTAAGCATATGGGTCTTTTATTTATTAAGGCATTAGCAAGATCAGATATGCCATAACATTTTGAAACACACACTTATAAAGTTATGGAACATATATTCGTACAAATATTTTAGTTATTTTTACACACTTTCCATGTACATTGATGATTGCCTAAGTGAACTATTCCTTGATTTTGTAGATACACATTATTATGTTCTTATCTATTTTTATATCATTATCTAATCGTAGGTTTTTCAAGTTTTTACAAATAAGTAAAGCCTATTGCATAACCTTACATTGTTAAATGTAATTCTTTTACTTAATAATCACATAATGTGACATATTACAAGAATAACTAAGTAAGTTTCTATATCCTTATTTAATATCAATCAAAAAATCAAATTAAATCAAGGATTTTAATCAAATTGCCTGGTTGTTCTACAGAAAAACACCCTTGCCTAAATAAATATGAACCCCGTTTTTTATATCCATTCTTTTTTGTACACTGCAGCGATATCAGAAATCACCCTTGGCTATATGACCCCCCCCCCCCCCCCCCCCCCCCCGTTTTTTTAATATCTTTTTTTTTTGCACTACAGCTACGGAAAGTATATCAGGTGATGATTCTGATGTTGCTTGAGTGGCAAGACTTTTTCATAATTACACCCTTTTAGCCTAAATGGAATACAAAATACATAATGTGATCCTAATACATCTGAAGTATTTATATTATGTGTGCAAGTCAAAATTAAAACCAAGAAAATTTTATCTTATTCACTTATTTGAAGAATATATATGTCGTTGACACAGAAATGTAGGAAATGTTACAATTAACAGAGAACAGGTGTAAACATAGCTCTCTGGAACATCCATGTTTTCCCTCACAGAGCTAGGAATGATTAAATACAAAATAAGAACAAAACACCAACAATTTCAAACCACTGTGGAAAATGTTTACTGAAAACTCTGTGAGCTGTATGGGTGTCACCATTTTCTTCGACTATTGATATCCTCATATGACTATGTCTTCATTTTAATTCATATGAAGCCACTCATTGAGTTTCAAGTATCAAGTTGCTTCAATAGTTGTCTGAGTCAAAATTTGATTTTCAAAAATTCAACTCTGATGTGCAATTTGGAATTCAAATACTTAATATGCTCAAAATAAATTGTATAATTATTATTGTAACAACTTTTAGCAAATCATTACATAGAAAATCAGCAATACAATTAAATAGATGATTGAGTACATGAATTTCTATAAATAAAAATATAAGACTGTGGTACTTCATTGAAAAGCCCATAGATAAAATAAATGAATTGTTTTGAAAGTACTACAAACATTTTTGTTAAGCAGACAAGTTTTCCCATTTGTATTTGTTATTGTTAATGGCATTATTTATATTTCCTGCATTAAATGAATAGATGGATCAAACACTGAAAGTTGTGTTGCAAGATATAAAATAGTCTGATCATCCATATGCAAATATACCATCACATCTACACAAGCAATCTCAAACTGTAACATCACATGCTCTAGCATCTAGGGCTGAAATGATATCCCCCCTTCACGATACAATACATATTGCAATACTAATGCCACAATTCAATATTTTCAATTCGATACATTTTTACAGAAGAAACCATTTAATAAAAGCTTTGAAGAAAAATTCAATTACAAAGATTCACAGTTATAATTTTAAACGCAAAATGTTTCCAAACCACCAAACGGAAAGAAGTCAGTTAGCTCTGTAGTTTAAACTGATTACGTTCATTAATGTTTTTGTTGGCCTCGAGACTAATAACAGTCTGACCTTTTCAAAATCCAATTTGTTTCTTGTGCATGTAAAAATAATATGCACAGGTCAAACCCAATGTATTTTACTGAACTCAGTTTTAAAAAATGTATCAAACTGAAGATCAAGGCTATGAATCAAACATTGATTTGAGCATTTATACTGAACAGTATCGATATTTCGGTAAATTGTTTCAGCCCTTCTAGTATCCCCTCAAGCCTTAGTAGACCATTGAAAGCCAACACAAAAATATCTTTAGGATAATATATGTTACTGGGATTTTTGCACCTGAGGAATTTCATATATCTGTATATAGACCTATCCAGTATTACAGCCGCCATATTTTTTATAGGAATTATCTTTCATAATCGGTTAAAAGCGACTCCGGTTTCGTTAACAAACTATTTTAATATGCAATAAATTTAAGTTTCCCACTAAAACGCTACATACGCAAAGCAAATAAAAGATTGACACAGATACTTATTGTCATGATGTAATAATAAAAACTTACTAACTTGCTTCTAGATGCCTGAAAAGGTATTTTTCACTAGTTTTTATCCACAAATTCCTCCTTGATTACTTGATTAGTACTAAATTGAATTAATCACTGTACAAAGTCATTGTCATATGCACAGACTATGATCAGGATGGGAACAACTTTTCATTTTACAGACATAATACGCATATCATTAATTCATTGCTTGAATTAAAAAAAAAAATAATAGGATGTGATTCTGAAACATTACTGACAAAACTTTAGTTTTATTTAGAATTTATCTGAAAAATTCTAAAAGAAAGGTCTTGTAATAGAATCCTATAAGGGATTAATAGGATATCAATCAATAGCTGAATAATAAATAATAATAACATTCCAGGGTTGGTTGTGTGCATTTTGTAAAATAAAAGTTGGTGAAATGGTCATGAGAGCCCCCCACCTCCCCAAAACTATGATTAGGTAATTACTATATAACTCTGAAACTATTTATTCATTTATAACAGTTATCTCATTCAATGAATACAGATATAGATATATTTATCAACTGAACAAGATTAATGAACTTAATAATGAAAGTATTATTTGAATAAGGTATTATAAATTTGAATGTCCACTTAAGGACATACATGATGTTTCTGAAATTTTCTGTAAAATTATTTTTTCATAGCATTGGTATAAATTGATTCATCACATTACATGTAATATAGGTTTAAGGAGAGGGTATTCAATATTGGCCATGTCTGTTGTCTAATCAAATTTAATTCAATTATTTATTGAATAAAATATCATTCAAATAATTACCTGCAATAAGTTATGCCATCACACTTGCATGTACATGTTTAAATTTACATTTTACCAATAAATAAATTAAATAAATAAATAAAAAATACACAAATTTGAAAAAAAACCCCACAAGGCTGTAAAGTAGCTCATTAGTATCACACCCTGAAGAAGAATATTTTGTGTTTTAAATTTATTTTTTATTTTATTTATCTTTCTTTCTTTTTATTTTATTTATTTTTTGGTGTGGGATAAGAATTTGTACCACCAACCCCTGGAAACCCCCAACCCCAATATTGCAAAATGATCACGGTTTTGGTTGTATATTTATTTATCTATTTATTTATTTATTTTTAGTTTGTGCTTGTCAAGATATTTAAGCTATGATTGTGAAGTCATTTTTCTTTCCAGTTTCCCCTCTCACTTTGAAATGTGAAGTGCATCAACTTTCTAAATAAGGGTGGGGGGTGGGGCGGTTCCAACATTGACGAACTGGGGGCATCAATGTCCACAGATTAAAACTCGGGGGGGGGGGGGGGGGGGGGGGGTGTGTTATGGCCTAACTTAAATCAGTGCAGATGTGTTGTAAATAGATATAGAAAGTTTATCAAGGGAACATCACACCAAAAAAAAGGCGTCAAAAGTACAAAATTCTAAAGATATGGAGCGGAAGGCAAGATCGTTCAGTATGTTTCCAACGACGCCGTGTTTATACCGAAAGATACATTTAACCCTGGCGCGTCGATCGTAATGCACGGAAGATAACTCGTCAAAATAATACTGGATATGTCTCCAGTGTGATAGAATATTTCTAATTTACAGTACTTTACTGAATATGATTATCACTTGGGAAACATCACCCAATGACCACTTCATGCTTCGCTTTGTCCAGAGGTCGCACCGTTACCCATATTATATATTGTATCATGTATTATAATGAATCTTATTGTTAAACCCTGAGGGCCCTTGATTAGTGAATAAACATACTCTATTATTTATAGAGAGGTTTCAGATTGAAGATCCATTTTCAAACTATGACACAATCATATTGAAAAAAAAGAACATATCATGTTTACCTTCTATTATTTCCCACTCAAGAAATTCATGTGACAAGCAATAAATGACTAAAACAAACTTGTTTACAATCACACTCACAGTTCATCCCACCGGAAGTGTTGATATGAAAAAACTTACTACAGTGGAAATAAATTTTCCGTTTTTTCATCTTAGCCAAATAAATTTTAAAATGATGTCTCATTAGTGGTACCGGTCACAGTAAAAAATTAAAATCAATATGCTTATTGCATAACTCTTTTATCAAATTGATGAAAATTAAGAACCATGTTGCTTGTTGAATGCTTTCATCCATTTTCCAATTTTGACTGAGTTGGTATTTTCAGATGTTGGAGTAAGAGCTCCAGACAGTTCCAGATTTTCTAATGTTTGCAAGCATGTAAATGTTGTCATTCAGAGTTTTGCATAGCGTTCTCAATTTATTGCCTTTGAGTTGAAAATAGGAAATAGTTCATCAAAACCACAATAATTTCCAAATCGGCACAATGTGGTTCGACTCGAATTGACTCGACTCGAATGTGGTAATGGTGTTATCATAGTCAACGCTGAGTAACGACTACTTGCAAGGGACCCAAAGTACGTTTACTGAAGTGGAGCAGTGAGTTGAGATTTTGTGTAGGAGATTCTTATTTTGTCTTGACATTTGATATATATATTGTTTATCATGAATATAGCTTGAGGTTGTGACCGACCAAAGGGGCACATGTCATAGGGACTTGTTGCAACATAATTATTGTATGTGTTTTTGTGTATATATATTACATGTGCGGATCTAGAGGGGGGTCGGTTTGGGGGGGGGGGGGGGTCCGGACCCCCCATCTCCCCTGGAATTTGCAAAGATAAAAAAATTACCATATAACGATTTAAAAGAAAAATGAGTTAACTATTATTACATTATAAATATTTCTGAATTAACTTCCTTTGTATTGTAATGTCATTATGAGGTTAGAATAAAATCACAAATGTTATTCAAGTTTCTAAACGAATCTAAACAGGAACGTTTTTTTTAAATATCTTATTATGAGTTATTGACATCATAATTTTGTCATTATGTTACTGCATTGTCATAAAGTCATCAGCTTTAGTATACCTCTTAGTCTGCTTCAGACTCAATGTGACAGACTAGTATTCGTTTATCATTCGAAGTAAATATCAACAGAATTCTCTCACAGTAATCCGATTGTCATTTCCTTCCAATTTTAACACTTACTTAGTAATAGATGCAAAAGATATCATGGGTGAAAGGGATTTTGATCTTTTACAAGCCTCTTTACTGAAAGCAGCAGCACTGGAAAGCCTTGCAGTTCAATGTATCTTTAAGATACGCAAGTTGCAAGAAAGACTCTACCTATGATCTGAGTGTAATGAGGTCCAATGTATTGCCCAGAGATGGTAATCGGGACAAAATTGCCAAGGCGCTTTATCCAGAAGGTGACCCAGTAGATATTTGTCCTATGAAAGTGTATTGGGATGGCAATTGCTTCTATAGGGACCTCTCTAAAGCCATTTTTGGTCATGAAGAGAGACATATTGAACTTCATGTCATGACCATATTAGAACTTGTAAAAAATTTGAGAAAGTATGCATCACAGGCAACTTACAACAAGATGTGTTCTCATCCCAAAGGTGTCAATATGTTGTGGAGACGTTAGTATCGAACAGATCACTTGTGCCAGGGAATTTTCTCAAGTGGATTCAGAATAAAATTCTGAATTCAATCAAATCAGGGGAATATTGTTCTTTCATTCATTTTTTCACAGCGGTAATGGATGGAATCATTCAATATATAGCATTTATCCAACTATACAAAATGTTTCTGTAAACAGACATTTTCTTCATCAAGAAATAAAGCCATTTTCAGATGAAAAGGTACGTCAGGGTTCCCCCATCTACATCATGTGGTCACACACTGAAAATAGCAACCCAAACAATTGGTCACCAAATCATTTTGTGGTTTGTTTCCTAGTTTTACCTACTGAATCCAATGAAATGAAGGAGTCTGCACATAAAAAGTCAAAACTTTGTATTGATTCAGATGATACCCCAGAAATCACCATGGACTCACAAAATGAAAATCTGATGACAATGAATTTATTAAGACAACAGAACATGATAAAGATAAAATGTCTTTTGACGATTAGATAAGATTATATTCAAAATCAAACCTTGCCAGACGATGTTGCCTAGTTAAAAACAACGAATACTGGTGAACTTCAAGGTTGGGCGGTTAAAAGCACCCCCTGTTTTAACCACTGATTTTAACCATCCCTGTCAATACTCCCTAACATTTGCTACGTGCATATTTAGCTCTTGACAGATGAGATAAACAAATAATTTGAAATATCAATATGGCAGAAACTACTATTTTTAGATGAATGATTGTGAAAAAATGTTTATTTGAACTATACAATTGTTTCAATATTCATTTTATGGGTATGCTATATGCACATGTCCAAAATGATCCCAAAAATGGTGATTTTTTTTGTTGTTGTTGTTGTCTTTTTTGTTTGTTTCAGTGAATTGAACAGGTATTGTAGAAATACATTATTAATGCCTACATTAAAGTTTACAGTAGATAAATTTCAAATAGTTTAGCATAGTTATTGAAGGTTTTAAGAAAAGGTTTAAACAGGTAGGATTTATCATGTGTAGTGTGTAGAAAATATCAGTATTAATCATGATATTAACTAATTTTAATTAGATACACAGTGAAAGCTTGACAAGATTAATCAGATTAAATTGACAGATTTACAATGTTTACCTGTGATTATCATAATTGCTTCTTTATCTGGCCCTTGATAAGGTGTGAACAAAATTGTTAAAACAACACCATGGTCATAAAGTATTTATTTAATAGTTTAAAAGGTAATTGAGGACACCTTAAAGTCAATCATGTACATGAAGTAGACAAAATAAAACAATAAATTATTTCCTGCCTATTGGAATGCCACAGCATACCATTCTGAAAGTCTGTTGAAAACAGAGTACAATCTGTTCAATGGTTTCTTTTTTGCATGGCTTCAAAAGTGATATTATAAATTAAAATCCTCAAAAATTTTGATATACCACTGAAAATCTGCATATAGTGCACGTAAATACTTTGTCATACAACATGAAACCCAGTCATGCCAATATAAAAACATTACTTGTTTATATATTTAGTATAGTTTTAGCCATAGCCTTTAACCAGATTTCATAAGTACTGACCATTCAAAATTTCAATTGACCGGTTTAAACCAGTATTGACCACTGGTCTGGTCAATACTAGTATTGACCGGTTTTTTGCCAAGGTTGGTGAACTTAAAAATGTCCGCAGCACATTCTCAATCAAAATCTTGATGAAAGTACCAGTGAAGACTGGTCTTGGGAAAGACAAACTAAAGTGACCGCACAGAGACTTTTGGCGTCCATGATGTCCTTCTCTGTGTTGATAACATTTGTGCTTGTAAGGTATGTCCTAGATACAATAAAGGCTTTGATTCTCAAACTTCAGAAAAGAGATATTGACATTTTCACTGCAAATAAATTAATTGAGGAACACGTGGATAGGATCAAAGAAATTCGTAGAGCGGTAGATACTGATTTTGAGTCTTGCTTTGAAAATGCAAAACAAATTGCAGACGACCTTGATATAGTGATTAAAACCCCAAGGGTTTGCTCCAAGCAGCAACACAGAGAAACTGTCTCCACAAGTAATCCAAGAGATTATTATGGATCTGTCGTGGCTATTCCATTTCTGGACTTTTTCTTCAGTGACTTAAATATGAGGTTTCAGAAAGATCTGGTGGCATATTTGATATGCTCTTTGTTGCCTGTTATTGTGGCAAATATTTCACACAAGGAATTGTTCAAACTTGCCTCAGAACTAATATTTTGGAGGAGCGACCTGCCTTGTCTTTCTGCAAAGGACTTGGAGAAAGAACTCAGAGATTGGAGATGTTATTGTGTTAACATGATCAAAGAAACTTCAGATAAGCTCTGCAATCTGCTCAATCTTTTCAACTTTGTAGATGGGGACGTTAAACGTCCGACGTTTTCTTGACCGTGAAAGTTCTTCACATTGGATGTGTTTTACCTATCACAACATGTGAGGCCGAAAGATCCTTTTCTGGATTACGACGCATCAAGAGTTACATGCGCAGTACTATGCAAGAGGACAGATTGACTGGGCTTGCACTAATGCATCTTCATCATTCATTAGAAATTGACCAAAAGGAAATTGTATAATCATTTATCAGGCAAGGAAAATGAAGATTATTTCAGTCAAGTCTCTTTAGCTAAATAACACTTCCTACCAGAAAACATCAATACATGACAAAAAGGTTGCCCGCATGGTGCAGTGGTTATGTAGAGCGTTTCCTTTGAGAGTTGGAAATTGGAAAATAAAAGGTTGAACATTAATTATATCATGGGTATGATTTTGTGAAAAGGTTTGACCCCTCCTGGAAAAAATTTCTGGATCTGCGCCTGTGTATATATATATATTAACAACACAAAGGAGGGCAATCAAATGACCCTAATCAATTCTGACACTTGCACTATTTGGGCCATGCACTCACTTTTCCACTTATGTAAATCAAATGCACTCACTTTTCCACTTATGTAAATCAAATGCACTCACTTTTCCACTTATGTAAATCAAATCCACAATTCTGAATTACATCAAAAGTATAAATATACCATTTCCTCAAAGTCACTTCAGGTCTGCAATCAATCAGCATTGAAACTTTGTTTATGGAGTTTTAAACAAATAATATCCATACATTGTCATAGTTCATTGTGATATATATTAAATCAACATATGGATAAAAATGATTATTAATAGATAAAACATAGATATAAATGTCAAATTGAAGGTCAGAGCAAGAGATTTTTTCTTCTCATGAAGAAACTTTTGAATAAATTCTGTCTCATAAGAATATAAAAACAGGCCATTTAACAAAGGAGCACAATTTGTGCTTATGGGAATTCCAGCAGACAGGTGAGAGGCCTTGTGGGTTTCACCAAAAACTACAAAGATATTGTCAGTGAGAAACTTCAGCATCTTTTTAATTTCACCTTCAGAGTACTTGTGCATGGAATCAGAGTGGTGTTTAACAAAGTAATTTTTTAAATGCTTAAAATTAAAAAACAGATCACCAACACATCGTAAGAATGCACTTTGAATTTATTTTGGTTAACCGGTTTCGACCTTAGACAGTCGTCATCAGAACAAATTATTACTGAAATGCGCCACTGAAGTAAAAAATTCGGATGGCGTTATATATAAAGTTTGGATGGTTGCTATATAAGCAAAAAAGGTGGAGCATGACAACAAATAGTAATGTGTGATAATTAGTAAAACGACAATGAATATTATAAATATAATTAATTAAATAGTCCATATATTTCATAAACTGTTTCAGTTCTATATAAAATTCTGGCACTAATTCATTCATGCATATGGTGTCTTCGGATTCACTTTTCCTAGGTGTGTATGTGTACAGTCTTTTTGCGGGGACTATGTGGAATTTCGGTGGCCTCGTTATTTTTAATCTGCATTCTGGTGGCGGGTTCCATCATTTACGTTTTTCAGCAATTTCTTATGGGCTGTATGTGGTATAAATGAGAGTTTCCTTGTACTCCGTTTCAGGATGAGATTTCTGGATGTGATGTTTTGTGTCTCATCCTGAAACGGAATACAAGGAAACTCTCAAAGTGTTTACTTTGGATGCAGACCCTATTGAATACCATGTGGTATCCACTCATGAGAATCAATCCGATATTTTAACCTCAAGGTGTTGGTCTCCAGTCCTTAACTTTATAAAGTAATTTTTTGGATGACTGATCACTAGATATGAATATTTCCTTTTTCCATTTTTTGTTGAAGAAGCAACTGTCTTTGATGTTGAAATGTGTGGTCTTTAATTTATTGTGAGGAATGATTGCGTAAAGTGTTGAAAAGTTGTATGTTTTGATTTGAGAAAGTTCTGTGATTTCAAATTTACTAAATGTTCTTTTGAATTTTTTAGAATCCATATTTAATTCACTCTATTGGCATATGTTGTGGTGCAATACATTTGAAGTTTCTCCTTCACAGCTGTTAATATTTTTGAGAGGAACAAATATAGGGGATTGGCAGAACACTTACTAGATCCAGCAGTGTATCTTCCTTTGCAAGGGTTTTTGGGAAGTTTTGGAATCCAGTATAGATACAGTAACTCATATTCAACCATCCCACTGACTTGGATATTAAATGAGTCTAAAATTGATGCATGAAGAATTTCATATCTTAAAAGGGCAGTTGGAGTATAAGTATGATTCCCAAGTTTGAAATTAATGACAAGTTTGTTTAAAATACAATTATAATAATGAGCCTTACAAAGAAAGATAAGGCTGGTACAAGCTTTGTAACCAAAATATTTCCTCTTGTACCGTGACTTTAATCATTTCTGATTTACTAAACACAGAAGAATAGATGGTACACACTTTAGGTCTGATGTGTCTAATACAGGATTTTAATATATCTCTTATACTTTTTATTCATTATGACAAAGTATCAAGTCCTTCTTTTTCATATTTACCCCATAATTCATAATAAAGATGAAGTTCTGTTGCCAATTGAAAGACCAAGGTTCTCTGAATTTAGGACCTTTTAAAATAAGTCATTTCAGGTCCTCATTTTCAACTACATCAACATCACCAGTAATGAGATGTCCAGCTGGACTATAGTTGATACGCATTTTGTAACAAAAATGATTTACAAATGTAAATGCTTTTTGTAAAGGATAGATTACTTTAAAAGGTACATTAAGTATGTTCAATTTTGTTTAATTTTCTAATAATATGCCCTCACCTCTCATAGGAAGATAGTACATGTAATAGAAAGAGAATATTTTTTCTAACATTGATGAACCAGATATTCAAAAGGGGACAGAGTAATATGCACTGGGAAAAAGCAAAATTGTGTAGGAAAGAATGAGAATTTAAATATTTTTGATAAGTTAAATTGTAGTTTTATCAATTTATAATATTTTTTGTAGGTAACAATCATCATGACATCACGCGAAGAATCCCCCCCTCCACCACCGCCACCACCACCCCCTAAAAATTCCTTGGACAAGAATTCCTCACAAACATCCTATGGGTATGAGTATCAGCAACAACCAGTCCGCTATGGCCAAAGTAGGTGCTTTATGCTGTGTGTGTCGGGAAGTGAGAACTTTTCTGATTATTATCACTTCAAAACTTTTTCCACAAGAAAATTGACTAATCACTGTCTTTTACATTTGTATAAATTCGACAGGTTACTCAACAACAGGAAATCCTTATTTATATCAACAACAGACAACATCAACATCAACATCGACTGGTACTTCCACAGTGACCAATGCCACAAGTGGAACAAATTCACAGTATTCGTATCAACAAACCAGTTATAACCCATACCAAGGTACTCTAACAAAAAGACTCAATTTAATTTATTCTCCAGAAGCTATTCCATGGTATTGCATCAAACATTTATTGGCCATTTGTATAGGATTCACAACATTCCAAAATAAAAGTGTGTCGAATGCATTATTGTATCCCAAGTTGTCTCTATTAGTCAGTATGCTGAGGTTAAAAATTCATTCAACTTGCCACTTCATATGGTGAATCAAAGGGTGTCGGGAGAAATGACTATAATACAAGCATGTCTTAACATACCTTCTTTATGATTTCAAGAAGTGATAGATGAATATATATATAACGAAGGGTATGAGTTATTTTTTATCTACTGGTATTGTTTTCATGTATGATACAGCAGATGAATATGGTATTGAGTTACCTGGTATCAGAATATAGTAATATAATTATCAGATTATCAGCAATTTATGTTTTAGGGTAAAATGCTAAATTCAGAATTTACGTTTTCTCACAAAATGATGCATGATAGCGGATCAACACTGTTGGCCCTTGTAGAGGATACTTGCTATTAAGCTGTTTGCTACATTTGTATACTTTTAGTTTTTAAAATCAATTTAATGTCCATGACTTCTAAAAATATGCAGGTTGTGCATACAGTATCAGTGTGGACAGTATCAGTGTGGAATTTTATAGATTAAATGGCCTTTAACTGCTTGTACATGTTTATGGGAGTAAATAATATCCATCTGTCTGTCTGTCAATTCCTCTATGTAATGATATTGCCATTATTTTCTAACCATACTAACTTACAAATTGTAGGGGTGGATATTCCAGAAAAATTATGTATTGCAATATGCCACAAATTTTGTATATACATTGGATTATTTCCTTTTCTCTAGAAAGATTTGATACTTTATTCATTGAAATTAATTTTCCGGATTGTTCACCATGTTACTTCTTTCATAGCTATTTTGATATTAGACAAATACTAAATTACGAATTGTTTAGAGTTGGTGTTCTAGAAAAATGTTGCAGTTAATACTTGATAATATATGACAAACATGAATTATTTGTGAATACAATGTAAACTCGAATGTGGCTATGTATTCAGTATACATATCATTCTATTGTTATGTTTAAAAACTAGCAATTTCAAACAATGTGATTTTTTAGATGAGTTTTTAAGTCAGATATGATACAATATTTAGTATTTAATACACACTTCTGGTTTGAATATTACCAATATCAGTATTGAAAAAAAAATATTGCAAAATATTATTGTTGGATTTATTTAAAGAATAAAATGCTTTCTTTGTTGTTTTATTGAGTGATGAAGGTAGCAAGCATTGCATAAAAAATTCAGAAATGCTAATTTCATCACACAATAAAACAAGAAAGAAGGACTTTTTCTTTGGTTTATATTTTTATGTATTTTTTAAAAATATAACTAGATTTATCCATCTTGATGATGCTCCATATTTAGTAAAGATTGACATGTGGTACGAAAACACTGGATCAAATTAAATTGCAACAAACATGCATTCATTGTCAATGTTGAAATCAATGTCAATTTTAAAAGAAATATAAGAGAAAAGATTAAGTGAATGTGAATATATTGGAATATACTGAGACACGGCCAGTATTGCACACTCCTAACAAATTTGCTATTCAGTGTATAAAAGATTTTAGGTCATGGGGTCAAAGGTCAGGTCATAGTAAAATTATGTGACTTAGTAACCCAAGTACTTTTCAGCCAGCAGACTTCACCTTCAGTATGTAAATGATTGATTTTGAGGTCTTTAGGTCAATACCAAGGTCACAAAGTGAAAACAACTTATGGAAGGATAACTTGGATATTCAGCCTGCAGTGTATTTTGTACAAAGATTGGTGAAAGTTAAAGAAATACATATTTACACTGTAGGTTTTAGGGCATTAGGTTAAAGGTTATGGTCAATAACACTTTACAGAGGGAGCCCTGAATGACTGTCTTTTTGTACTTGTCAATAAACTACATGAAGTTAACATGTAGCATTACATTTTATCCACAGGCAGTCAGCAGTCTACACCACAGAGTGCTCAGGTTTCACAATACAGTTACAATAACCAAGGCAAGTAATGAGAAATTGAGAAAATAGTACATGTGATGAATTGTATCATCCATATTTATACACATTTGGTAATTTTCATTTGCTTGTTATGATTTCATAAAGTGTAAAATCATGTTAATCTTGAGAATTAACAGCATTACTGGTAATATTTTAAGCATAACTTTATAATGTTGAATTTTTTAAAATGACATAAAGGGGATATCATTTGTAGTTTACATAGGCATACATGTACACTGCACATGTATATTTACATGGCTCAACACTAACAGTAGCCTGCTAGCTGAGGACAACTTACAATGGAAGTTGGGCTACTGAACAAGTCATCAAGTTTGCCCTTCAGGGCTACTAGAAATTTATATACTATCAGTAAAAATAATCATATAGATAAATAAAAGAAAATGAACATGTTCCGAATTCCAAATCTGTTTAATGGGAGATGTCTGGATACTTTTACAATAATTGAATCCACTCCTTTTCCACCTCAACAAGGCATTTGAAACTATGGTGTAAAAAAAGGTTGGATTCCAACAATGCATTAACATAGACTGATGGAGAAAACCATGTGGAAGCACTTTGTAGCTGTCTCACCATGTTTGTTGAAAAAACCCAAAACATTCATAGGAAAAACCAAAACACAACAGCAAAATTGAGTTTGAATTAATATTGTTACTTCATTTTGCACTAAAATATAGTCAGAATGCAGAATTTGACATCTTTAATTTCAATTTTGTTCAGGGGAATCCCCTCCCAACCCCCAGCCAAGGTCTGAATCAGTAACTAGGCTAGAAAAAAATAATATTAACTTGTCCTGCAGACTTTTGGGACTAAAACTAAAAAACATTATGTCTACCCCTGGTATACTGAGAAGAAAAGAGTGATTCATGCTGAAGCTTGCATGACTTTGCTTTCAATCCTTTATATTTCTAGGATATTATACAGCCAATAATTCTTCCCAAGGTCAACAACCCAGTTACAGCACATCAACAAATACCACCCAGAGCTACCAACAGTACCAAGATACATCTGGCTACTATAATTCCAGCAATAACTATGAATATGCTGGATACCAAACAGGAAACCAATATCAGTCTGGAACTCAGCCTAATTATGACTCATACAATAGCACAAACTACAACTACAATGATTATTATGGTAGTGGATATGGTGCCTATGGGAATTACTATGGGTATAGGGATAGCACCCAGGACCAGGATGGCTCCTATGGATCTTACACATATGGTCAGAGTAATACAAATCAACAGGATGGAAAGATATGGAGCAGTAATAGTGGGAGTACTAGTAACAGTACAGAGGGACAGCAGAAAATTGCTCCCCAAAGAGATCCTCGCCTGGAGAAAGGGAGAGGAAGGGGACAGGCACCAGGAGTTGGTAGAGGAAATGATGCCAACCAGGTTCCAAACAATGATAAGCTGTCAGAAAAGTCGGGGGAAGGAAGAGGAAGAGGGACCACTGAAACTAGACCCGAAAGGGGTGGCAGAGGGGGAGGACCTGGGTTCAATCGAGGAGCATACAATGGAAGCTACAGGGGAGATAATTTTGATCCAGGGAGACAATATGAGGATACAGATTACAGGAGAGGGCCTTCACAAATACCTCCCATGAAAAGTAATCAAGATAATCCTCCAGAGAGAAAGAGGTACCATGATAACAGAGGAAGTGGATATGACCAAATGTATCAGTATGATGATGAAGCATATAGACCTTATCAACACTCAGACAGAGGATGGAATAGGGAAGAATACTGGAACAGGGGGTGGCAGGAGGGTTACAGAGATCCAAGAGGTGAGCCAGGAAGGGAAAGAGGTGGAATCAGGGGCCGGGGGGACCGAGGAGGTGGACCTAGAAGAGGTGGCTTTGACAGGGATGGTATGACTAGTAGAGGAAGAAACAGGGACAGTGGTGGAAACTTCAGAAACCAGCGGCCACCTTATATTCGTGGAGGATCTAGTCACAGAGGATGGGGCAGAGGAGGAACTAATGTCATGCAAAATGAAAACAAATTCTATGACAAAAATCAGAGGATTTTACCTGGTAGAGACCAGAATGCAAGGGAAGCAGAGAGCATTCAGAATGATAATAAATCAACCCCTGTTAACAGAAATGACAATAAAGACATTAAACAAGCAGAAAAACATAAGCTTGAGGTGAAACCTGAGGAACAGCCATTAGTTAAGAAGCAGTGTAAAGTGGAGCACAAAGTAGGGGTTAAACCCTCAGCTGGAAAGCCAACAGAGGAAGAAGTCAAAGCAGAACCTGTTGTGAAAATTGAGCAGAGCACTGTTATTGAATCTCAACCCCCACAACAGTCAGTGGTTAAGTCAGAAGTTACCATTCCAGAAGCCCCAATTCTACCAGACAGCACCTCTAAAGACAGTGTTACTGGACCTTCTCCTCCAAAGAAAAAGAAACCAGTAGAAGACTTGCTGGTGGATCCAGATGTAGAAAAGGCATTGGAAGAAATGATGAGTCCCTTATTCTGTAAACTGTGTAATTTGACAATCAATCATCCTTCACAGGCACAGTCTCATTACAATGGCAAACATCATGCCAAGAAAGTCAGGTTGTACAAACAGTCTGCAGCATTGGAGGCCACCCTTGCTAGGAAAGCAGCACAGGGAGATCTTGTGACTACAATAAATCTTGTCACTGAAGTCAATCCAGCATCAGATGATAAACCAAAAGAAGAAAATGTCCAAGCCATCAGTGAGGTAAAAAGATTAAAAAGTCGAAATACAAATTTTCCATGAATAGGAGAAAGTGAAGTGCTTAAACTCGTCACTTATGAATTAATAAAGCAAAAGAAAAAAGAAAAAAAAAAGAAAGAAAGACTTTATGAACATTGATAATTCTACAGTAATATCTAAATCAGATGATATTTTTAACAGGAATTTTAAACATCTGGTGAAAGTCAGTAATTGGTGCATACAAAAATGTATTTCCTGTTTGATATAATTTCAGAGTGTAATTGAGAAAATGAAAGATGAAAATGACCGTGTTTACTGCAAGTTGTGCCAGGTTGCTTTCAACTCACCTAAACAGGCTATTCAACATTATGAGGGGAAAAACCATGCCAAGAAAATGAAAGCAGCTGGCATAGTACAGATATCAGAGACAGATAAACAGCATGTCAAAATGTGAGTGTGCAATACATCTGTATCAGGACTTTGTAAATATTTCTATCACATTTTGAAAAAACGTCTCTAACAACTGTGTGTCATTCATTGAACAGCAAAATCTTTTTGTGGTTGAGTGAAAATACAAAGTTGATAGATCAATGAAGTACAATTTTATATAAAAAGAAAATTTATTTTTAAAGTAAAAATATAAAGTCGACATGTCAAAAATACTTTGAAATAGAAATTGAAATACACATAGAATTACATGTTTATTTCCATAGTCGATAGAGGTAATTCATTTTCATGCAAGTGAAATTTCCATCCGGTTGTGTACAGTAATACATGGTTACACCAAACATACTTGTAATGAATTCATGCTTACAGTGAAGTGATTTTCATTCCCGGTAGTTTTGAAACATGTTAATGAAGATATTGGGTATAACGAATCAAATGATTGGTCCCCAGGCTATGTTATAAGCATGTTTTACAGTATATAGGGAAATTAACACATTGAAGTCTTAAAGGTTTATTACAGAGAAAACAGTTGGAATTGTAAATTTTAAACATAACTGTCCATGAATATACACATCAGCAGAACTGTATTCTTTGGCAAAACCATGAAAATTGGGGTCTAGGAAATGAATTGAATACATGTTAAAATTTTGTATTTCTGTACTGGATATTTTAAAATATAGATTACATTACCTTCACTGAAAATAACAAAGTTAGGGGGCATTGAAGTTTAAAGAGCACATCTCGTTTTATACTATTTGCTGAATATTAGAATTTAGCTAAGATATTCAGAACAAGATTTTTTTCTAAATTTCATAGCCCTTGGGACTAGCAATACTTTTAACTAATACACAGGTGACTGGTAAGGCCTGTGGGCCACTTGTTCTGTATTTTTTTTTTTTTCTTGTTTTTTTTTTTTAGTTTTTTGACGTTTATTCAGAATTTACATAGCTTTATTTTTGGGGTAAAATTTCCTAAGAAATCCCCTTGTAATCGTTACCTGGGGTGCCAGGGGCCCCCAGGATCCGATAAATTAACATAATAGCATATAAACATACGTATACAATAATTAGTTTAGTGTCGTATACAATAATATGCATTTTCATATGTAAACATATACATACATACTCTACAAATTAATTATATTAGAATAGGAAACTTGATAACTTAATACATTATGTTCAATTATTACAAAATGTGTTTGTACATTTTTAATGGACCACTCACATTCAACCGGAGGTATACTACACACATACACAGTCCAAAGAGGTTTACCTCCGAGTTGAACTACAAGATGACTGGCTCATCATGTAGTGAGTGCTGAATATAATAAAAATAGCAATTTATAAATTTTCAGAAAGGGTTTTAAGTATACAATAATCAAGTTTGACAGTTTGAGCTTGCTGATTAACAAGAAAAAAGCTTGCAAGTGATGACTTTAAAAATGAAGTAAGCCCTTCACTTGTAACATTTTCTTCTAACAATTTACATTTCATTTTGTATTTAAAAATCTTCCATGCAATGAAGGATATAACATTGTTCAGAATGACACTACTTTGTTTACCTTTGTGAATAAAACCAATAACAATGTTTCCATGTAATATTGAGTTTAAGTATGTCAGAAACTTTTTTCCATATGTTTTCTATAAGGATACAATCAAAAATCATGTGTTTTGTATTCTCAATACCTCGACAGTAATTACAATATTTCTCAATATTTTTATTCCATTTACTAAGATTAAGTTATTTGGCAGCATATTATGCAATAATTTAAAATTAAACTCGGCATTGTTTTTATCATTAATTTTAACAATTTTTTCATCATAAATCTTTTGCCATGACATTGGGTTTACCTCGCTAAATTCCTTCTGCCACACATTTTCCATTATAGGTTTTTTGGACCTGTCATTTAGTAAGATTTTGTAGAAGAAACCAGATTTTATTTTATTGATATCCTTTATTTTTCCATGCAATTTAAAATCAAAATCAATACCGATATTAATGTATCTCCTTATATTAGTATCGCGTATTTTTGAATTGAAAACACTTTTTAATGTTAAATATTCACATAGATAGTTTCTTTTTGACTTTAATGCATGAGCTATTTCATTGAGTGATTTGAAGCCATTATCATTCACAAGATCCTTTACGTATTGAAAGCCGCTTTCGTGCCAATTCTGGAAGTATAAAGTTTTTCCTTTGTTTTTGAAGTTTACGTTAAACCAGATATTCTGTCGTAAAATTTTATCCATTGTATCAATGTTATTTGGATTCTTACATTCATTAAACGCAGTAAATACCTCTTTATAGAATAGTGAAAGTTCTTTTAGACTATCAAGATCAGACGTGTTTGTAACGCTTGATTTTATGATATAGTTAATTTCCATTTTGTTAGTTGCTAAACATGCGTTTAACAGTTTGCTTAAACTGCTCTTATTTAGCATTAGTTTTGATACCCAAGCTGCTTTTATAGCTTTAATTTTAGTTTCTGGATCAATGATACCTATTCCCCCCTCTTTGATTTCTCTAATTAATGTTTGTCGCTTGATGTGCTCACGATTACCTCATAAAAATGAAAAAATAAGCTTTCTCAATTTTTTGATATAATCATTGCCTGGATTTTCTAAAACCGTTGCAGGGAAAATAATCTTTGATAGGATAAGAGAATTTACAATTTGACATTTTCCGAAAATAGTAAGTTTTCGACTCTTCCAAGAATCTAGTATTTTTTCAAACTCCTTTAGCTTACATATCCAATTTTTTTCATTACATATATTTTTGTCGTGTCAAATATATATACCCAAACATTTCAAAGCATCTTTATTTATTTTTATCTTACCTACATGTGTTTGGTGAGATAATCTCTCTTTAAGAGGTCCTAGCAAAATACATTCTGTTTTAGTCATATTTAGATCAGTGCCTGACACGTTGCCAAAATTGTTTATTATGTTTAACGCATTTTCTAACGATGCTTGGTCTTCCAATGGAAATGTACTATCATCAGCATGTTGTATACATTTAACTTCTCTTTCTAGCGAATTAATTTTGAACCCCTTTATATCTTTACAATTATTTATTTTTAAGTACATTATTTCCATTACGAATAAAAACAGTATGGCTGATACCGGGCAGCCTTGTCTTATTCCACGTTTCATTCTACATTTCCTTGACAACCAGCCATTGTTTTTCACATAAAAAGACGGGTTTTTGTAACATATTTGGATCCATTTTATAAAATTTGGTCCGAAATTGAATTTTTCTAGAGTTTTAAACAAGAAATTCCATTCAATCGAATCAAATGCTTTATGAAAATCGGCGAATAGTAAAATGCATTCTTTGTCATTATTTTCACTGTATTCTAGCATATCTAAAATGAGTCTAGAATTATTACCTATAAATCTTCCTTTAATGTATCCTGTTTGATTCTCGTTTATAATATTATCCATCACATTTTGTAGTCTTTTGGCAAAGACAGAAGCTATGATTTTGTAATCTATATTGGTTAGGCTTATAGGTCTGTAGTTTTCTAATTTATCTAAAGACCCTTTTTTAAAGATAAGAGATAAAATTGAACATTTTTGTGTCGTAGAAAGTTCTCCTTGTTCAAAAGAATATTTTAGAGCATTGTAGTAATGTATTTTTATGTGTTTCCAAAACATTTTGTAAAATTCTACGGGTATACCGTCATTGCCTGGGGATTTATTTTGCTTCAAATGAAAAACTGCCTCTGCACATTCTTTTTCGGTGGGAAACTTTTCAAATATTTCTCAATCTTCATCTGTTAATTTATTTTCAAGATTTATTTCACTTAAATAGTTGTCAACGGATTCATCCGGAACTTGTTTACTGGAATAGAGATTATCGTAAAATAAACAAAGCTGCTCTAATATTTCATTTGTTTCAGTGTATGTTTGTCCATTATTGTTTATCTTGTTGATTACAGTATGAGATTGATGTTTATTTTCCAGTCTAAGAAAATATTCAATTTCCAAAAGCCTCCACCTTTAGTGTTACAAGATATTCTAAATTTGAAGACTATTGACAAATGATCACTCATTCTACAGTTGTTTACATTGGGGGCTTTGCGTAAAAAGATATTCTCTGGAGCGTAACAAAAATGCTTGCTTGCAATTACATAATCGATTCGACTTTTTGGTGACCCATTTCCATCACACCACGTTAAACAGTTTTTATCAGGTTTTAATGTCGACCATAAATCAACTAAATCAAATCTTTGCATTATATCTCTGACCGTTTTCCCACTTTTATCTTTTTCACTTTTTACATTACAATTAAAGTCGCCACCAAATATCAAATTTTCCTCGTTCATGGCATATTGCGATATCCATTTAGCAACCTTTTTAAATACGTTAACTCGTTCATTTTCTGTGTTTGGGGCATATACATTGACCAAAGTGATAATGTTGTTGTCGTGTTCTATATTCATGACTAAAATTCGACTATCAGCAGATTTATGTATATTAAGAGTTTTAAAGGTAAAATTCTTATGAAAAAATATTGACACACCTTTACTATGCGAAGATTCAGAAAAATTGTGAAAGGCAGAACCATGCCATCTTGCATCATAAATACTTTGTTTTTTATCAACAAAATGCGTTTCTTGCAAAAAAATTATATCACATTTTTGACTGTTTAACCAGTCATATAGAAATACTCTTTTATCATAGCTATTTAACCCTCTGCAGTTCAAAGATAACAACTTAATACAAGCCATGATAGATCTTGTCAGGTCCTGAGTACATAATTAAGCTTGTTTATTGGGTTTAGTGGTTTTCTTTACATACCCGTCCAGATCCTTCTGGTCGGTTTTGTTGGAATTGGCTCTCCTGCTCCGCGATGTCGCGCGCTGTGTGTTTTTATGGAGGGATTCTGCGGCACGAAGCAGTATCTTGCCCATGGTATTTTGCCCCGGCCATGCCTTTGGATGGGTGTGCAGGGTCTGCATGGCTGAGAGACCGGTTCCCCAGACATGATCATAAACTGAATGAGCAAAGACTTTTTCGCTATTATATGTGTCCAAAATTTTCTTTTTCATCTCGGCGCATTGCTTTATTTTTTCCGACACTATTTCCTCCATAACTTTTGTCGCGTCCTGATGCCACGAGCCGGATGTCTGAACGGTTTTGCCGATTTGCTTACAATCCAGCGCAGATGTAACCGCTCGGATCTTCTCCGCTGCCATTAGGTCGCCAAATCGAACTGCTTTGGTTAGTTGAAAAGCTTGTTCCGCGGATTGAAAAGATTCACCGAATACATTAAGCTCACACGGAAAGAAATTTGAAAGCACATTTTCATGACCGTCAAAGGCTTCTACTTGATTTTGAGTTGTCTTCGATGTATTGTGGACAAATCTCAGACCCAGGTTTATGACCAGATTCCTTGCAAGCGGAGCAAGAATGTTTTGGCACGTCTTGAAAAAATGCCCAGTTTCCCAGCAATTTGTGCAGGTTATTGGCGGTTTTTCGACGTTTTGACCGCGATGAAAGATCTTGCACTTGAGACCCGCGCAATAGCTGAAGCGAGGCAGGGCCTTGTTTTGCCATAGTGGTTGTATATACAGAAATCTGTTACCATTCAAAACGTTGGTCATTTTGTTTGTAGTAGGGTCTCTAATTTTTTCGTATTTAATTTCACTTTTGGGAGACACCTCAAATTTTTTGAGCATGTCATGGACAGCCGAATCGTCCACGGAGAGTGGGATACCGCATATTGTTACTTTAAGGACTGGATCTTCTGGATCAGTAAGACCCGCTGAGTAAGGATTTGAGTCGTATACTCGTATGTGCTGGCTGTCTAGATCAAATCCTTCGATGGTGAGCTTATCTCGGCTTTGTTTCTCGCTAAGGTAAACACGCCAGAGATCACGGTCAAGTTGAACGCATTTGACCGTATCGCCGACTACAGCACTTACTGCATTTAATAAACGAAAGTTTGTAAATCTCTCATTGTTTGATTTTTTCAATTCACTGTCTTTTAAGAAAACTGGTTTCATTAGTTTATCCATGTTTCGCAAAGGTAGAACAGTCCCAATGCAATATATAATCACAAGTTTGTAACGGTATTACTGAGTATATACTCACTAACACTTCATACAAAGAGGTTGAAGAAAAAATCCTCACAAAACACACGTTACACAGTTTGGAATGTACAAAAAACACAACACGTACAGTACTTTGCACTATCCACACATTTAGTGGAGAAATCTACACCTCAGAAGCACTTAAACTTCCAAAATTTTCAGAAAGACGGGAGCTAGAAGAAAGACGTCCTTCCACCTACTCGTCACGTGACTCAGCAATCGACTTGTTCTGTATTAAATGTCTCTATGTTGCTCTGATTCTTTCAGTAGAGCTTGATATATAACAGTACATGTAACTTACAAATTGTCTTGTACAAATACCTGTATGTATTTTATTCATATAATATAAACAGAGGGGATATCATATTCTAGTGATTTAAGAGGAATGAATGACTACTAAAATTTGTATCTTAAATACATTTCTTTTTTAGTGATGGTGCTGTGTTTGAGTGTAAGATGTGTAGTGTTCAGGTGACCTGCAATGAGCAGTTACAGTCCCATCTGAATGGAGCCAAGCACAAGGGAAAACTACGATCCTTGGAGAGAGCAGCAGACTCAAACCGAGGCAGATGGGGCGGTCGAGGGAGGGGGAGAGGCAGGGGAAGAGCAGGTAGTGAGTGAATCTATAAATACCTGTGTGATGAAGTTAGATAGAGTTTGTGCTGAAATAAACAATTACATGTATTTTATTCTTTTGTATGCAAGGAAATTTACAAATATTATTTGATTTAGTAAATTGCATGCTTTTAAATGTCCTAAAAATTGGTTAAATAGACTAAAAGGCAATTTTGATTTTGATGAATTTTCAGCATTTGTGAAAGGCATTTGAATGTTCAAAGATATTTATCTTAGAACTCTAAAATGCTTATTGTGCCTTTTATCAACAAAGTTAATTCACAAAATATAATTCATAGCATATAGTTCACAAAATTAAATCTACACAAAAACTTAAAATATTATATTGTTTTGGTTATATTGATTTCTATTAATGTTTATGGTAGTACACAATACAGAAATTTTTGTTCAGGGCATGCTGGGTTTGCTGTAGAGGAACACAATGTTGTGACCATCCAAACCCAGCAGCAGTCACGGAAGAGAGGGCGAGATTATTCTAACTTCCGAACTCCAAGTGGGAGCTATTACTGCAGCATTTGTAATGTGACAGTCAATGGTGAAAATCAGTTTGCTCAGCACATGGACAGTCGCAAGCACAAAAGCAAGTATGCCAACCACAAGATAACTGAAGAGGAACAGCAACAACTGGAAATGACCACCTAAAAATGGCCAGCCATTTCTTTTCTTCCTCAGAAGTGTCTGGATTTCCTCATACTCTCTGTCTTTCTCAGAATCCTGTGCGACAAGTTTGTCAACCAATTTTAAGAGCTTTGCTATGCTCCCAGAATCGAAGTACATCATTGCTGGCTCATCTGTCTGACGTGCCCCATGTGGCAAAAAACTTGGAACACTGCCCATGAATTTTGTTCTATAATAGAGGGCTTTGATGTATAGTGGTTATACCCATTGTGACTAGGCCTTTCAGATTGTGCCACATTTGAAGATCTCTGATCCACTTTATATTGTAAAATTGTTTATTCCTTTTTGAAAGTATTAGTGAGGGGTCTTTGGAATTTAGTGGATGAAATCCATGTTGCAAACTTCTCCAAGAAGTGTTACCTTTTGATGATTTTGTGAGAATGACCTTTGACCCATTTCAACGTTGCTTATACAACTACTAAATGACAAGTGAAGGGGTTTTGGTATTTAGTTGAATTTAAATCTTTTGACAACACTTGTTATAAATATTATCTGTCATGTGCTGTGCTGTTGTCAGAAGCCATCTTGTTTCACTCAGAGATTTTTTTCCATTTTTTTTTTTTTTTTTTTTTTTTTTTTTATACAATTGTGTATGATAGATAAGAGAATGAATTATGTCAAACCTGTAGATTTGTATTTGTGTTGTTTCATTCAATATTTAGTGTAGAGAACATAACTGGTATGGTATGTATACACTAGAAAGTGTATAACTATCAACACTCTGTAAGTCTTATAGAATGCAGATTTACAACCGTCCCCCTCCAAATCCCCCCCCCCCCCCCCCCCCCAAAAAAAAATTGAAAAAATCCCAAAGATGGATCAGTGTGAATGTCTCAATTTGTGGTAATTTATGATACAAGTAAATCATGTACCAGTATGTTGTAGAGGAGACAGGGAGAAAGTTGAAATGCATCAAAGTGTTGATTTAGCAAAATATCAGATAGATTTTCTTTCCCATGCTCAATATTCATTTTTTACTAAATTGAAAATGCCTGTCTGTACACATGTCAGAAATTTGTAGTCAGTTCAATTTCTTTGAAAGTTTTTTATGCTTTATTTTAACTTCTATTAGCTGTATGTGTATAAGATTTGTGATATCTGTCAAGTTTTATTAATCAGTTCATTTTTTCAGTCAAGTAGCCTGCTACTTGGTCAGATGTGACTTTAATAATGTAATTTTCTATAATTTTCAAACCTTCAAGTCTCAGTTTGGCAAGTGGAGCTGGTATTTGTTTACAACACCTAAAGCTTTCCTCAATGAACAAGATTCTGGTGACAAAAAAATTTTACTTTTGAATTTGAAAAACTTTTCACAGGAAGTGTCTCCTGTTACACTGTTGGTCATCAAGTGTTGCTTTTATTGGATTTCCTCTTCACTGCTTTCACATCCATGCTTTAGACAGAAGATGGTTTAACATATTCACACTTTTGGAAGCTAACTTCACCAATTCATCATCAGAATTCTTTTAGAATAAATTCACACCTTAGAGAAAGGGAATGGTTTGTTGTTTTAAACTTGAGATATAAATAAGGTGTTAGCTGTTTATGAATCCTATAATTCAATAAATCTAACATCCCCTTTGGCTATTGAAAAAGTATTTTCATAGTTTTTAAAGATGTCATTACCATATTTGAGTACAAGTTTTACTAACTGATGTTTAATAGACACATACATTTGCATATTTAATGCAGGGATAAATCCTCAGAGACCTTCAGTTGCTTCCCTATGACATTTGAATTTACTCAAAGGAAAGAAGGGATTTACTCTTAGCTTAGTTTTTATATGGAACAAATGATTATCAGTTTTGACATAGATACATGTTTATAGACAAGACTGTACAGATCTTGTCTACAATGTTAAACTGGTTCTGTTTTGTAAACAGGTAAGAAATATCATCCTTGATAGTTCTTGGGGAAATTATTATTACATTCACCTTCTTTGAACTGTTCCTGTTAATTATTTACATGTCCAAGGAGCCATATCATTGATTTGAAGAATCGCTGTCTAGTTTGTTGGTATTTGAGGTAATTAACTACTTTCTTGTTATGCATAAATTATCATGTTATCTTCTGTAGTTTATCAACTCACATACCCAACAAACTAGACTGATTCTTTATATCTATATTTGAAATAACATTATAAAATTGACATATTAAAAATGCAGCCTAATTGAAATTGAAATTCACTTGGTATTCCATGTTAATTTCCATAGTTCCCTCCCAATGACCTTTCATTTGCATCCAGTTAAGCTGGGGTGGGGGGGGGTGTTAACATAATGGAGCTTCAAAGGGTTATTGCAGAGAAAACAGAAATGTAAATATTTGTTAATGTTATTCCCACAGAGAGAGAGAGAGAGAGGGTTGTATGTATTATGGATGTTTTATTAAGTTCAGTTCATCTGGTTACTGTAAGATTGATAGAAAGGGAATGAGCATGCACAAATTTTTCACCATTGGGACATATACATGTACTATAGTACATCAGATATTACAAATTTTATCATATACACTGTATGTCTGATGTACAGTGTTTATTGCCGTGCTTGTAATTATTACCCTAATATTTTAAAGGGCATTGTTTAGTGTTGTGCTGAATGGCCAGTCTGTTTCTTAGAATTCATTATTGCACTCAATTTCTTGTTCAAATTGTTCAGAACACATCTAATGTTATAGTTTCATATTGTTTGATACCAGAGATACCATAGGAATGGTTTACACAAATAAACTTGAATTGACATTGTGTGTGTGTACAGTTCTATGGATTTTGATGTATGTGTATTTTATAAATCACCTGTCTTGGTGTTCCCACATGGAGCTACACTCCCTTTGATTCAACCCCACTCCCTGTTTTAAAATGTGTAAAACAAAACTAATAAGAAATATTTCCTGAAAATTCATGGATTCTATGTCTGTTTATATTTGTTTTTCAATTCCCAATATCATTTCCACTTATACTTAACTCGCTTTTACTGCATTAAATATCCCTTAAAACTGATTAACAAAGAATTTATTAAAAGCCAAAAATGACATTTAGAATTCAAAAGTAGATATGACAAACATAGAATCCATGAAATATTTCCTCTTAGTTTCGTTTTGCAAATTAAAATAAAGGATTATAAAGGGAGTGTGGTTTCTGTAATTTATAAGAAATTTTTAGCTGGACTAGGAATCAAACCCGTGACTCTTGCATTACCAGTTAATTACTCTGAGCTACCCAGGCTGATATCCACAGTTCATATATCCCTAACTATTACATTTTCCTCCATTCTTAAAAATCATTTTCACCCTCAAAGGCACACAACCCAGATTCATCTGTCCCTGGCAGGACTTGCCTAAAATCCAGGGGTAGTCAATGGCACCAAATACAACATATAAGAAAGAAGGACATTTTTGGCCGGATCGGAGATTGAACCTGGGACACTGCACCAAGAGTCAGGTGATCTAACCACTGAGCTACCCAGGCCAATATCCATATACTGTAGCTTAACTACTACAGTTCCAAACATCAGGTGCCTGTGATATTCCAGCCCCAAAGGAATCCATTTCAAATTTGAGGGTGGGGAGAGGTAATCTGGTCAGGTTTTCATAAATAGTGCATCAAATGTTGATTTTGATAAGGTTAGTACAATCAATGAGAGGTAATTAGGAAAGAAGGTTACGGTGTTTAAAAAAATTATTATACTTAAAGAAGAACCACTACAAGAAACGACATAAAAAAAAGCTTTCATATTTTATTCACGTTCGTTCAAACAAAAATTCCTGTGACCAGGTTGGAGTGAAAAGTTATGTAAAGGAAAATTATCTAAAAATTACGTGTCATTCATTGATGTAAACAGATTTTCATGCAGTGTAAATTAAAATAAAATTCAAACCGGCCAGTTTGGGTCCACAGAAGAGATTTAAATTTTTCATGTATATTAAACATTTGTTTAAGAACGGTTACCACACAATCGATAACATTTGGAGTGTTTTGAAAGAAAAAACAAAGGAGAAATTAGCTCTAGCAGTAAAGTCTATCTACGATTTGAACTAAATCCAGTGCTTTGTGGTCTGAAATTATTTATGCTGGGTATGATTGGACAGAAATTTTCCAACAGTTTTTAAACGCATCCAAGAGTTTACCAAAGCTAGAGAGGGTTACACAAAATATTGACAGTGTACATAATTTGCGCACGCTCGGAAATGGTGTTCTCAAATGTCATTCTTGCAATGTCGCGATTTCATCTTCATGTAGAGAACATTTTGGAATGTTCATTGTCGAACTTAAAGATTGATTGATTGTTTGTTTGTTTTACATCCTGTCGAGAATTTTTCACTCATATTGAGATGTCACCAGCTGTAGGTGACACACCACAAATTTAGACCTATGCTTAGCACTCGGGACCATAGCAGTGAGGGTTCTTTAACGTGCTAAAGCCCACCGTGACACAGGACCTCCGTTTTTAAGGTCATATCCGAAAGACCCGTGATTCTCACTTTTAAATGCCGAGCGTTTGGCGAAGGAGCAATCATTACCTATTTTTAAGTCTTAGGTTTGATGCGGCCATGGCATGAGCGGGGCTCGAACTCACGACCTCCCGGTTACGAAGCGAATGATCTAACCACTGAGCTACCACAACCGGTTGAAATTAAAGAATGAACCACAAAATATGAATGAGTTTATAATGGCTCATATAATTCTTAAAAATATGCAACAAGAAAATTTTACAATAAAACGATAAAATTTCACTCACATATTCACAAAAACATATATATAATTCTTTAAAGTCATCCGTTGTCACTATCAGTGATTACCCATTTATCCAAAGGTCCACTATAGTCCAAAGGTCCACCAGTTTGAAGCTTCAGTTAGTCGAAAGACCACTAGTCTGAAATCTAGAATTTGACAGAAAACAGGGAGTTGCAATGGGCCTATACTGCTCACCATTAACCTGAATGTCATTGTTTGAAAGAAAACAAGAGGTCCCAGTTGGACTATATCGCGTATATATCGCTCACCTAAGACACGAGTGTCATGGTTCACTAAACACACTTTAGAGTGCTCTTGCTAAGTATGCCATACAACAGAAATTTAGGCTGATGAAAAAGTTCATTAAAACTAGAATTGTCATAAATGGGAATATCCCCGCTCAACCCTGTATTTTGACTGAATGATTTGATAATTAAGATGACATAATTCACAAATGGTCAAGGTCGCACGGTTCAATATTGATTCTAATAAAACTTTCTAGTGACAAGAAACACGCCTGTAAATATTAAAGCCCTATCAAATACCATTCAAAATTCATGGCCAATACTAAGGTTTTTAAAATATTTCCTTTGAAGGGGAGAGGACTCCCCACACCTGTATCCTCCTCCGCTCATCACATTGTTCCTCGTCCTTGATTTAAAAAAAAGAAATAGATAAAATGTATGAAATAAATGGTAGAAATATACTCCAGATTCCACCCCCTTTTTTTTCCTCAACAAAAGTACCGAAAACGGTACATAATACACCCATTACAAGCTTATATAGGGTGTTTTTCATACGCCATGCGTTGTAAAATTTTACTCAAGGTAGTGTCAGCCATCACCAAGCTGTGACATTCTTTCTTTTGCGTCATATCAATAACAAGTTTCACGGTCCAAGCCCCAACGGGTTGGTTTTATCCAGCCCACAAGGTTTTCCTTCTAAGTGATACTACGACCTTCACTTTGTAGAACAAAAGGCGTCCTCCACTTGAGTATGTGAACTAAGTTTAAATTGATTGATTGATTATTGCTTTCCGCCACACTCAACAATTTTTCAGTTATCTGGTGGCGTCCAGTTTTTGTTGGTGGAGGAGAGAACCCAGATACAATGTACCTGGGAAGAGACCAAGTTTAAAGGTCTTAGCCCAAATAATTCGGTCTGTATCCTGCCTACAAGGTTTTTCTATTATCCGATACTCCGAACATTACCTCTGACATTGATAAACAATGGGTATCTTCCTCTCATCATGGAGATTTTAGAAGTATTTAGCTTAACAGCTAAATAATTCGGTCTGTATCCTGCCTTCGAGGTTTTCCTATTAACTGATATTATGACCTTGACCTTTGATCCCCTTGTGTGAAAATAATAAGTCCTCGGCAATCCCCTTGTCTGTCGTAAGAGGCGACAAAATGGGGGCAACCAGTTTGCCGTGGGTTGCAACCCGAAGGGACGGAGGAGAACGGGATCCTGGTGGCTGAGGTTTACAGATACTGGGGTTTATAGTGTCTGTTGACCAACACTCCACTTTAGTCCCGACTTCTGCTAGACGGGAGGTCTAGTATGGCCCGACTTGATCAATCGGCTGGTCATGCCAAGCTGATACCAAACCGCTGACATTTAAAGCAACGCAACCTTAAAACATCTAGCTGGTATACCTGTAATTATTAAAGCCCACTATGGACAAAATCAAAGCAAAGGCGTAGTCTTTGACAGGGACCACGACCTGGACGACATTCATGAACAGGAAATCCAAAAAGAATTGGAACCCCAGGGAGTGGTCCATGTCAAAAGGTTTACAAAAAATGGAAATGAAAACATCGAACCAACGAACACCTACCTACTAACATATGGAATGCCGATACTTCCAACAATTATTAAAGTCGGTTTTTATCAAATGAAATTAGAAATGTTCGCGCCAAAAACGCTGCGTTGCTTTAAATGTCAGTGATTTGGTCATGGCCAAGCAAACTGAAAAGGCTCCGAATCCTGCTTCAGGTGTGGTGAGGGGCATGATGGAAAAAGTTGTCAAAATGAACACAAATGTAAAATTGCAAAAGTGACCACATGGCCTCCTCTAAGCAATGTCCAATCTGGATGAAAGAAAAACAAATTCAAAAGGTTAAAGCAGAAAAACGCGTAATTTACCAATAAGCGAAAAAACTTGTTAATATGTAGTGTTCCTAAACCAAATCTGCCATCATATACGACAGTTTTAAAATCATCCTCAATGAATGATATGTTGACACAAGTCTGGGAGAATGATATAGTCTCACACATTTCTACAAAAACAAAAACAGTTTCTTTGACGTCTCAGTACAAAAGTAAAATAAATTCAACATCTGCATCTTCAGGGTCTGCAGCAAAGGGTTAGCTACCTCTCCCAAGTCTGTAGCTGCAACCTCTGCGGGGACTGTAGCTGCAGATGCCCCCAAATCATCTAGGAGACGTAACTCGTTTCCACAAAAAAATAAACCAAAACAGTATAGCAATCGGTTGCCCAAGGGGGCGAAGAATCCGGTCGTTATACATAACAAATTTGGCATCCTGGAGGAAATTGGATTTTGCTCCATCACACTCCTCATCACGAGCCCGGAGTCTTTCTCCAAAAAACCATAAAGAGAGAATATTTCCTGTAACACAAAAGAATATTGAATGGCGAAGTAAACAATATGTAAATCGTAATCATAAATCCCCAAGACATATACAAAATCATGAGTCATCCAACATTTATTCAATGGAATTGTCGAGGTTTTAGAGTAAATTTCAATGAACTATTGTTACTCATTCAGAACCACAATCCGGTAGCACATTCGAAAGATTGATTGGTTCGGTTTTACGCAGTGTTGGCAATATTTCAGCTATTTTACAGCGATTAAACAACTGAAATATGGTTGGTTATGAAAGCTGGTTTCCCTGACGGCCCCCAGGGAGCCTATTCTTTTTTGAAAATCAAGGAAACAATCTTTTACGTGCCAGGGGGGTTGTAATCCTTGACACGGGACACGCTTTAAAATCCGATCCGACGGACTTAAAAGTTAAAACTACGTAAACAGGTTGCTTGTCCCGTCGAGAATTTTTCACTCATATTGAGACGCCACCAGCTGTAGGTGAAGTACCACAAATTTAGACCTATGCTTAGCGCTCAGGGCCGTAGCAGTGAGGGTTCTTTAACGTGCTAACGTCCACCGTGACCTCCGTTTTTAAGGTCATATCCGAAAGACCCGTGATTCTCACTACCAAATGCCGAGCGTTTGGAGAAGGAGCAATCACTACCTATTTTTCGTCTTAGGTTTGGAACTCGAACTCACGACTCCCGGTTACGAAGCGAACGCTCTAACCACTGAGCTACCGCGACCGATAAAAATACATATTTTGTGTATATGAATAGGTAATATTGTAAAGGATAAATTTTTTCTGTAAAAGTCGCATTCTTGTAAATATTTTATAATAAGATGATAGTTAATATTTGTAAAAAGTTTATACATTGATTCCACATTATTAAAAAGTCTATTTCGTGGGTGTAAAATCACTACATTCCAAAAGAATGTGTTGTATAGTTAATGGACAGTCACAAGATATACATTGAGGTTGAAGTTCTCTGTTTAATAAATAAAAATTTTGAATGTCCGATGCGTATTTTTGAAATAATAACTTCGTCCTGGCGTTTCATCACGATGTTACACAATCTGTTTACTTTGTTTTGAATAGAATACAGTTTACATCTGTTACACAAATCCCAATATATTTGCCAAAGATCATTTACATATACTTTTATGTTATATTTCAAATCTGTAAGGAATTCTAAAATGTACAATATCATTTTATAGTGCATTTTTTGCCTCTTTGTCTGCTTTGTTGTTACCATGGATACCTATATGACTAGGAATCCAGTAGTACTCAACTATTTTATTTTGTTTAGTTAGAAGATAGTACTGGTTTAAAATGTCTAAAATATATGGATGATCAATATTCATATTATGTATAGACTGTAGACAAGATAGGGAGTCTGAGAATATAGTGAAGTATTTGTCATTAGATATTTTAATGAACTCTAACGCAAATTGGATAGCCTTTGATTCAGCGGTATAAATTGTTGCTTAATTTGGGAGTCGTGCCGAGAAACAAGTTGTTATTGATTACTGCAGCGACTTGGTTTTTGGTCTTTCGAACCCTCTGTATAGACATCAATTGTAGAATTTTTAGATTGTTTTAGTTCGGATAACTCTTGTTTGAAAATAGTGGAATTTGTTTCAGATTTTTTATATTCAGAAAGTGAAGTGTCAACTTTGGGTTTTAGTAATTTCTGAACGTAATGAGGGTTTTATGGGGATCCGGGTTGTTAGAATAGATCCTCAGCACCCCTAGCTTGTCGTAAGAGACGACTAAATGGGGCGGTCCTTCGGATGAGACCGCAAAAACCGAGGTCCCGTGTCGCAGCTGGTGTGGCACGTAAAAGATTCCTCCCTGCTCAAAGGTCATGGGCGCCGAGCATAGGCCTAAATTTGCAGCCCTTCACCGGCAATGGTGACGTCTCCATATGAGTGAAAGATTCTCGAGTGGGACGTTAATCAATATTTATTCAATCAATCCAAAGGTATTTTAGAATCATGTAAATGTTTTTTTTTGTTTTTTTTTTTTAACTCGGAGACCAATTGATTTTATACACGTCTTATTTTTGTCATACAAATATTCCAAATGTGGATGGAAAACGCAGTTAAATGCAGGATTGTCAATATTAGCTTTTAATTTAACAAAGTATGTAAGATAAGTCTTATTCTTCCTAGATCTAGAGGTGGTTCGTTTGCCTCGATATACAAACTATCTACAGGAGAGGTTCAAAAAGCTCCTATGCACAGTCGAAGTCCTTGATGGTGGATTGCATCTAGGGTTTTAATGCAAGATGTTCTTGCCGCTTTGGTACAAAGGCTACGCTGGCGATAGTTTCAAAGAGCAGTCATTCCTCGAGAATAGTGGCTCTCTCAGGTGACGCTAGATCGCCCTCCTAGCATTGGATAGATAGTCGAAAAACTTTCATAAGGGTAGGTTGGGCCAGGCAAGACTAAAATATACACTGTAGTTTGTGTATATATCTAATCATAACTTTTTTTCAAACTGTCAAATGATTTACTATTTCTCTGTCTTGTGCAACTGTATACTTAATGCGCTAGAAGTGTCTCAAGACTTTAAGTGTTATATTATTGCATGTTCTCTTCTTTGATCCTTTACAATATAACCTATTCATATACACAAAATGATATGTATTTTTACCTGTTTACGATTTTTAACTTTTAAGTCCGTCGGATGGGACTTTAAAGGGTGCCCCGCGTCAAGTATTACAACCCCCTTGGCACGTAAAAGATCGTTTCCTTGATTTTCGAAAAAGAGTAGGCTCACTGAGGGCCGTCAGGGAAACTTCAGTTTTCATAACCAACCATGTTTCAGTTGTTTAATCGCCGTAAAATGGCTGAAATATTGCCAACACGGCGTAAAACCTCAATCAATCAACCGTGGAGAAAAGGTAAAATTATAGGCCTATCCAAGAAACTTTCAATCATTCAGTTTTTAACAACACGAAAGTATTACCAAAAGAAAATGTTGATCCTGAGCACAGTCATTGTAAATCAAGTTTAATTTCTGGTGTACGTCGTTTGTTTGTTTGTTTGACGTCCAGTCGAGAATTTTTCACTCATATTGAGACGACACCAGCTGTAGGTGAAGTACCACAAATTTAGACCTATGCTTAGCGCTCAGGGCCGTAGCAGTGAGGGTTCTTTAACGTGCCAACGCCTACCGAGACACGGGACCTCCGTTATTAAGGTCATATCCGAAAGACCCGTGATTCTCACTTCTAAATGCCGAGCGTTTGGCGAAGGAACAATCACTACCTATTTTTCGTCTTAGGTTTGACGCGGCCATGGCACGAGCGGGGCTCGAACTCGCGACCTCCCGGTTACGAAGCGAATGCCCCGCTATTGCCATGGCCGATTGAGTGAAAAATTCTCGATGGGACGTAAAACAAACAAACGAACCGAACGCTCTAACCACGAAGCTACCGCGACCGGTGAGGATATTTATATAAATTGTATTTAGAAGTAAAGTTTTAATAACAAGAGAGTGTAGTCTGGTCCCCCTTCCAACAATTACATTCCATGCTAAGAGTGCGCGAACGGAATTGTGGGAAGGGGGACGAGACAATGATTGATTGTATATTGTTTAACGACCCTCTCGAGAATGTTTCACTCATATGGAGACGCCACCATTGCCGGTGAAGGGCTGAAAAAGTTGGCCCTATTCTCGGCGCTTATGGCGTTTGAGCAGGAAGGGATTTTTATCGTGCCACACCTGCTGTGACACGGGACCTCGGTTTTTGCGGTCTCATCCGAAGGACCTTCCCATTTAGTCGCATCGTACGACAAGCAAGAGGTACTGAGGATTTATTCTAACAACCCGGATCTCCACGGGGCCGAGACAAGGAGGTTGTGAGTTCAAGACCTGTTATTGCCATGGCTGCGTCAAAGACGTAAACATGTGTAGTGATTGTTCCTTTGCTAAACGCTCGGCCTTTTAACGCAAAAATCAAGGGCCTTTTGGAAATGACCTTTAAAGACGTAGCACGTTTGGCACGATAAAGAACCCTCACTGCTACAGCCTTGAGTGCTAAGCATAGGTCTAAATTTGTGGTACTTTCTTACAGCTGGTGAGCATATATATATAGCATGAGTGAAAAATTATTGACGGGATGTAAAACAACCAACCAAATCCACTTGCTCTTTGTATCTGAATAAATAAAATAATCTAAATAAAATATCGATTAGTAAAATAAATTAATGTGTATCTTTCTGTATTCAAAAGGTGTCTTATTAATTACGGTCCATTTTGTGTTTCCATGCCTTAAATTTTCTTTACATTTTATCTCTTAAAAAATTATTTCTGTTTTTGTTTATTTGCACCTAATGTTATTATCACCTAGTTTCACAATATGTTCTATTCTTGATTGATTGTTTGGTTGTGCATAGCGAAATGCGTGTGCTCTCTCTGTGTTTGTGTGCGTGTTTTGTAGTTGATTTTGTTTGTTTGTTTTTTATTTATAGTCGCCTGAGCAATTTTTCAGCTATCCGGCGACTGTTTTTTGTAGTTGAAAAACGTTGCATTGTTTACATATTTAATTCTAGCTGCAGAATTCTCTGATAAAATATTGGAACGTATCCGATATATTATTAGAGGGCCATAGTTCTGCAGCTAATTCTATTCAAGAATATTCGGATTTTTTTTCCAGAGGAGTTGGATGTCGAAAGTTTTCCATTTTAATTTTAAAATGATTTAGTTTTGTTTATGGGCAAGGATGAAATCGCATTAGAGATCTAAAAATTTATTGTTTGTTTTACGTCCCGTCGAGAATTTTTCACTCATATTGAGACGTCACCAGCTGTAGGTGAGGTACCACAAATTTAGACCTATTCTTAGCGCTCAGGGCCGTAGCAGTGAGGGTTCTTTAACGTGCCAACGTCTACCGTGACACGGGGCCTCCGTTTTTTTTAAAGGTCATATCCGAAAGACCCGCGATTCTCACTTCTATTTGCCGAGCGTTTGGCGAAGGAGCAATCACTACCCATTTTTCGTCTTAGGTTTGACGCGGCCATGGCACGAGGGGGGCTCGAACTCACGACCTCCCGGTTACGAAGCGAACCATTGAGCCACCGCGACCGGTGAAAATAAGGGACGGAGTGTATATTAAGGACAAAAAGGCATAACTGACGCATAAACGGTTCAAACTGGGAAAATTTCGAAAAGTACTAGTTTCCTGTTTGTTTTAAGTCCCGTCGAGAATTTTTCACTCATATTGAGACGTCACCAGCTGTAGGTGAAGTACCACAAATTTAGACCTATGCTCAGGGCCGTAGCAGTGAGGGTTCTTTAACGTGCCAACGCCTACCGCGACCTCCGTTTTTAAGGTCATATCCGAAAGACTCGTGATTCTCACTTCTAAATGCCGAATGTTTGGACGTAAAACAAACAATCAATGAAACATTAGTGAAACCCGTCCTCTGTTGAGAGAATGCTTACGTCGTATGTTGTGGATACGTCTCAGTCCATCGACACTAATTAAGAAGGTCGGACGTATTCGATAGCAGTATTTACGACTACATAGCAAAGAAATCGCATTGAAGATGTGCAAAAGAAAGATAAAGAGTGTAATTCGTCGTATTGTGACATTCCATATAAGAAATATTAGTTTTAATATCTACTAGTTGTAATATCTATAAGTCTATTGTTATATATAAAATTTTCACACAGCGAGCGTGATAAAGGCGTGCTTGTGTTCATACTATTCTTAACACACTTTCTTGTAAAAATGCATCGTTTATAAATTAATTTCAGTAATTTATATTTGTTTTATGGTATTCCTGTTTCTCTTGCATATTGCTCTCTATAACACGTAAGCCCAATCCTAGAAAATAAATTCTGTAAAAAAAAACTTAAAAACGTATATATAGATGGTTACTAAAGGCTTAATACATTATTTATTCATACAAGACCGGATATAACTGAAAACCAGGTTACTGAAGATTACGAACTAGCATCAAAACGGTCAATAAATACGTAGTTCTGGTGATGAACACGAATCTTGGATTTTATTGCAGTATGCAATATTGAATATAAATATATTATTGCATTCACTTACCGGAAGGCGTGTTACGCAAATGAGAGTAGCGCACTCCGGGTAGAGAATGCTACTTCTGTACACGTTGCATCATGTGATGTCACAATGAAAGAGTACATCACGAGTAAAATTCGTACAGTTGTACGAAGCGAACGCTCTAACCATTGAGCTACCGCGACCGGTGTGGCACGTAAAAGATCCCTCCCTGCTCGATTGATTGTTTGTTTTACGTCCCGTCGAGAATTTTCCACTCATATTGAGACTCACCAGCTATAGGTGAAGTACCACAAATTTAGACCTATGCTTAACGCTCAGGGCCGTAGCAGTGAAGGTTCTTTAACCCCTTCTCTACCGTACCAGTCAATTTGACCGGTGGCGCGTAAAAACAGGACAACGCAAAAGGGGCGCCTTTAAATCTTTGAAACCACGGCCATAAGACATATGAGTTATATATCATATTTTACAGAATCTCTTGTACTTTTTAATCATGTAAAAATCAATAATGTAAATAGAGACGTATAAGAGATTTTGGCATTTGAAATGAAAGGTGCTGTCGTGAAAATATGACGTTATGCATTGCCGCAAGCCATTTTTGCCTTCGGTGTTGCTTTATTCAATTTTATTTTTAATGCAATATATCGTATACCTTAGGAAAGCCTTTAACAATCTCTCAAAAGTGCCGGTAGAGAAAGGGTTAACGTGTCAACGCTTACCGTGGCCCCCGTTTTTAAGGCCATATCCGAAGACCCGTGATTCTCACTTCTAAATGCCGAGCGTTTCGCGAAGGAGCAATCACTACCTATTTTTCGTCTTAGGTCATCGGTCGCGGTAGTTCAATGGTTAGAGCGTTCGCTTCATAACCGGGAGGTCGTGAGTTCGAGCCCCGCTCTCAAACCTAAGATGATTGATTGATTGAAGGAGCAATCATTACCTATTTTTCGTCTTAGGTTTGACGCGGCCATGGCACGAGCGGGCCTCGAACTCACGACCTCCCGGTTACGAAGCGAACGCTTTAACCACTGTTAAACAATATTTAATCAATTAATAAGGAATAAAAATATCGTAAAATCATATTCTCTGGAATAAAAAGGGGAGTACTGTGGTCCTTGGGCCCCTTATATACGATGATATCTAATTGTTCTTGATCTAAGCGTAAATATTAGACTGAAAATTATTAAAATAACTGAATGCTGCTCTTTATTTTCCAGAATTCTGATAAACCATATAAGACCTCGTCATGTGCCAGTGCTACACCATCCTTGCGAACTAGTGAGTTACGATATATTCCGACCAATATGTGCCGAGCATAGGCATAAATTTTGCAGCTGTTCACCGACAATGTTGTCTCTATATGAGTGAAAAAATTCTCAAGTGGGACGTAAAACAATATATAATCAATCAATCAATATACGAGCGCTGATTGATATGTTGTGAGCCTCATACACTTTTGCCAGCGATATTTAAGGGTCTCAATGCCACTTTTAGAGTATGGCATCAGATGTAAGGGTTTGAATTTTGGCGGACATATTGCATTTCCAACACAATCCCCTTCAGTATCTATACACTTTTGCCGGCGATGTTCAAGGGCCTCATTGCCTTTAAAATTTTTACAGGGCACACAAAAGCGGAAGAGGTGCTGGAAGAACAACAGAGTATGGCAGAGAGAGGTAAATTATATATATTTCCATAGGTAGAATGTAACCAACATATATAAAATGTCGTTTTAATATACTAGGCAAAAAAAGAAACGATACATAGAAGTTATCATTTTTTCAAAGTAAAACAGTAAATGTTAATTTTTTTTCACTAAATATTTCTAAAGTAATAGACATTTTTTATTCATTCAATGATTTTAACGTTCATATTCTTAACTTAACGTCAATTTTGACGTCTTTTTGGATTTAATATCTAAGTGGAATTCCATCGCCAAGCGCCGGGTTTTTGAATTTAACTTTGAACTTTAAATGTCCGGTCTACATGCGTAAACAAAACGTGATTGAAAACAACTCACAAAATCGATGATTGAAGATGCCACGACTTAGTCAAGATGAGCGCAACAGAGCAGTTGGGATGGTACAAGCCGGTATGCACCAAAACGAGGTTGCAAACCATTTTGGAGTATCGAGGATAACAATATCCAGACTTATGAGTCGTTTAAGGGCAACAGGTAGCACTAATGACAGGCCACGGAGCGGGCGACCAAGAGAAACTACGGAGCGTCAAGACCGCCAAATTCGACTTGGCCATTTGCGTAATCGGTTTATGCCTGCGACAGTTACTGCAAACCGAACAGTTGGAAGGCGAAATAACAGAATTTCTGCGCAAACTGTTCGAAATCGGCTGAGGGAAGCAGGCTTAAGGTCTCGACGGCCAATGGTGGGACCCATGCTGACTCAACGTCATCGAACGGCACGGCTACGCTGGGCTAATGCACGAGTATACTGGAATCGTATTCGATGGCAAAATGTTATCTTTAGTGACGAATCACGATTTTGCATTCACCGCAGTGATGGTAGGATGAGAGTCTATCGACGTCGAAACGAACGCTACGCTGACTCTTGTGTGCACGAAAGCAACAGATTTGGTGGTGGGAGCGTAATGGTCTGGGCAGGTATCACACATTGTGGACGCACAGAGCTGAAGATAATTGAAGGAAACCTCACAGGCATTCGTTACCGTGATGAGATCTTATCGTCTATTGTGCAGCCATTCATTGCAAGATACGGAAATCGCCACACATTCCAACAGGACAACGCTCGATGCCATGTAGCACACATCTGCAGAGAGTATCTTGAGCAAAGTAACATTGACGTTCTTCCCTGGCCAGCGTTATCTCCTGATTTATCCCCGATAGAACATCTATGGGACGAACTTGACAGGCGTGTACGCAGACGTCAAAACCCCCCAGAAACGACAGCGCAGTTGCGCATGGCCTTGCTCGAGGAATGGAATAACATCCCACAAGCAACAATACGAACATTGATTGCTTCCATGCGACGCAGATTAAGAGCAGTGATAGATGCAAGAAGAGGACATACTCGATACTAGAGATTCAATTTTGAATGCTCAAATATGCAAATTCAGACGCTCAGTTCTCTTTCAAAGTTGTCACTATCACTATATTGCTATTGTTGTTATTGTTTCCAAATGTTATTGTTGATTTAACCATTTCTGATAAAGTGATATTTTGCCTATTTTTTCAATACAGATATTTGTTGGGCGTGTATCGTTTCTTTTTTTGCCTAGTATATATCGAATGGCGAAGTAAACAATGTGTAAATCGTAATCATAAATCGCCAAGACATATACAAGTTCGAGTGTAGGGCAACACGGACCTCCGACAAAGCGATGGTAAGATCAAGTGCCATGGAGGAGTAAGTATCCTCTGCTGACCGGTCACATCCGCCGTGAGCCCTTAGTCGAAATTAGGTAAACGGGATTATCCGTAGTCAAAGTTAGTATGAAAAATGACAGTCTAACAAAGGGTATGAAACAAATCATTCAACATATGTCCCAGAGACACTTTGTAATCGCAAACAAGGTCATTATAGCGACCGTAAAATTTGTGAAATGATGACTTCAAACGAGATTCGTTATAACCCTTAAACGTCAATTTTTTTGTCAGTAGTTGACCTCGCTTCAAAAAATTCTCATACGCATGACATGCTCTCGCGTATCGAATCAACTGGGAGATATACACACCATAAGCAGGCGAAAGTGGTATATTACTACATAGATATGGAAAGTTGAAGATTGCAAAGTTGAAGTCATCACGCTTGTCATATAATGTAGCTGTCAGTCTGCCATTAGAGTCAATATTAAGTAAAATATCTAAATATGAAGCAGACACGTCAGATTCTGTAGTGTTCTTTATTTTAATTGTTTTTGTAGGTCAGATAACTTAACGAAAATAATTGAAAAGTATCAGATACATGTATATGAATAAAGCATATGTATATAAATGATAACAGAACGGTCCTCAGAGCGAACACATCGTTCCGCATAAAATTAAGACTTCATTCTCCATGATCCACTATGTACCACATTAAACAATTTTATGTTAGTTGACAAAAATATTGAAAATTAAAGGTTGGTACCAACACTTTTGGATGAGACCCAGCAATCCCTACATCTTGGACAGATGTACCCACATGAAAAGGTATTTACAATGTGCAGTCTCTCGGAATTAAAATTGGACTTCTATTTGAATTATTTAAATTGAATCGTATGAATGAACCATGATATAAATAATTTCATTTGATTGGTTTTTTTTTATGTCCCGTCGAGTATTTTTCACTCATGTTGATGCATTTGATTGAGAATTCAAAATATTAACGTTCGTTATTTGAGGTACAGCAGCTGAAATCGCCATCTCCGGCCGTAATTCACAAAGACCCACGCAAACAGGCATATACACGAGGAGTTTAAGCACTAAAAACTGACAGAATAGAAAGATCACGTATAGAAATGACGATCTTACAGAGATCTTGCAAAAACTATGTCAATTTGAAATACTACACAAATTTCAAGATAAAAAAACAAAACAATCCTTATGGTCGGCGGAAGGGGCAAAAAATACCATACAAGAGAAAATAAACACTTTTTCTAATTCCAATGACCATAAAAATTTAATAAATGACATTAAATGACCTTTGCAAAACAAATATACATAAAACAATTTTTTCGATGGTACGTAACGAACAGACGTAATTTATTAAGTTTTTATGGTTATTGAAATTATCTAAGTGTTTATTTTCTCTTGCATGGTATTTTTTGCCCTTTACGCTGCCTATATATCATTATAAGAATGTTTTTATAATCAATAATTCATACTGTAAAACGAGAAATATAAATTACTATATGTTAGACGTTTTTCTGTTTTCTAGCATAAGGTGCAGAAATACTGGCGTGTGAACAGAATGTGGAGGAGAGACAGTGTGTGGAGAAGAGACAGTGTGTGGAGACCTCGGTTTTTGCGGTCTCATCCGAAGAACCTCCCCATTTAGTCGCATCTTACGACAAGCAAGGGGTATTGAGGATCTATTCTAACAACTCCAATCCCCACGGTGATAAAACATATATAATCAAAGTAAGGTTCTGATAATAATCAGTTAACGGTTTTGAAACTGAATGAAGAAATCATACATTTTATATATATATATATATATATATATATATATATATAAAAAATATATTATAGGATCAGTCTCAACAGCAGCAACAATGTTCTCTACCAGCGGACCACGAAGTCATTAAAAAACTTAAAGGGGAGATGATATGCGTGTGGGCGTTTGGCCAATTACTTTTGATAGTTGTCGACGAAAATACAACCCAAGTACTACAATTCCAATATACTCCTTAACAAAGGGGAAAAAAAGCTTCTCTTGTAGAATTAGGCAATATATTGGATATATTGAAAATTTTATACCCAAGGTCGTATGCAATGGCCGCATATGTCCTAACAAATAATTGTATGTTGTACTTGTTACAAACATCAATCATCTCCAGCCAAAGTACACCAAGACCCTGGGTCCAATCAGGTATGTACTTTTATATATGGAGCCAAGCTTTGGCTGTGGGAAGGTTGTATACTGTATTTGGTGATTGTTGTGTAAATCAAGAACTTTAAAAAAATATATGTATAATATATATGCGATCTTTATACTTTCAAGGTAGCATGGTATTCCTTTGCACATATATTCCAAGATACAAAAGAACATGTAGTGTTTAGTTTTACAACTAGTATATATAGTTGCATGTACTGTGTTAGATTTACCATTTTCTTCGATATCTATTTCCTAACCCGAGCCACCAAGGTTCTTGAGGAGGTAATGGCATGTGAACAGAGTATGGAAGAGAGACAGAGTGTGGAAACGAGACATCAGTATAACACTAAAATCGGGGGAGAAGCTGTAGATGCCTTTGAGCCAGATAGCACAGTTGGAAGAACGCCTGACTAGAAATTATGGGGGCCAGGGTCCAAATCCTGGTTTGGCCTATTGCATTTCTCTCTTACAGTTACATTTGGTACCGTAGACCAGCCCCTGGAACTGACAAATACATATGCCTGCCCGGTAGAAATATTCCCTGTTGATGTTTTCAAGGTGTGAAAAGGGTGTTAAGGTGGGTTTGATATCTAGTGCCAGATAGTTGAGTTGGTGGAGCCCTTGACTAGACCGTTCAAATCCTGGTCTGGTCCATTGCATCTCTTTCTTACTGTTACATAAGCCACATTGCAATGTACATAAGGTGCCGATTGTACACACACCTAATTATATTAAAGGAGCAGTCCCATTAGGGGTCGCCACCGGAGGACTAGATTTCTTGCCAATCAGGTACGCCAAGGAATACAATAACCTTTTTATTCTTAAGCATTTAGATTTATTACTTTTGATAATTGTCGACGATTGATTGATTGATTGGGGTTTTACGCCGTGTTGGCAATATTTCAGCCATTTTACGGCGACCGAACAACTGAAACATGGTTGGTTATGAAAAATTGAAGTTTCCCTGACGGCCCTCAGTGAGCCTACTCTTTTTCGAAAATCAAGGAAACGATCTTTTACGTGCCAAGGGGGTTGTAATCCTTGACACGGGGCACCCTTTAACGTCCCATCCGACGGACTTAAAAGTTAAAAATCGTAAACAGGTAAAAATACATATCACTTTGTGTATATGAATAGGTTATATTGTAAAGGATCAAATTTTTCTGTAAAAGTCGCATTCTTGTAAATATTTTATAATAAGATGATAGTCAATATTTGTAAAAAGTTGATGCATTGATTGTACATTATTAAAAAATCTATTTCGTTTGGGTGTAAAATCACTACATTCCAAAAGAATGTGTTGTATAGTTAATGGACAGTCACAAGATATACATTGAGGTTGAAGTTCTCTATTTAATAAATAAGAGTGTGTCAATTTGGAATGTCCGATGCGAATTCTTGAAATAATAACTTCGTCCTGGCGTTTCATTACAATATTACACGATTTGTTTGCTTTGTTTTGAATAGAATACAGTTTACTTCTGTCACAGAAATCCCAATATATTTGCCAAAGATCATTTACATATAGTTTTATGTTATATTTCAAATCTGTGTAAGGAATTTTAAAATGTACAATATCGTTTTGTAGTGCATTCTTTGCCTCTTTGTCTGCTTTGTTGTTACCATGGATACCAATATGACTAGGAATCCAGCAGAACTCAACTATTTTATTTTGTTTACTTAGAAGATAATACTGGTTTAAAATGTCTAAAATATATGGATGATCAATATTCATATTACTTATAGACTGTAGACAAGATAGGGAGTCTGAGAATATAGTGAAGTATTTGTCCTTAGAAATTTTAATGTACTCTAACGCAAGTTGGATAGCCTTTGCTTCGGCGGTAAAAATTGTTGCTTCATTTGGGAGTCGTGCTGAGAAAACATTGTTATTGATTACTGCAGCAGCAGCAACTTTATTTTGGTCTTTCGAACCGTCTGTATAAATATCAGTTGTAGAATGTTTAGATTGTTTTAGTTCAGATAACTTTTGTTTGAAAATAGCGGAATTTGTTTCAGATTTTTTATATTCAGAAAGTGAAGTGTCAACTTTGGGTTTTAGTAATTTCCAGGGTGGTATTTCTGAAAGTGATGAGGGTTTTATGATGTCCATAGGTAAGTCAGAATCATGTAAATGTTTTTTGACTCGGAGACCAATTGGTTTTATACAGGTCTTAGTTTTTTCATACAAATCTTCAAATTGTGGGTGGAAAACGCAGTTAAATGCAGGATTGTCGTTGTTAGCTTTTAATTTAACAACGTATTGTAAGATTAGTTTTATTCTACGTAGATCTAGAGGTGGTTCGTTTGCCTCAACGTACAAACTATCTACAGGAGAGGTTCGAAAAGCTCCTGTGCACAGTCGAAGTCCTTGATGGTGGATTGCATTTAGGACTTTAATGTAGGATGTTCTTGCCGCTCCATATACTATACAGCCATAGTCTAGTTTAGATCGGATGAGAGAGCGATACAGATGTAGAAGAGTATTCTTGTCTGCTCCCCATTTTGTGTTTGCAACAACTTTAATTATATCAAGGGCTTTTGTACATTTCTCTTTGAGCATTGCTATATGCGGGATAAAAGTGAGTTTCTTATCAAAAATGACACCTAAGAACTTAATCTCTTTTACAACTTTAATTGGAGTGCCATCTAATTCCAACTGCGGATCATCGTGGTGTTTCCGTTTAGAACAGAAATGCATGCACGCCGTTTTAGTTCTGGAGAATTTAAAACCATTTACATCAGCCCAGGTTTGGATTTTGTTTAGACATAACTGTAATTTACGCTCGATGGAATTCATATTTTTGGATTTATAACAGAGAACAAAGTCATCGACATATAGACTTCCATGAAAGTCGTTTTTAAGTACTTCAGCGAGACTGTTTATTTTGATACTAAATAATGTAACTGATAAAATACTCCCTTGTGGCACGCCCATTTCTTGTTCAAAATTGTCTGAAAATGTAGATCCTATGCGAACATTGAAATGCCTATTACTTAAAAAATTCTTAATGAAATTTGGTAAATGGCCTTTAAGACCTATATTATGAAGATCTTTTAAGATACCGTATTTCCATGTGGTATCGTATGCCTTTTCTAAATCAAAAAATATTGAGACGACGTGCTCTTTCTTGACAAAGGCATCTCGAATATACGTTTCAAGTCGTATTAACTGGTCGACCGTGCTTCGATTTTTCCTGAAGCCACATTGTATATCAGTTAAAATGTTATTAGTCTCAAGAAACCATACTAAGCGTTCGTTGATCATCCGTTCCATGGTTTTACATACGCAGCTTGTTAAGGCTATTGGTCTGTAATTATTAGGATCTGAGTGGTCCTTACCAGGTTTTGGGATAGGAATAATAGTTGCCTGTGACCAGGAAGATGGGAAGTTACCATTTCCCCATATCATGTTAAAGATTTGCAGAAGACATTCTTTAGTAGGTTTAGGAAGGTGTTTTATGATTTGATAATGGATCTGGTCCGGACCTACAGATGTATCATGCGATTTTTCTAGAGATTTTAGTAATTCATCATAAGTAAATGGTTCGTTATAACATTCATTGTTTTCAGATGTAAAATCCAAAGTTGTCCGTTCTTCTGTATTTTTGTTCGAGATGAAATTTGCGTTCATGTTGTCTTTTGATGAGTTTTTAGAAATGGTATTCGCTATATTGTTAGATATATCTTTCTTATCTGTGATTATTTGATTTCCTACCTTCAGGTGTTGATATTTTTTACCGGGATCTTTTCCTTTTATTTTCCTTATTGCGTTCCAAACTTTATTTATAGGACTATGCGAATTTAGACTTGAAACAAATGTTTTCCAGGATTTTCGTTTACTTATATTTATGGTTCTACGAGCCTTTGCTCGATATATGCGAAAATTATTCAGATTTAAAGAAGAAGGTGATCTATTGAATAGTCTTTCTGCTTTTTTTCGAGCTTTAATTGCTGCATTGCATTCCTCTGTAAACCATGGCTTTTTTATTTTAGTAGAATTTGTCGAGGTCTTGGGTATGCATTTATTTGCTATTTCTAATAAAGTTTTGGTAAAATTTTGAATGGGGTCTGGGTGGTTTTCAAATTTTTCAACGGAGATATTTTGCAGACACAGCGTTTCGAAATATGGCCAATCAGCTTTGTCAAGTTTCCAATTTTTAACAGGATTGTTTTGTGGAGGGTCATTTGTTTTAACAATAATAGGGAAATGATCGCTTCCGCACAAATCATCATGTACAGACCAGTTTAAATCCAGCAGTAAAGAGGGATCCACTATGCTAATATCAATTGAAGAATATGAGCCATTGCCTGGGTGAAGATACGTTTTGGAGCCGTCGTTTAAAATACAAAGATTGTGGTGAGATATTGCATCTTCGAGTTTTTTTACCTTTATCCGTCATTTTATCACTACCCCATAGTGGATTATGGGCGTTGAAATCGCCCATAAGTAGGAAAGGGGCTGGAAGTTGTTGTATTAAATTTATAAGTTCCCGAGGCTGTAATTGATAGTTTGGAGGAATATAAACAGAACAAAGAGTAATTGTTTTAATGAGGGATAGACGAATTGCTACTGCTTGGAGATTTGTGTTCAGATTTATTTGGCTGTGTATGGAGTTGTTATGGATTGCTATTGAAGAACCACCAGAGGCTCTGTCTGCTTGAGCGTAATGGTTATACATAGTATAGTTTTTGATATTTATCTTATCTGTATCTTTCAAATGTGTTTCTTGTAGACATATGGCTACCGGATTATAATTCTGAATGAGTAAGGATAGTTCATTGAAATTTACTCTAAAACCTCGACAATTCCATTGAATAAATGTTGGATGATTCATGATTTCTTGTGTGTTACAGGAGATATTCTCCCTTTATGATTTTTTGGAGAAAGACTCCGGGCTCGTGAGGAGGAGTGTGATGGAGCGAAATCCATTTCCTCCAAGACTCCAAATTTGTTATGTATAGCGACCGGATCCTTCGCCCCCTTCGGCAACCGATCGCTATACTGTTTTGGTTTATTTTTGTGTGGAGACGAGTTACGTCTCCTAGATGGTTTGGGGGCATCTACAGCTACAGTCTCCGCAGAGGTTGCAGCTACAGACTTTGGAGAGGTCGCAGCTACACTCTTAGCTGCAGACCCCGAAGCTGTAGATGTTGAATTTATTTTACTTTTGTCCGAAACTGTTTTTATTTTTGCAGAAGTCTGTGAGACTATATCATTCTCACAGACTTGTGTCGACATATCCTTCATTGAGGATGATTTTAAAACTGTTGCATATGATGGCAGATTTGGTTTAGGAACACTGTACATATTTACAAGTTTTTTCGCTTCGTGGTAAGTTACGCGTTTTTCTGCTTTAACCTTCTGAATTTGTTTTTCTTTCATCCAGATTGGACACTGTTTAGAGGACGCCATGTGGTCACCTTTGCAATTTTTACATTTGTGTTCATTTTGACAGCTTTTCCCATCATGCCCCTCCTCACCACACCTGAAGCAGGATTCGGAGCCTTTGCAGTTTGCTTGGCCATGACCAAATCGCTGACATTTAAAGCAACGCAGCGGATTTGGCACGAACATTTCTAATTTCATTTGATAAAATCCGACTTTAATATTTGTTGGAAGTATCGGCATTCCAAATGTTAGCAGGTAGGTGTTCGTTGGTTCGATGTTTTCGTTTCGTTTTTTCGTAAACCGTTTGACATGGATCACTCCCTGGGATTCCAATTCTTTTTGGATTTCCTGTTCAGGAATGTCGTCCAGGTCGTGGTCCCTGTCAAACAGTACGCCTTTGCTTTGATTTAGTCCATAGTGAGCTTTACCAATTACAGGTATACCGGCTAGATGTTTTAAGGTCAATAGTGAAGTAGAATGTTGTTTTTTCGAAACTTCAAGAAGTAGAGCTCCAGATTTTAACTTTTTAACAGATTTCGGAGTTCCAATTATTCCTTGTAAACTTTTTTGAAGAACAAAAGGGGAGACTTTTGTTAAGAGCTTCTTTTGCGTGTCTGTCAGTTCTGCTTCAAGTGTGATGAAACGGGGCCAGTGTTCGCTAATAGGGATAATCTGCTCATCATTTATAGAGGTCTCTAAAGCTGTTGAGAAACAACGTTTTTTTGTAGTCGCCATAGTAAAATGAGTAATGTTTCGGATTCCTTGCTCCTCGCCCGCCTCGGAGCGCCAACAAGGGCGATGTCAGGTCAAACGGACTTCCAGTAAGACCGACACCAAGAGGATACAAAGAATCTATACTCAGACAAAAAGTTTTATCTGATTGACCCTAAGCCACCGCTTGATGTATAGATATCGACATGGAAATGTTGGCGTATTGGAAAAATTGCAAAAAACTGGATATATTTTTATAAGGACATTGCAAATACATCAATACTTTGACATGAAGATATCATGAGCTCGGCATGACCAGCCGATTGATCAAGTCGGGCCAAACTTGACCACCCGTCTAGCAGAAGTCGGGGCCAAAGTGGAGTGTTGGTCAACAGACACTATAAACCCCAGTGTCTGCAAACCTCAGCCACCAGGATCCCTTTCTCCGTCCCTTCGGGTTGCAACCCACGGCAAACTGGTTGCCCCCATTTTGTCGCCTCTTACGACAGGCATAGGGGTTGCCGAGGACCTATTCTTTTCACACCCGGGTCCACACGGGGGAATTGTCGACGAAAATACAACCCAAGTACTACATTTCCAATATACTCCTTAACAAGGGAAAGGGGAAAAAAAAAAAAGCTTCTCTTGTAGAATTAGGCAATATATTGGATATATTGAAAATTTTATACCGAAGGTCGTATGCAATGGCCGCATATGTCCTAACAAATAATTGTATGTTGTACTTGTTACAAACATCAACATGGAAGTAACAATAAATACTTCGCTATCATAACTGGATTATTCTTCAACAAGCCTCTCCACCGTGGTCATTATTCCTGTAGTACATTCTCCAACTAAAATGGTGTTCAGAATGATTGATTGATTGTATATTGTTTAACGCCCGGGTCGAGAATCTTTCACTCGTAGAAACGTCAACATTGTCGGTAAAGGGCTGCAAAATTTAGGCCTTTGCAAGGCGCTTACGGCCTTTGAGCAGGGAGGGATCTTTAACGTGCCACGGAACCTCGGTTTGTGTGGTCTAATCCGAAGGACCGCCTCATTTAGTCGCCTCTTTCGATAAGCAAGGGGTACTGAGGATCTATTCTAATTCGGCGTTCAGAAGTCATTGCCATTTTTTATTTGTCATCTATCTACACAGTAAAATTCTTTGATATAATAATTAAAAATGTCCTTAATTTTTTTTAGGTGCAGACCCAGCAGCTGAAATCATCATCTCCAGCCAAAGTACACTAAGACCCTGGGTCCAATCAGGTATGTACTTTTATATATGGAGCCAAGCTTTGGCTGTGGGAAGGTTGTATACTGTATTTGGTGATTGTTGTGTAAATCAAGAACTTTAAAAAAATATATGTATAATATATATGCGATCTTTATACTTTCAAGGTAGCATGGTATTCCTTTGCACATATATTCCAAGATACAAAAGAACATGTAGTGTTTAGTTTTACAACTAGTATATATAGTTGCATGTACTGTGTGAGATTTGCCATTTTCTTCGATATCTATTTCCTAACCCGAGCCACCAAGGTTCTTGAGGAGGTAATGGCATGTGAACAGAGTATGGAAGAGAGACAGAGTGTGGAAACGAGACATCAGTATAACACTAAAGTCGGGGGAGAAGCTGTAGATGCCTTTGAGCCAGATAGCACAGTTGGAAGAACGCCTGACTAGAAATTATGGGGGCCAGGGTCCAAATCCTGGTTTGGCCTATTGCATTTCTCTCTTACAGTTACATTTGGTACCGTAGACCAGCCCCTGGAACTGACAAATACATATGCCTGCCCGGGTAGAAATATTCCCTGTTGATGTTTTCAAGGTGTGAAAAGGGTGTTAAGGTGGGTTTGATCTCTAGTGCCAGATAGTTGAGTTGGTGGAGCCCTTGACTAGACCGTTCAAATCCTGGTCTGGTCCATTGCATCTCTTTCTTACTGTTACATAAGCCACATTGCAATGTACATAAGGTGCCGATGGTACACACACCTAATTATATTAAAGGAGCAGTCCCATTAGGGGTCGCCACCGGAGAACTAGATTTCTTGCCAATCAGGTACGCCAAGGAATACAATAACCTTTTTATTCTTAAGCATTTAGATTTATTACTTTTGATAGTGGTTGAAAAGAAACTAGTATTCCACATTCACTGCATTTATCTGACATTTTATACTTGTCATCCATTCTCATGCGTTGTCATCTTCACAAAATGACACCAAAATATATTTGAGAGTTGCAGTTCAACTCCTAGGCCATCACGCATTAATATGTTGTTATAAGGACTTTGGTGTAGACCTCTTCATATCTTCGTTTTATTTGAAATAACGGAGTCCTATAAAACGTTCTCCAAACAATTTTATCTTATATTCAAAAGTTAAAATAAAGAGAGCTTATTTCAAATTATGAACACCATATATACACAAAAACATGTTTGTTTTACAAAACGATAGGAAAAGATGTATTCATGTGTTTTTTCTTCGCACGAAAGGCGCTATATGGACGAGTTCATTGTTAATAAGAGAGGTTAAAGGGTACGAATTCTATAACACTCCCGAGACTTTGCATATATTAAACATATAGGGAAAAATGTTAACTGTGCAATATAGTAACTTTAGGAAAAAATATCTGTGCAAATTTATATTAATAGGGGGAAAAAAGGAACCAATAGTGTAATTTGTTATATACCGTAACTTTTTAACTTTGAATGGTTGAAAACGTTCATCTTCCAGGAGTACATTCTGTACTTTGATTAATTTAGCTTGATTGTTTGTCGAGAATTTTTCACTCATATTGAAACGAGCCGCCCGCGTGGCGCAGTGGTTAGAGCGTCGGGCTCAAAGATCTGATGATCCTTGAGTCGGGGGTTCGAATCCCACTGTGGGACGTGGGTGCCGGTCTTTCGGATGAGACCGTATAAACCGAGGCCCCGTGTCGCAGTAGGTGTGGCACGATAAAGATCCCTCCCTGCTCAAAGGCCCTGAGTGCCGAGCATAGGCCTAAATTTGCAGCCCTGTCACCGGTAATGGTGACAGCCGCCGGATAGCTGAAAAATTGCTCAGGCGGCTATAAACAAACAAACAAACAAAACAAACATATTGAGACGTCACCATCTGTAGGTGAAGTACCATAAATTTAGACCTATGCTTAGCGCTCTGGGCCGTAGCAGTGAGGGTTCTTGAACGTGCCAACGCCCACCGTGATGGTTTGATCATATATTGTTTAACGTCTCTTTCGAGAATTTTTCACTCATATGGAGATGTCACCATTACCGGTGAGGGGTTGCAAAATTTAAGCCTAGGCTCTGCGCTTATGGCCTTTAAGTAGGGAGGCATCTTTATCGTAGCACACCTGCTATGATACGGGCCCTCGGTTTTTGCGGTCTCATCCGAAGGACCGCCCCATTTAGTCGCCTCTTAGGACAAGCAAGGGGTACTGAGGATCTATTCTAACAACCCGAATACCCACGGGGCTCTTAGATCTGATTGATTGATTATATATTGTTTGACGTCCCGCTCGAGAATTTTTCACTCATATGGAGACATCACCTTTGCCGAGGATGGGCTGCAAAATTTAGGTATATGCTCGGCGCTCAGGACCAATGAGCAGGGAGGGATTTTTATCGTGCCACACCCACTGCGACGCGGGACCTCTGTTATTGCGGTCTCAACCGAAGGACCGCCCCATCTAGTCGCCTCTTACGACAAGCAAGGGGTACTGAGGATCTATTCTAACCCGGATCCCCACGGTGTCTCTTGCATATGTTTATTATTGTTTGTTTGTCCCGTCGAGAATTTTCACTCATATTGAGACGTCACCAGCTGTAGTGAAGTACCATAAATTTAGACCGATGGTTAGAGCTCAAGGCCGTAGCAGTGAGGGTTCTTTAACGTGCCAACGCCTACCGTGACACGGGAACTCCGTTTTTAAGGTCATATCCGAAAGACCCGTGATTCTCACTTCTAAATGCCGAGCGTTTGGCGAAGGAGCAATCACTACCTATTTTTCGTCTAGGGTTTGACTCGGCCATGGCACGAGCGGGGCTCGAACTCACGACCTCCCGGTTACGAAGCGAAGGCTCTAACCACTGAGCTACCGCGACTGGATATGATAATCAAGATTACTGTAGTGTACTTACTGCACCTTACATTATATGTAAATGGGCTGACTTTTTTTTTAATCAGTACTCTTCATATGGTAATGTTCTAATTTGTGGCGACTTCAATGAAGGCTGTAAAGGCAATGCACATCCTCTCTATAACAGATTAATATCATTGGAAAGGCGTCATTATACGCATTGATATGGGATTGATTGTTTGTTTGTTTGATGTCCTGTCGAGAATTTTTCACTCATATTGAAACGTCACAAGCTGTAGGTGAAGTACCACAAATTTAGACCTATGCTTAGCGCTCAGGACCGTAGCAGTGATGGTTCTTTAATGTGTCAACGCCTACCGTGACCTCCGTTTTTCAGGTCATATCCGAAAGGCACGTGATTCTCACTTCTTAATGCCGAGCGTTTGGCGAAGAAGCAATCACTACCTATTTTTCGTCTTAGGTTTGACGCGGCCATGGCACGAGCGGGGCTCGAACTCACGACCTCCCGGTTACGAAGAATAGGTAGTGGTTTCTCCTTCGCCAAACGCTGGGAATTTATAATCAATCAATCAATTATGATAAGAATCGCGGGTCTTTCGGGTATGACATTAAAACGGAGGTCCCGTGTCTCGGCAGGCGTTGGTACGCTAAAGAACCTTCACAGCTACGGCCCTTTTGACTTCTAATTGCCGAACGTTTGGCGAAAGAGCAATCACTACCTATGTTTCCATCTTAGGTACCCCGTGGGCCTAAATTTTGCAGCCCTTCACCGGTAATGGTGACGTCTCCATATTAGTGAAAAATTCTCCAGCGGGACGTTAAACAATATACAATCAATCAATCGTAGCACTGGTTAATAACAATGAAAATTAGGTAGGGTCAGGTGAGGTTAGCGCGTGCTTACATCGATACAAAACTTTTACTACAAACGTTTTTCAAGCCAATCATATTTATTCTTGTTTTAGTTTTGTTGTTATATAATGACATGGCTAAAAATTAAAATCTTAAGATTGAAATTTCAATTTAGCGATCACGTTGGCGTGTTTCTCTTTAGATCTTATTTCTTCCGCTCAAGGGCATTTTCGGACGATGCAAAGAGGCCGATAAATCACTTCCTTATACAGAAACGTACGGAAATAGTCGAATAGTTACGATTGCTACGACCGTGTGGATCCGGGTTGTTAGAATAGATCCTCAGTACCCCTTGCTTGTCGTAAAAGGCGACTAAATGGGGCGGTCCTTCTGATGAGACAGCAAAAACCGAGGTCCTGTGTCACATCAGGTGTGGCACGTAAAAGATCCCTCCTTGCTCAAAGGCCATAAGCGCCGAGTATAGGCCTAAATTTGCAGCCCTTCAATGGTGACGTCTCCATATGAGTGAATGATTCTCGAGCCGGACGTTAAACAATATTTAATCAATCAACGACTGCTACTCTCACTACCGGTCGTCGACCGGTGGCGGTAGCTCAGTGGTTAGAGCGTTCGCTTCGTAACTAGGAGGTTGTGACCCCCGCTCGTTTAAAAACCTAAGACAAAAAATAGGTAGTAATTGCTCCTTCGCCAAACGCTCGGCATTAAGAAGTAAGAATCACGGGTCTTTCAGATATGACTTTAAAAACGGAGGTCACGATAGGCGTTGGCACGTTAAAGAACCCTCACTACTACGGCCCTGAGTGCTAAGGATAGGTCTAAATTGGTGGTACTTCACCTACAGCTGGTGACGGGTCAATATGAGTGAAAAATTCTCGACGGGACATAAAACAAACAATCAATCAATCAGAAACGTAAAATAACTGAAATATGCGTTTATTGATAACTGTGTGATAAATAGAATCTTACACTCGTGCTTTTGGCTTATGAAATTCGTTACCAAATTTAAATATTTCCCTCGGCAAGGCTTAAGGAATATTAAATCTGGCAATTTCATATCCCACAAGCACTCGTTCAAGATCCTCCATTTACTTCCCGATCACAATGAAAAAAATTAGTTTATATTGTATAATGTAACTTGGTATGGGGGAGACGACGGCACTATTCTTTACAGTTATAGCTATGTGGAGTTGTAAAGCTACTAAGAATTGAAAATCAGTGGAATTAAACGTGTACAATAAAATACATTTTGTTTATACACATTTTTATTTTTGTCACGATGTCAAACAAGACGTATTTTCTTCCAAGAAATATTAACCCAAACCACCAATGAACGATAAAAATTCTGACTCAACGATATCATATGCAAAATAATGGTGTATCAAGTATTTGCAAAGTTTGATTATAAATATATTTTTACTCGGGAAATAGGGGTAGGGTGGGGGTATTGCTTGATCTGCCTATTAAAGCACAACAATACGTCTTGTCTTGAAAAAAGTGTGTGACATGATGTCACGTCCCTTCGATTGACATAGAACTGTGAATGTTTTTACATAATTTACTGTGTTGGATTTCATTGCATTCTATGGTGAGTAACAATGTTGTTTAACACTTCCATGAAATCTAATATGTTTAAATCGCAAATTATATTGCATTTTCTGGTTTTCTACATGATGTAGGACATATTTTGTGTGATGGTAGAACTAAACTTTCGCTTTCTGTCAGAGCGGCTCCAAAGGCGATCTTGCGCTGCGAAGTAAACATTAAGCCTTCGTATGTAGCCCACGCGTATCTCCTGTAATTAAGATTCGATACAAACTCCACCTTACGTTTTACCGAGTATATTGCTTGATCTGCCTATCAAAGCACAACAATACGTCATTTCTTGCAAAATGTGTATTACATTACGTCACGTCTTATCACTTGACACAGGACTGTGAATTGTTTACATTTTACTGTTGGATTTGACTTCCTGCTATGTTGAGTTATAATGTAGTTCAAAACTTTTAACTTTCATGAAATCAGAAGTGTTTAAATCGCAAATTGCAGACTGTGGACAAAAGTATTCGCACGGGCTACAACATCGAAGACAAGACCTTAAAGTCACCATGCTGTTTAAAATCATCAACGGACTAATAGCAATACCAACGCAGCCATATTTAGTCCCGAGGAGTGCCTCAACAGCAACTAAAGGTCATGACATGCGGTTTCAGATCCCATACTCTCGTGTGCAGTACCATCAGCAGTCCTTCTTTCCATCTACCATACGCCTATGAAACAACCTTCCAAACAGTGCTGTGACGGCCTCTAACCTGGAAGGATTTAAGGAACAATTGCACCTCACCCAGCACACCATCTAAACACGCCGGGATGTTTTAATTGTATACATCGTTTATTTTAAATTGTAAATATCACTTTTAACGGCGCGTTTCAAGCTGGGCACGCGCAAAGTACATCTACGATAATACACCAAAGGAGGTAATGCAGATTATCGGAAGGAGAAGGGCGATGGCGGCCATTTGTTTATCGAAAACGCCTGACGGTAAACCAACATGTTTTTGGAGTGTTTGAACAGTACAAATAACTTTTAAATGCAAACATGTTATAAATAAACATTTTATTTCTATCAATAATTAATGAAAATAAATAAAAGAATGTCAAGTACCTTGTATTTCGTGATATACCCTCGGGCCCTTTGAATTTTACGCATTCATTGTGAAAGGGGAGCATACAAAGTTTGATTAATTTACTGTAAATTACATCAGATTTCCAGAATTTGTTATACACTTCATCACCAGAATTTAATGTGCAAATGCGTTTGTGAAGTTTTCTTTTAATTGCCAGTCAAATGTTTTGATGGGGCTGTGCAGGTCATCTCGGTGCTGGAATTTGTCAGGTTTTTTTTTTATTGTGTGAAAGACCAGATCGATGTACAGGTAATGCCATCCTTTTAACAGAGTTTTATGTTATCTTGAAAGTGTTTTGTTACAACAGGCCATAAGTTATGTATTTTACATAAATGATGTTGTCATTTACTCTGCAAAGAGTAGATCAACTAACGCCACAACCCGTAATGCACCCCCCCCCCTCCAAAAAAAAAAATTTTGATCAGTGAGGGGGGGGGGGGGATACAGTCTGGCAGCTAAGATTTGTCACTTCCTCTCAATATATATACTCGAAAGTCATATCCAACGACAATCTGGTTCTCGTCAGATAAAAATTACCCTTTTCCATTCGTTTTACACGGTTCAGTTTCTTTTACCCGCACGCGAATGCACAAGTGTTACACGATTGGCAACTCGAACTGCATTTCTCTATACAAACACATATTTAGAATCCATTTCGTCTAATTTCAATAAAATAGCATTGTATTTATTTGCACGCGACTGTGAGGTAAATCTATAAAGTTTTGAGATATAATTTTGTGGGTTTTTATTTTATTATTAGTTTATATATATATATATGCGGGGATTTTGGTTGTCGGGTTCGAATGGGTTCTTGGTCACGTGGTTAAAAAATATAAATAGTCGAATATTTGTTTGACGGCATTTTAAGCATGCTCACTAGTATTTTGCAAACTCCGTACAGTGTCAATTCTCCGGGACTACTTTCCCATCCGAATCTTGGGAGTTATAGCGTAATGAAAATACTGAGCCGACTGGAGCTTGAGGTTTTTGAAGTAATATAAGTTAGATACAAACAGGTAAATTTACTGAAAATGTATGGCGGACAGTGATCATAAGATCAAATAGAATGTACATGAATATGAACAGTATTTGTTTTCTTTAATTGAAAATTTAAATTTGATGTATTTACGTTTGTAAAGAATAAAGTTCTAGCGAGCTGCTATGCTACTGATAACATGAGAGTTTCTTATTTAATGGAAATCATCATTTAATTAATTCATATTCGGACGAAGTGAGGGAGAATATATATATATATATATATATACCGGTCGCGGTAGCTCAGTGGTTAGAGCGTTCGCTTCGTAACCAGGAGGTCGTGACTTCGAGCCCCGCTTCGTGCCATGGCCGCGTCAAACCTAAGACGAAAAATAGGTCTTTCGCCAAACGCTCGGCATTTAGAAGTGAGAATCACGGGTCTTTCGGATATGACCTTATGGTAGGCGTTGGCACGTTGAAGAACCCTCACTGCTACGGCCTTGAATGCTAAGCACAGGTCTAAATTTGTGGTTCTTCACCTACAGCTGGTGACGTCTCAATATGAGTGAAAAATTCTCGACGGGACGAAAAACAATCAAACATATGTATATGTATGTATCTGTGATAGATATTTCCTGAAATTTATTATTATTATATATCAAAAGGCCTATGTATTCAATTTACCTTCCTGATCATATGGAAGTTGGGGCAAGTAATGTACTACAATTATCAAATATTCCAGGTTCAAAGAAACGTCTGAATCACGCACATAAATCATTATTAACTTTTTCAGAATATCAGAAGAAAATTCTGATATGTTCCTCTAGTAAATCCCCGAATTTATTTTCCATCATGATCCATACATGATACATTAGTAACTGCGTATGAATATGGAGTAAAATTTTGGCCTAATAGTAAAAAATGTTGGCTGAAAAAGAAACATTAAGATGGTCCCTTGGAATCGTATACAAGTATCATTCTTATTTGTCAGTCTTTACAAACTTACAGATCTTTAAAAATTATATTATTTAATCAAAGAAAGAATCGGTTGGTTGTAATATTGTTTAATGTCCTGCTCGAGAATTTTTCACTTGTATGCAGACGTCACCATTGCCGGTGAAGGACTGCAAAATTTAGGCCTAGGCTCGGTGCTTACGGCCTTTGAGCAAGTAGTACTGAAGACCTATTCTAACCCAGATCCCCACGAAATTTAAGTTTGGGAATCCTAACTTCATATCTGACCTAAAAAAAATGCTGACATACATGCATGTTATTATGATGGTTGAATATATGTATCAAATTTAATTATCCTAGCAGTATTAGTACTGTTTCTATCTTACGGGCCGACTCACTGCGTCATATAACACGGCTCATCTATGGCGGGCATATAAAAAAGAGAGAAAAATGGAATAAATTTTAGCGTGAAGTGTACAGCGTATGAATAACCAGTAATTTAATAATGTTATGATAAAGGCCTATCATATGATGGGACATTCTGAAATTAGTAACCTTTTTAACTGTACTCATAAATCAATTGCTGTTGTTGAATATTCATTTGTAAGCCTAAGCCATCCATCATGTATCGTGGTAAGGTTGACCTTTAGAAAGGCTTAAAACATCACCAAGTACTGCAAGATTGTAACTCTTGTAAATGTAACAACCACCTTTATCATTAATCCATAAATAACACAACCTTAATTTTGACAACTCTTCCTTGATATTCAATACATCCAGTAATCATTCTCATAACAGGCTTTCAAAGCACAATTATTAGAATTTTTCAATTTCGCCTTGTATTTTAGATTTTTTAAAGCTTCATATTCCTTGCCAGTGGTAATGGTTCCAATTCGCAATATAACAAATTGATTATTGATTTCTCTGTCGTCTAACTCCTAAAATCTTTCTACGAAAATTTTATGTACTTTTTCAATATCTCTAACTTAACAAAAGATCTATATGTCCTCATTTTTGAAAAGAGGCAATGCATGTGCAGCTTTCCAAAATTTTGGAATTGTGTTTTCTAACAATCATTTCGTGAAGAGCATACATACCATAGTCTTTATAAATGCTTTTGTTTGTCACGTGATAAATATTGGGACCATGCGGTAGTGCGACTCTCGCTAGTGTATAGCACTCGCGTAATAACTGGTATAGGTAAATGGTGGAAAATGACTTGCATGGATGCAGCGGATGAATGGGGCTGTGTGTGTGTGTGTGTGTGTGTGGATAGATAGATAGATCGATCAATACAGTAAAGTGCTAGTAAACAGGGTTCCTATCTGCTTCCTATCTGAATCATATGCGCTACTTTTACTTCAGCATCTCATTAATATATTTTCTGGCGAACAAAATCAGTTTATGAGTTAATGTTTAAAGGGATAGTCTCTAAGGTTCTATGAAAAAAATAAGATTCATTTTTTTGCATTTGGATAAATAGTCCATGTCTAAAAACACTGATATGTCATGGCCTGCACCAAAAATATTACCTCTATCTTTTTTAATTCAATAAACAAAGTGCCGGATTGAATTTTTGTCATCCACACAAAAATTCGGCATTTATCTATGCTCTATTCACTGAGACCCCTGCTGACCCTGCTCGTAGATCATAAATGATCAGTTTTTAAAACCGAAATAGGCTACTGACCAACAAACTGATGTTACAGGGGTTTCAACAGTGTCGTTTAATGTCAGCATTTCGCAAATTCTGTGGTCGTTATCTGGTTTGCCAATACAACCTGTCAGGTTCCTGATTCCACCACTGGTACATGTAGTATGCTTTTCGTTCACTGAATACTAATCCACATTCAAAACAAGAATTATTCATTTTTATCACACAACAGAATTGTTTCCGGGTTTATAACACAGGTTCCAACCCCCCCCCCCCCCCCCCCCAAACCCCCCCCCCCCCCCCAAAAAAAAAAAACAACAAACAAACAAACAAAAAAAAACCCCCGATATGATCTAGTAGCACAGGTTAATAGCAATGCAAATTATGTAGGGTCATGTGAGGTCAGCACGTGCAGACATAGATACAAAAATGTTACTACCAACGTTCTCCAAGTCTATCATATTTATTCGTGTTTCATTTGTTGTTGTTATATAATGACATAGGTAAAAATTAAAATCTTAATACCCCGTGGAGATCCGAGTTGTTAAGAATAGATCCTCAGTACCCCTTGCTTGTCTTAAGAGGTGTCCAAGTGGGGCGGTCCTTCGGATGAGACCGCAAAAACCGAGGTCCTGTGTCACAGCAGGTGTGGCACGTAAAAGATCCCTCCCTGCTCAAAGGCCACAAGCGCCGAGCATAGGGCCAAATTTGCAGCCCTTCACTGGCAATGGTGACGTCACCATATGAGTAAAAGATTCTCGAGCGGGACGTTAAACAATATTTAATCAATCAGTCAATTAATATTGGACTTTATCATTAGATCTTATTTCTTCCACTCAAGGACATTTTCAGTCGATGCATAAGGCTGAAAAATCACTTCCTTATACAGAAACTTGAAATGGAAAGTAATTAAAATATGCGTTTATGGATAGTTGTGTGATAATAGAATCTTACACTCGTGCTTATGGCATATGGCATTTTTGAAATTCATTACCAGATTTATATATTTCCCTCGCCAAGGCTCGGGAAATATTAAATCTGGTAACTCTTTTCATAAATTTCATATGACATAAGCACTCGTTCAGGATCTTCTATTTATCACAGAGTGTCAAACAGTTATCTTAAGTTGAATTATTTATAAAGGGATTTGAATTAAAAGTTTTCAAAACCAGGTTTTCTAAGAAACTTATAATAGTGTTTGGTATCGTTGCGATTGAATCAAAAAGCTGAAAAACAATATGCCTATCATGAATATTTTTTTCATTTTTTTAAAGAATTTTGTTTACAGTCCATTTCACGCTTTCTACAAGGAAACCAATACATTGTTAAATTAAAGCTAATATTGACATTCCTGCATTTAACTGCGTTTGCCGCAGTTAGAAGATTTGAATGAAAAAAATAAGACGTGTATAAAATCATTTGGTCTCCGAGTAAAAAAAAAATTACATAATTCTAACTAAGCCGCCCGCGTGGCGCAGTGGTTAGAGCGTCGGGCTCAAAGATCTGATGATCCTTGAGTCGGGGGTTCGAATCCCACTGTGGGACGTGGGTGCCGGTCTTTCAGATGAGACCGTATAAACCGAGGTCCCGTGTCGCAGTAGGTGTGGCACGATAAAGATCCCTCCCTGCTCAAAGGCCCTGAGTGCCGAGCATAGACCTAAATTTGCAGCCCTGTCCCCGGTAATGGTGACAGCCGCCGGATAGCTGAAAAATTGCCCAGGCGGCTATAAACAAACAAACAAACAAAACAAACATATTGAGACGTCACCATCTGTAGGTGAAGTACCATAAATTTAGACCTATGCTTAGCGCTCTGGGCCGTAGCAGTGAGGGTTCTTGAAACAAAAAACATAATTCTAACTTAACTTTGGACATCATAAAACCCTCATCATGTTCAGAAATACCACCATAGAAAATTACTAAAACCCAAAGTTGACACTTCATTTTCTGAATATAAAAAATCTGAAACAAATTCCACTATTTTCAAACAAAAGTTATCCGAAATAAAGCAATCTAAACGTTCTACAACTGATGTTTATACAGAGGGTTCTAAAGACCAAACCCAAGTCGCTGCTGCTGCAGTAATCAATAACAACGTCTTCTCGGCACGACTTCCAAATGAAGCAACAATTTATACCGCTGAATCAAAGGCTATCCAACTTGCGTTAGAGGACATTAAAATTTCTAATGACAAATACTTCACTATATTCTCAGACTCCCTATCTTGTCTACAGTCTATAAGGAATATGAATATTGATCATCCATATATATATATTTTAAACCAGTACTATCTTCTAAGTAAACAAAATAAAATAGTTGAGTTCTGCTGGATTCCTAGTTATATTGGTATCCATGGTAACAACAAAGCAGACAAAGAGTGCTCTACAAAATGATATTGTACATTTTAAAATTCTTTACACAGATTTCAAATATATCATAAAACTATATGTAAATTATCTTTGGCAAATATATTGGGAATCCTGTGACAGAAGTAAACTTTATTCTATTCAAAACGAAGTAAACAAATCGTGTAACATCGTAATGAAACGCCAGGACGAAGTTATCATTTCAAGAATACGCATCGGATATTCAAAATTGACACACTCTTATTTATTAAACAGAGAACTTCAACCTGAATGTATATCTTGTGACTGTCCATTAACTATACAACACATTCTATTGGAATGTAGTGATTTTACACCCACACGAAATAGACTTTTTTTCGGATACGACCTTAAAAACGGAGGTCCCGTGTCACGGTAGGCGTTGGCACGTTAAAGAACCCTCACTGCTACGGCTCTGAGCGCTAAGCATAGGTCTAAATTTGTGGTACTTCACCTACAGCTGGTGACGTCTCAATATGAGTGAAAAGTTCTCAACGGGACGTAAAACAAACAAACAATCAATCAATAGACTTTTTAATAATGTGTAATCGATGCATAAACTTTTTACAAATATTGACTATAATCTTATTATAAAATATTTACACGAAAGCGACTTTTACAGAAAAATTTGATACTTTATAATGTAACCTATTCATATACACAGAATGATATGTAGTTTACGTATTTTGAACTTTAGGTCCGTCGAATGGGACTTTAAAGGGCGCCCCGTGTCAAGGATTACAACCTCTTGGCAGGTAAAAAATTGTTTCCTTGATTTTCGAAAAAGAGTAGGGTCACTGGGGGCCGTCAGGGAAACTTCAACTTTCAAAACCAACCATATTTCAGTTGCTTTACCGCCGTAAAATGGCTGAAATATTACCAAGTCGCCGTAAAACCCGAATCAATCAAACTGTTAAAGCGTTTGTCAACACTGCACAGAACTGACCGTGTGTACCTCGTGTATCTTGAATTAATCTTACACTTGTGTACGGAAATAAAGCAACACATACCCCCACAGTAGAAACCACGGTAAATAATTACATTTCTCATCACCAACTGAATTTATCAGTAATATCAGTAATCTTAGCTGTATCAACAACACAAAAACAGAACACACTTTCCGTCCAGCAGTGCGAATACTCAAGTTAAAATATATACCGTATATGCACCTTTTTCGAAGACAATCGTACAGTACAAACAAATCGCCTTCAATCGGTAGTTATAGGAGGGTGAAACATCGATATTGATAAAAAAAAAAAGGTCTCTACTCGGTAGTTTATAACCTTCAAAGCATCGGTCGTAGTACTCACAATTAAATAAGCAAACAAATAATATTAACAACGATAATTAATATACGAGGACTATTCGATATATAATGTGTGTTGTACCACAGCGCGATAACGGTTTGCACGATTTCGTTGATGATGATACTCTTAAATATCTCTATTCAATACCTTTCTAACGGTATAAACACGAGCCTTCATCTCCATATCGATTTAAACTCATAGCCATTTCAATAGAGCCAGGCGTTGACCACCCTTGTAAAAATGGTTGGGAAACGGGTTGAGAATATTGAAGAATTTAGAGCTAATGTAAAATTCGCACAAAACTCGGTCATTTGGTAATGCCAGTTTTACAGAATTGGAGAAGTTTATGGGTCTGATAAGGTATCTTATGAGACAGTCCGTAGGTGGAGAGAGAAATTTCTGACTGACGCAGAGTCCGTCAAAGATGCAGCAAAATCTGGCTGACCTGTGACTGTAACATGCAAGGCAAATGTCTCAAAAGTCAGGGAAATATTTGAAAGTGATGGCAGGTACACGACACGTGATATTGCTAAAGCTGTTGGCATATCGTGGGTGCATTTCATTTTGAAGCGTATTTTGAAAGTACGAAAGATTTCCTGCCAGATGGATACCGCATACATTGACAGATGACCAAAAACGGGTACGAATACAAACCGCTGAACAATTGCTCAAAATGTTTCCCAAATTCAACTAAAGACAATTGCAAACACTGTTACTGTTGACGAAACAATTGATCACTATTTCGAACCAGTAAGAACAATTGGAAACAAAATATGGCTAACTAAACACGGTAGGAAGGCTTGTAGTTGCCAAAAGAACCATAAGCACAAAGAAGGTTCTTTATTGCATATTCTTCTCATGTGATGGTATAGCCGCACAAATTTCGGTGCCGAAGGGCAAAAGTGTTACAGGTCGGTATTACCGAGATGTTATGCTAAAAAATCTCAAGAAATATTATCATAAACTACGCCCTGTGTCAGGATTTACGCATGTTCGTCTAATTCATGATAATGCTCTATCACATACATCTGAGCTTGTGAAGCTATTTTTGAAGTCGGAAAAGGTTACCGTCTTGCCTCTCCCACCGCACTCTCCAGATCTAGCCTCATGCGACTTTTCCTTTTTCCAATACTTAAAAAGTTCTCATCTGGTCGTCGTTACAAGTCCCGACAAGTCGTTGGCCCAGCCATGAATCAGTCAGTGCCTCAGAGGTTTAACTACATCAGCGTACCGTGACGCATTTCCGAAATGGATTCAGAAATTGAAATCATGTATTTCAAACCGCGGAGAAGACTTTGAAGGGATGTAATGTTCAATTCAGTATTTGAGTCGAATACTTTTGAGATGTCGTACAATACACATTACAAATCAAACCACCCTCATACCTGTAATTAAGAATTACTTCACATATTACAAATAATTCATAAATCTACAAAATTGATAATTTAAATACAAAATCACCTTAATCAAACAATTCAAAATCAGTCATGAAATATAGATTTTCATAGTTCAAATGAAATTTTATCCTCCGTGACACACCGTGTTACTCGGAGAGCTCAAGAATTCAACGCTGTCGCAGAAATCGTAACTGCAAAGACACCGACCTTTTTCTAGGCCCACGTTTTAGCGTGGACTTTTGGTGCTTTTTTTTCGAGAAATACTCGTGGCCTGTACTGTATATCCAGAGGTTCATGCTTGTCGAACTCCTTATAGGAGTTATGAGTTTGATCACTGTTCGTTATTTTCACCTTTTCATTATATATATTAGCAATTCTAATAGCAATTTTCATCTTTGCCTCCATTCAGCAAAATTTCATTCCAAAGATCTTTTCCTCAAACAGAACCATATGCTTTCTCACAGTCGAGAAATTTCTTTTTACTGATTTTGAATAACTATAATTACAAAACGAATTTATGATGGTCTTAGCGGAATCATGCCTGGTTTTCTAATACTAAATCACAATGATTTGCGTATTCGTTTAATCTTTCATTTAATACAGACGTAAAAAGTTTTCCAATACAAACTGATAACGTAATTATAGGTCTGTAATTTTGGGGATCATTTACATTGCATGTGCTTTTGTACAATTGAATTATCTGTCCGCATAGCCATTTTAAATTGTTGATTGTTTGTTTGTTTTACGTCCCGTTGAGAATTTTTCACTCATATTGAGACGTCACCAGCTGTAGGTGAAGTACCACAAATTTAGACCTATGCTTAGCGCTCAGGGCCGTAGCAGTGAGGGTTCTTTAACGTGCCAACGCCTACCGTGACACGGGACCTCCGTTTTTAAGGTCATATCCGAAAGACCCGTGATTCTCACTTCTAAATGCCGAGCGTTTGGCGAAGGAGCAATCACTACCTATTTTTCGTCTTAGGTTTGACGCGGCCATGGCACGAGCGAGGCTCGTACTCACAACCTCCCGGTTACGAAGCGAACGCTCTAACCACTGAGCTACCGCGACCGGTGCCATTTTGAAGGAAATACACCCGAATCAAATGTCTTGTTAAAAAGTTATGATATATTGGTAATGTATGTTCAAATGATCCTTTAATATATTCGTTAATAACATTATCACCATCACTTGATTTATTGCGTTTTAGAGTTAATTAACTTGTTGTGAAATAGGTGGTTTTGTCATTTCGTTAAACTCTAAATATGAAATAAATATGAAGTGTAATTTCTCAGAAGACAAAATATAATCTGGTACGTTATCTTTTTCTGTATTTAATCTTAACAGAAAAATTGGCGCATTAGATTATCTAATCCATGCGACGAAGTGCGCATTCGTTATTGACTGGGACTCTTGATAAGTGAATGGAGATTCTGAACAACTTGCTATTATTTGTACTTTCGTTTTTAATTCCGATGTATTTTGATACACCAATTCTATTGCTTCAACCAATAAATTTACATTATGCGCTTTTCTTCAGTAGCAGATGTCAGGGAAATTCCCCCAAAGAAAAGGATAAAAATAGACCGAAAACAAACACTTTGGTGAAGAAACGATACACAGTAAGAAAACAAACGGTGAAAATAACACCCATGAGAGACCGTCGTCAGATATCAATCGATGCTGATAAAAGCAATGCTAATATTTAGATGGGGTAGGGTGGGACTAAAGAAAGACATTTTCAAGCGGTGGGAGGAAAAGATAATGTTTAGATTTTAAAGACAATAAAATGTTGGCCCTTCAAAATATATTGATGGCCTATTAAATCTGAAAATGGCCCATTGAAAATTTGAACCGTGGTCCCATAGACCATTTTGACCTTCCCAATCCCTGCGTTAACATTTTATGACTGAAGCTATGGAATAATAAGTAAGTAAATGGTTTATTTATAATGAATTGTGTTATAATTACAAACATTCAACGAAAAATACTAAATGTGAAATCGAACATGCGACCCATCAGACCTATACGTCACGTCACTGTTTTAAAAAAATACAATAAATAAATAAGACAAACACGTGAATTGCTGTGGCGTGTAAAATGTTCCATTGTTATACAAATCTTTATTTACATACAAAATACTGAGTTATACTCGATAATCTTGTTATTCCTAGGGGAAATTTGTGATTTATATTTGATAATCTTGATATTTATTTTCAATAATCTTGTTAATTATATTCGATGAATTTTGATTTATATTCGATAATCTTGTTATTCATATTCGATATATCTTGATTTCACACCTTAAAAAATTATGACGTAATACCCGTGGTATCAAATAAAAGTTTGTGAATTGTACCATAATATTCTATAATATGCAAATCATCTTATTTGCGTATTCATGAAAAATTGTGAGTTTATTTGGAATGACCATTTTTATTCGTATGGAATTGACATATATTCACCATTTCCATAGCAAAGGTTTTCAATCATACAGTATTAAAAAAAAAAACCCACTTTATTAGCTACAGTTAAAGCCATAACTGTTGCCATGTGACTGTTTGGACATAGCGTGGGCCGGGTTTAATTGCATTACCAGTTATGTGGGTTTAACTATATTACCATAGTACATGTTTGACCATGAAATATATATGTACAACCAAACGAATATTTTTTTCAATGGTCCAATGGTTTGTGTTCAACCATGGTTTATCTCTTGGACGGTTCAGGGTTACAATCGCGTACACAGGACCGAAAGGAATTTGTAAACATGGGCATCATTAATTAAACTATTTAAATCATTACTCTTAATCACTGAATTTAACTTATCGAAATTCGTATATCTATATTTTTGCACTGATACATGAATGTGCGATTAAGACTACAATTGCAACCAGTGAAACGAATCAATGAAGTCTTGTAATCACCAATGAAGAGTTCCACTTTTATAGAAGTCTGGCTATATAGTGAGCTTTCTCCCGGGGAAGTATGAAGGCTTCCTCTTTTACTTGAGTATCCGGGATAGTCCTTTTCGATATAATTTACATGTGTTTATTGAAATACAAGCAGTTTCTTTCATGCACTGTTTTATTTCAATTTACCCACAATATAATGTCTGAAAATTGGGTACATGTACCTTTTAAAGACCAATTTTATATCCTATTTTACTTGCCTCTTTTCATAGCCGAAGGAAAATTTCAATTGAGGTGTCACAATAAAACCAATCAATATGATCATAATTTAGTTAAAGGAATCTGATGTTCTATCATGGCGTGCAATCAGGAGTGGATGCAAAGTTTCAGCTTAAGAGGAGTGGGGGACGGGAGGGGCGTGGACCAATTCTCAAAGACGATGGGTCTGAAAAGTCCGCTGTTCCGTCCATGGCTAAGCCCTGGTGTCGGCATGGGATGAAGTCCCTGGAGTTAGCATCCATCAATTAACTTTTCTGTGTCATAATATAAATTGGGTTTTATAATATACCCTGTGTTACTGTTATATCGTGGGGATCCGGGTTGTTAGAATAGATCCTCAGTACCCCTTGCTTGTCGTAAGAGGCAACTAAATGGGGCGGTCCTTTGGGTGAGACCGCAAAAACCGAGGTCCCGTGTCACAGCAGGTGTGGCACGTAAAAGATCCCTCCCTGCTCAAAGGCCATAAGCGCCGAGCATAGGCCTAAATTTGCAGCCCTTCACCGGCAATGGTGACGTCTCCATATGAGTGAAAGATTCTTGAGCTGGACGTTAAACAATATTTAATCAATCAATCAATACAGTTATATCGAATCAAAATCAGGTCCGATGAAAAGACCGAGTGAATATTAAAAATGTATATGTACGTATTGGTCTGTCCATACAATGTGGCCGTGTACAAAGTACAAGAATAGCCTTTTCCCTTAGCCATTTGTCCACCCCAAAAACCTGGCTATAAAGCAGATCCACGCCACCCCCTGGAAACCAGGCCAATTAGCAACATTACCCCCACTACCACCAGAAATATGGCTATATAGCGAAATGTCTCCCATTTTATACATGTAGTCAAATTAACACAACCACAAAAATCTGGGCAATAGAACATATTTCATTATACATGCAATAAATATTGAAGATATGATTGCTTGTGGAAGCGGAAACAAAACGCGAGATAAAAGCATCTTTTAGTTTATTTGATTTGATACAGTTGGATACCAGTAATTAATACATTCAATTACAACTGAAACATCGAAAAATATTTGATGTCTTTTTTACGACATGCCAGAAATGATGAAATTCCTCATTAGTAACTTTGAAACATATTAATAATTAATTTGTAACTTACACAGTGGTTGAAAGCATCTAGTATTTTGTACATCCGATGAACTTAATAAACTCGGATTCTCCTCTCATTTGAGGGAGCATTACGCGTTTCACTGACACCACTGTCAATGCCATTGTACAACTTTTGATAATTAAATTTAACAAATTCCGATGTGATATTTCGATATAAGATTAAACCATTCCATTGATAGACACTGTAGTTGTTCAATTACATCACATTAGGTCTTCCTGTTAATTCCCTAAACTTCCGGTCATTTTTAATCCATCCTTTGTTTGGCTTATAGCACGTAATTAAATTGTCACGTGATGCAGGAACCGTTTTCCAAGCTTTGACAGAGGTGTAAGAGAATGATACAGTTGAGGTAAATTTTCCAAGCTTGCCGGAAAGACCCGGAAGAAACAAATGGACCGTCACCCAATCGGATCATATCATCTCCCCCTTTTCCCGTTGTATGCCAGAAAACAGACTCGAAGTAAGTACAGGGCATGTTAGAACTACTTTTGATCGATCCAATTTGAATTGTATATGCATTATATAAAACAAAACTTGAAAATGGCTCTTCTGGGAAAACAACAGTGGTATCCTTGCACTCATACATTTTCAATGACACGGAGTGTTTGTTTCTTTTGATATGAATGTAAGTATCATTTAAAAAGCAAATCATTTTGGTAAATGTGTAATTTTAATTCATGATTTTGTATCATATATAGAATAAATCACAATGTGCCACATTTCTAACTGGTTTTTGTTGTGTCTCACTTCTTCGAAGTGATTCGCTAAAATACCCAATTAGCGTTCAATAAGAGCAGTATTCATACACTTACTTCCGAGTCTTTCTAGCGTGCGAAGGAAAAGTGTGAAGTGATCAGATTGGGTTCACATCAAAGTTCTTATCTGGATCATCACGTGGGGATCCGGGTTAGAATAGTTCCTCAGTACCCTTGCTTGTCGTAAGAGGCGACTAAGTGGGGCGGCCCTTCGGACGAGACCGCAAAAACCAAGGTCCCGTGTCACAGTAGGTGTGGCACGATAAACATCCCTCCCTGTTCAATGGCCGTAAGAGCCGAACATAGACCTAAATTTTGTAGCTCTTCATCGGTAATGGTGACGTCTCCATATGAGTGAAAAATTATTCTCGAGTGGGACGTTAAACCGTATACAATCAATAAATCAATCTAACTTAGATCATCTCCACGCATGTGTATACCCCTCCCAAACGTCTGGACATTTACTATAGTTAGTTTTTCCCGTTAGATGGGTGCTGACCTTTTGAACAAAAAATAAAGGATTTTTTAAGTATTAAAAGAAAATGGTTTGTGAGGAGTATACACTAAGGTCAGGATGATCCACACCAGTCACCGGGAATACCAAGGAATTAAAACTAGAAGTGGCTAATTTCTGTTGCACAAAATTGTAAATCGTCGCCTCAATGAGACCCGCCATTTCATCATTTGTTTTATGACGCTGAATCAAAGACCGTGACGCCTAAGTGTTGTCTTTTCCAGACTATGATCAATATTTACATTTCGTTATACATTTATAGACCTACTCTTTTCCATTCAATATGGTGCACTTTATTGTGCAGAGGATCATTAGATTATATGAAATTGAGGCTGATCGCTGCGCTTTTTGAAATTAGAATAAACAGATATCAATCTCATAACTCTTACAAGATATCCGAAATAAAGAGTTGAGCAAACAGACCCCTGGATATGCCAGAGGTGGTTCAGCTGCCTAGGAGGAGTAAGCATTCCCTGTCGACGGGACACACCCGCCGTGGGCCCAATAATAATCCGTAGTCAAAACCAGTAAGTAAAGAAAGGGCCTAACAGTTGGTATGCATATGAAACACGCTGTGCCAGACTATCTGACATGCCTGTTTTGGAGTTAGTTTGATAGATACTGGTTGTTGTAAGTAAAAATATAAAATCATCTCTTCGTTGTGTAAATGTAACAAAGAAGTAGAGAAATACCTTTTGGACAATCAGGTATCAAACCCAGGACCCTTGCATTACTAACCACCGAGTTACCCATGTGGACATGCAGATTATATTAATTTTACTATCATGATATAAAATTTAATCCTATTTTATATAAATCATACCAGAACTCTTTAGATCGAGAAGATGAAAAATAACTTAAGAGAAAATGACTGAAACGTCGCATATGTCCTTGACATTTGTAACAAACTTTTTGGATCATTCGTGTCCTCTGCATACATCTGCAAGAATAACATTCCGGCATGATTCTCACATTTACTTTGTACTCGATGCGGGCATATCAACATCCGGTTTTCAACATGAATTTCGAAAGTTTTGAATACCAGAATTAAAGCGTTTTTACTGGATCGAGGAGTTACGTGTCACGTTTATAGAAAAGATAACAAAAATCAAGTGACTCAAGTAGAAAGTAAATATTAGAATACCGCCGGAATACGGTAACTCGAAAATGGGCTATTACGTGATCACCCTATATCACATTTTGGGTGACGATCTTAGGAGAAATTATCAGGGTTATTTTTATTTTACATGGGTGGGGGTAGGTCTATTTTTTAATTTACAAGGGGATTTCATATGGTCAGGGATAGGCCTATTTTTGATTCACGTGGGTGTGGTCGGGATGTGGTGATGATGGAGGGGGGTATAAGAACTACAGATCGAAAAGCATGTTTCAGCATCCTGAATCTTTTCGGTAAATAACACGTAATATTATATACTGTATGTGTTTACAGATAGTATAATATATTTTTATTCAAACATTTCCAAATAGTCCTGTTTGGTAGGTCTATTTTTAATTCATACAAAATTTGGATTTCACACGGGTGAAATTAAGAATATTTTTACTTCTCAATGGGTGGGGTGGGAAAGGGGCATACGATCTATGTATCCTATCCACACTACATCTCTTCTGCGATTCTCATCTTATTATCGTTTAAAACATTAATCAAAATGCACATTTTGCAAACTGTCATGGGTTAACATGTTGAACACTTCTGCAGATTTGATAAATTTTTAAAATCATCCCATAGATATTCTGAAAACCTGCTCCGAAACCATTCAGTTTCTTCGATTAATTATTATTTGTATGATATTTGTATCTTATCAATTTTAAATCACTGTAACATTTACAGGGTTTTTAAGAATTTTATTTTATTTTGTTTGTTTGGTTTTTGTATGCTTTTTCTTTCTCATACGAGGGGCCTCCGTGGCCGAGTGGTTTGAGCATCGCGCTCAAAATCACAAGGCCTCTCACCTCTAGTCGGCGCGGGTTCGAATCTCGCTCGCGCCGATATATGTGAGAAAATCTGCTAGTTTACTTTCGGAAGGTCGATGATCTCTTCCCGGGTACATTGTATCAGGGTTCTCTCCTCCAATAAAAACTGGACGTCACCAGATAACTGAAAAATTGTTGAGTGTGGCGGAAAACAACAACAATCAATCTTTCTCATATGTTAGACTACATCTCATATACACTGCATGCATAATATACATGTACGATGAATTATGAAAACAAAACACCGCCCCTCCTAAACGATATATTTCTAAACAATATCCTATCTCTAAATAATTTAAAGAAAAGGCCAAATTCTATTTAAGATGGACCTATTTCAATAAGAAATTTGACTTAATTCTAATTGAAATAAATCAATCTATATTTGTTGAATATTTTGTATTCGTTTAAGGATATGGTCAATATTTATAGACAGGACTTAATTTGAAGGATAGCTTAATAAAATTTAAAAACTATATCACTTTTATGGAGACATTACATTTATACATTATTCAGTTTACAAATTCCACTTTTATACACAAAAAAAAAAAAAAAAATAAGAAATAAAAAATAAATAAAAACCTCCATATATATAATAATAATACGTGTAATTTTTTCATTTCCCCAGTTAAGGCTTAAAAACTCCAATGTCTGATATATTTTTTTACTTCTAATTCACAGTAATTATCTTATATCCCCCGTGCTTGCACGGGCTGATGTCTAGTAATAATAATGTTTTCCCTGTATGATCAAGTTAATTAAACATTTTGTTCCACAGTTTACATTGTACTACTGTCTACTGAGTCAAAGGGCTTTTGATAATTCATAAAAGAGCGATACAACGTCTTTTTGTTTTGTTTTGTTTGTTTACTTTAAACCTTAGAGACTGTAAGATGAAAATATTATCATCTGTCCTACCATACATATATTTACTTCACTAAGCAGATGTCTCTGTTATCTGTTTAGTTTGCATACATCCTGTGTTGATCGGGTATTTTCAAGAATGGCGGAAGATAAACTTGATTGAAACTTCGATATGCGAGAATGACTTCAGCTAATATACAAGTACGTCATGTGTAACTTTAATTTTTCACAAAGATGTCAAATATCAGATTGATAACCAGGGTTTTCAGAATCTCTTTTCTCCCATCTCTGTTTGGATGCGTGCAAGTTTGCAACATGTTTTGAATATGTTTGGATTTCCCTTTCATTCTTGATATTTCAATGTACCGCGAGTGTTTCCATCTTGTGGTGAGTCAGATGCAAACTGTGGTCGACAATACATTGAGATTAACGGTCTCCTGTTCATGAAAAGTTTGTTTTTCTGAATGCGTTGGTTAAACATTTCTACATTAAGTCTACCAATGGCAGATTCTACCACCTAACGTAGTTCTCTCACCAAACTAGAACTATTGGTGTTTTCTATACTAAACTGCTTTTGTGATTTCTTCAACAAAGGTGGCATTTTCTATTAATATCCAAAGCCATCAATAATATTTGGAGCATCTAGGAGTCCCTGATGAGGAAGCCAAGAAAGTAATTAATTTGGATTGTTTTTGTATCTCTATCTCTGAAGGTTTACAAGATCACGAAGAAATTGGAGTTCAATGTGTAGTTGGTAAATCCATCGGCATTTAATTTCATCCTTTTCATTTAGTTCCACTTCGCTTTTCCAATTTTGTTAATGAGTGCGACTGAAGAACAAAAATCTGATAAGCTCCCCATATATTTAAAAGGCAGAGTAATGGGATTTTAAAAAAGAATAAATCCGTTGATATCTTTTTAAATACTTATCAATGACAATTTTGCACTTGTATGAAATATGAATTAATCTTATGTATATAAATTATGCCTTCTCATAAAATGTCCCAGAATAATTTTTTTTTTAGGAAAGAGGCCTATTTTTATATTCTTCTCAAGCAGAATTTATTCAAAAAAAAGCTTCTACATTAGAATAAAAAAAAATATCTTGCTGTGGCCTTCAATTCGACATTTAGATATATCGACGACGTTTTGTCTATCAACAATGATCATTTTTATTTATATGTCGATTCGATATATCCCAGTGAACTTGAAATAAAGGACACCACAGAGTCTTCCACTTCTGTTTCGTACTTGGATATTTTACTGAAAATAGGTGCCGGCGGCAAACTAACAACTCAACTTTATGATAAACGGGATGATATTAATCTCTCCATCGTCAACTTCCCTTATCTATGTGGCAATATTCCATCATAACCTGCATATGGTGTTTATATTTCACTACTGATTCGATACGCAAGAGCAGGGCCTCCGTGGCCGAGTGGTTAGAGCATTGGGCTCAAAATCACAAAGCCTCTCACCTCTGTCGGCGCGTGTTCGAATCTCGGCCGCGACGTTATGTGAACAAGTTTGCCAGTTTACTTGCGGAAGGTCGGTGGTCTCTTTCCAGGAACATTGTATCTGGGTTCTCTCCTCCACCAACAAAAACTGGACGCCACCAGATAACTGAAAAATTGTTGAGTGTGGCGGAAAGCAATAAATAATCAATCAATCAATCGATACACAAGAGCTTGTTCTGCATATCATCAGTTTTTAAATCGAGGCGGGCTATTGACAAAGAAGTTGATGTTACAGGGGTTTGTACAGTCTCGTCTAAATTCAGCATTTCGCAAATTTTATGGTCGTTATAACGATCTAGTATGCCAGTACAACTTACCATTAAGTCAAATGCTGTTTGATGCGTTTCATACCAATTGTTAGGCCGTTCTTGGCACACAGATTCTGACTACGGATTGCTCCGTTTACCCGAGAGGAATATAGGGCTCACAGCGGGTGTGACCGGTCGACAGGGGACGCCCACTCCTCCTAGGCACCTGATCTTACCTCTGGTATGACCAGGGGTCCTTGTTTGCCCATCTTTCTGATTTGTATTTTCTATAGCAATTATGAGATTGACTACTGTTAGTTATCTTGGCCTTTTCATGTAACTGATATCTCATTGACAAAATCTACGTAGTTGTCTACTAACAGTCTGTTGAAATTCCCATGGGCACGAATTATACTCATTTTATAGCTGACCTATTTTTATATTCTTGTAAACCACAATTTATTCTTCTACTTGAGAAAAAATATCTTACTGTTGAATTCAGCTCGACATTTAAATGCATTGACGACTTTTCATTTACACTGTACAATACTCACTTTCATATTTCAATTCGATATACCGGTAGCGGTATCTCAGTGGTTAGAGCGTTCGCTTCGTAACCGGGAGGTCGTGAGTTCGAGCCCCGATTGTGCCATGACCGCGTCAAACCTAAGACGAAAAATAGGTAGTGATTGCTCCTTCGCCAAACGCTCGGCATTTAGAAGTGAGAATCACGGGTCTTTCGGATATGACCTTAAAACGGAGGTCCCGTGTCACGTTGGCATGTTAAAGAACCCTCACTGCTACGGCCCTGAGCGCTAAGCATAGGTCTAAATTTGTGGTTCTTCACCTACAGTTGGTGACGTCTCAATATGAGTGAAAAATTCTCGACGGGACGTAAAACTAAAAATCAATCAATATTCCAGTGAACTTGAAATAAAAGGCACCACATAGTCTTTTATATCTGCTTCACATCTAAATATTTTTTTGAAGACATACATTAAGGACAAACTACATGCAACAACTCAGCTCTATTACAAACGTGATGACTCCAGTTTCTTCATCACCAACTTTCCATATTTATTTAGATATATTCCATTATCACTAGCATGGTGTTTATGTCGTCTTTCAACTAAGTCGATATGCAACAACATACTTTGCGCATGATTATTTTTAAATTGAGGCAAGATGCTGACATATAAGTTAATGTTACAGGGCTTTTAACAGTCTCGTTTAAAATCAACATTTCGCAAATTCTATATGGTTGTTATAATCATCTAATTTGTAAATACAACCTGTCATTATGTCGAATGTTGTCTGACGTGCTTTAAACCAAATGTTAGACCATTCTTTACATACTAATTTTGACTACGGATTGCTCCATTTACATGATCAAGATATAGGGTTGACGGCGAGTGTGACCGGTCAACAAGGGGTGTTTACTCTCCTATGTACCTGATCCTACATCTGATGTTTCCAGGGGTCAGTGTTTGCTCAACGTTCAATTTTGTACTCTTTATGGTATTTATGAGATTGATCACTGTTCTTTGTCTTCCCATTTTCATCTTCATGTCTTAAAATTCAATGTCGTTAAAACCTTATAGTAGAGGTTATTCAAAGCCTCTTCCTGAACAATACACTAAGCTGGTGGGAAGTGGAAATGACGAAAATGTTTTGTCTACATGTATCATATACCAGTAAGGAGTATTTTGACTTTTGTTATGGAAATAAGTTATCTATTAGCCTAAACAATATGTATGGTAAAGTATACAATTTCAAGATTTAATATATGTGAAAAAGGTGATGTATATTATCCCATCTGCAATTATTCATGTGCTAAAACCTTGCCACAATTGTGTTATAATTTCTTATTTTGTATGTTAACAAAGATATAAAAGTTCAATAAATATGTCATTCACAATACGAAACTAATATGCAATTAATATAGTACGTAATATGAAGTGGCAACTTTTGCAAAAATATATTTAAAGCAAAGTTTCAACCTATATCTTTTTTACATTCAACAAAAGAGGCCCCGTGGGGATCCGGGTTGTTAGAATAGATCCTCAGTACCCCTTGATTGCCGTAAGGAACGACTAAATGGGGCGGTCCTTCGGATGAGACCGCAAAACCGAGGTCCCGTGTCACAGCAGGTGTGGCACGTAAACGATCCCTCCCTGCTCAAAGGCCATGAGCGCAGAGCACAGGCCTAAATTTGCAGCCCTTCACCGGCAATGGTGACGTCTCCATATGAGTGAAAGATTCTCGAGCGGGACGTTAAACAATATCTAATCAATCAACGAAAGAGATTTAACTAATGACTGACACGGCTGTGCTTGAATGACACTGAAAATTCACAGATTACATACAGGGCATGCCGACCTTTCAGTGGTCATGAGTGACCATTCTGTAAAACGTAAAATTTCAATTTAACTCAATCACACTTTTATTCTTTGACAAATTCGATGCGCACCTGGATGAACACCATCAAGGCTTGGAAATCGTCAGTATTGCCCAACAGGAAAATGAAATATTTGTTTGTCCAATAGGAGATTGATATAGCTGTGTTTACAGAGAGCATCTTAGAGAACTTTTAAATATTTCGCACACAGTACTAGTATCTGCTGTGTTCACTTCTTATAAATTCTTACTGCTACCAGAAATACTTCGCAGACCTTTAATCATTATCTTAATTGAAGCCCACTAGGTCAAGTTGAAAATTAAAGTAATGGTCATTGCTTTCGATTACAAAATCCTGACTACATCCGGTACACAGAGTTCGAAGAGGTACTTTTGCATCATCAACATGCAAACTATTTAACTATTGTGTTTTGTTATATTATACTCAAGTGACCGTTCAAGCCCACGGTTTTACTGATACATAACTAATTGATAATATTGAAAAATGAAAGCAATATTGAGCATTACTTAACTCCTATTTTTGAAATAAATAAAAATAATAAAATCAGTCATGATTGGGTTTATTTCCCTTATCACAGATTGCTTTAGGGGGAGGCGTTAAAACAAAATCAAATGTAATCTTTATTTGTTTAATTCAGCGAATTAAGCATTAAACACATACAATTGAGTTATTTTGATTTTAATCATAATTCTTAAATCATCAGATTGATGCAATACTTGTAAGATTCCAAGGTTTGAAGTAGGTAGTACCAGGTATGAAATTAATGTCAATATTAATATTAAACATAGATGGGTCAAGGATACAGCTTTAATCATTTTTCTGACAATCTGAAACTGGTTAATCTTGATTGAAAGGGACATGTTTGTTGAACTGTTAGAAAGATATTTAGGTTTGGGCTTCGAGCGCAGTAATTAAATCACGTGGAAAACAATCTGAGCTTTGGACAGGTCAATTAAGAAATCTACTAAAAATATGCTTTCAACTAGGACCGTCTTAACGTCTTCCGCATTCCTAAAATGGTAGTAAAGACCAGAGGCCACAGCCTGGTCTGTTTGGAAAGAATGAAACATGGTGTAAAGTAGATTATATTGAAGTATGGCTCTTTTAAACTAGTTTGCTGAAGATCAACAGAACACAAACTTAATCCAAGATTCAGATTTTTATGAAGGTGGTTTTTGATTTTACTTCTATTGTGAGTGTGACCACAGTGCAAAGTGTTATTATATCGGAATAATTATTTATCAATCCTTCTTTCCACTATCATTCTAGTTGATATATTCTGACGTCTGCTAATAGTATTACGTCATATATTCCACTATTCTTGGAACTCTCCGTCTACTGACTGTTTTGATTGGTTAGAAATATTAATGAGGAAATAGTACCACAAAGTAACATTGACTTTGCAGGAAGTAGTCCTCAGATGTGGTTAATAGTGCATTTTCATGGATTAATTGATTATATATTGTTTAACGTCCCGCTCGAGAATCTTTCACTCATATGGAGAAGTCACCATTGCCTGTGAAGGGCTGCGAATTTAGGTCTGTGCCCGGCGCTTATGACCTTTGAGCAGGGAGGGATTACGTGCCACACCTGTGACACGGGACCTCGGTTTTTGTGGTCTCATCCGAAGGACTGCCCCATTTAGTCGTCTCTTACGACAAGTAAGGGGTATCGAGGATCTATTCTAACAGTCCGGATCCCCGCGGAAATAGATACTTTTATAGTATTACTAGTACTTTTATGAAGACAGAATCAGTAAGGTTATAATGATGAATTGTAGTGCACATTTCAACACTTAAATCCCTTGTATTGATAGAATAATGAAATCATGCGAAGCCAAAATCTAAAATAAAAAAAACAAGTAGCATCGTATTTTTAAAACATTTATCACACTTATAAATCAAGTAATATGATAATATTTAGAATATCATGTATCAAAACATGAAGACATTTCCGCTAATTATTTGATTTAGACTTTGAATTTTTAAAAAGAGCAAGTGTGCTGTGGATTAATTTTAAGCCCTCAGCTATCAATTTACAATATGAAACCTACTAGATACGTCATACTGGTTTCTAAAAGGTATGCCATATATGTAATATCCGGAGAAAATATACACCCATGCTTAGAAAAATAATACTGAACACTAGGTTTCTACGTCGGACGTTCGACAGTGGAACCCACGCTGTCAGTTTCTTTGGCAGTTTGCTTGGATACGCTATTTTCATTTCGAGGGTTTGATTAGTTGCCAGACAGCACATTTAATCAACGAATTGAATTTTATTGCAAGAAGCCATAGGAAAAAAATGAGATAACCACAATCATTTTTACATCACATTTAACAAATTCAATGGAAATTGTGATCGTATGAAACGGGAGTAGATTGCAAGAAAAGATTTAACAGCTAAAAAATGAGTACATTTGAGTTACGGCTATAGAACATTTATTTCTTACTCTCAAGGGCACTCTTCGGAACCTCGGTTATCTTCTAGTGTAAATGTATGCATGAATATTGGTAAAGATGGCATGAAAATTTATTAATAAGTAATTGTTTATACTGCACCCAGAGCGAACTATTTTTATGGAAAACACGTAATTAGGTTTATCTTCTTGTTTGTATTGGTATCGTGCAGTTTGAATGGAAGTTTTCGCATACTCCTTTGAACGCTCTAATTTATTTGCTGTTGAGGATGGTGTTGGGATAGAAAATTTTATTCGTTAAGAGGAAAACAGTAACGCACTAAAATAAAAAGGGGAGTACAATGAATCAGAGGGGAAGATTCGATCCACTGCACCGACATACATCTTTAACGCCCCTCTTCAAAGGTTCAGTAGAACTAGGATGGTATCAACTTGTGAACCTTTAAAGAACCCAAACTATAACTCAAACGAAGCTTGACCTCTAATGTATGGATTCATTGTCAGGGGTCACAACCTTCAAGACCTCAGTACATGCATCAGCTATTTTAGGCAACATATTATTGATTGATTGATTATTTATTGCTTTCCGCCACACTCAACAATTTTTCAGTTATCTGGTGGCGTCCAGTTTTTGTTGGTGGAGGAGAGAACCCAGATACAATGTACCTGGGAAGAGACCACCGACCTTCCGCAAGTAAACTGGCAAACTTGCTCACATAACGCCGCGGCCGAGATTCGAACACGCGCCGACAGAGGTGAGGGGCTTTGTGATTTTGAGCCCAATGCTCTAACCACTCGGCCACGGAGGCCCCCAGGCAACATATTAAACTATTAAGGATGGGCATTGTGAAGGTAAATAAAACAATTGTGAAACCATAAAAAATAACTAAACTGTATCTTTAAAGCTATTTGGAATTTTGAACATGCGTGTATTTTGATTAAGGAAGAAGCATATAATTTATGATTTAAAATCTGCTCCGACCTATAAGTTCAAATCATAAAATGGCAATCTGAAAATATTTATTGGCGAGGTGTAATAAATTGAACTTTGATGATGCATCCCTGAACTCAAATACAAACCATCGATATTATATTTCTAGAAATGTGATAAAGAATACAATCTCGAGCAACTGAATATTCCACAGACCAAGGACATTGTCAGTCGAGATATTAATAATTAAACCTTCACATCCAATACAAAAATGATTGATTTAAGACATGAAATAGACACATTTATTACTCTAAGAAGAAGCGCAGCATCACGTGACGGTGTTAGATTCTGTCTTTAGCATGTCAGTTTTTCGTCTCCGATTAGTTCTATGCCGAACAACCAGTCGAACTGCACTTGTAGTCAGCAGGACAACGCAGACATCCATCAACCTGAAAAGGGGAAATTGCAATCATCATTCTCCATTTTATTGGGTTGCGTAAGAAAATTAGTTCTTTCTCAGTATTGGCTATGCATTTGACACGTTACTCAAGTATACCATAAGTGTGATGGCTGCAAAATGTTTTACACCAAATAGTAGACAAACGTCTTAATCGTAATGATTGCATGTTTTTCAAAGAGGATTTTTTTTGAAAACTGCAGGTATAAGATATAATTGTCAGATTTGACTAAAGTTTTACAGTTTGCTGGTAATGGACTATAAAATTGTATGTTTCGGGAAAGGTATTTCTACTCTTCTGCTTATATAATGATCTCTCTCATTCTTTAGAATATGTCTTGTATTTAATACAATTATCGTAGAAAAGAACTCGATCAGTCCTTTTTACAACGATGGTGATGAAGACGACGGCAACAATAACATTTGGTGATTGTTTGCTTGACGTGGAACATGGTTAGTTGACAAAAATATTATATCTTTAGTAAATTTCTCAGTAGATAATGCATTGTAAATTAAATATGATTCGCAAAATTTAAATCAAACAGTAAACAATTTTTCAAAATTAGAAGTATTTATTCCTACAGAAAGTTTTACCAATATCTATTACATATACGTATATAGTGGATGAAACTTGTTTACAGTCCTCGAAATTATCAAACTGAGGTCAAATGGAGGTCAAAATCTTGATTTCCTTTCATACTGCTAGGCCTGACTCATAAGATTGGCTGCTGACCATGACATTACTAATTCACATACTGTTGAAAATAGAATGACAATATCACCTTATTTTCCCCGTAGAGATCCGGGTTAGAATAGATCCTCAGTACCCCTTGCTTGTCGTAAGAGGCGATTAAATGGGACGGTCCTTCGGATGAGACCGCAAAAACTGGGGCCCCGTGTCACAGCAGGTGTGGCACGTTAAAGATCTCTCCCTGCTCAAAGGCCATAAGCGACGAGCATAGGCCTGAATTTGCAGTCTCCATATGAGCGAAAAATAATTCTCGAGCGGGACGTTAAACAATATATAATCAATCAATCACCTTATTTTATTGGTAACTGGGCTCCTTTTAAAAATTGATGTTTGCCATGTAACAGATATTTGGACGATTTGTGTCGTTTATGAAAATCTTGGCGTTATAACCTGAAAAGTACTTTGAATATTTTTATGATAAAAGCTATCAATGAGTACACATTTGGGGGATCGCAATAATTACCTAGACTTTTGGTATCAGTCATCGTTGTTGCCTTGTTTTAGAATTTCGTTTTTACACCGTTATTCCTCTTACTACATAAACCATCTCCTGATTAAAATAATTCTTATTACTTGCATTACATGTATATAGCTTGGTACTATATATAGCTTTACGGTGAATGAACTATAGAGTGATGCCACTGAAGATTAATCTGATACATTATTACCATCGTGTAAGTTACTTACTGGAATAAAATTGGGATATATAATAACAAAACCAATTTCCTTAATGCAAATGTGGTGTCATGCAGCTTTATTTGTCATGAAATGATACATGTACCTCATTTCCTTTCGGTATCTTTATTTATCAATAATTCATTACACACACATGCAACGGGTTAATATTTTTGTATAAAGAATTTACCTGTCTAAACATCGTATTGTCAACTGCTTTTGGATGTCCCTCTCTGCTTGTAGCCACCAAAAACTGTAGACATTCCAGATCTTGACCATCGAGGATATGCCAAGTATTAATGTTAATGTATAGCATATGTATAGCAGTCTGTGAAGCAGACGACCTTGCTGTACACGATAGAAACTTAGAAATGATAGAGAATTGGGCAAGGTGGTGGCAAATGGGGATTGCACTTCCGTCTGCTGACTTCTGTCACTGCATTCAGAATTCACACTTATTATTTCATTGTCAGCAACGTAACCGCTCCCAAGGTTTTTCTTGCTAGTTCTTGTAATACCTGAACTGTTAGATGAAGCAGGACTAATGTTATTCTTAAATGCTGTGTGGTCATTGACTGGTAATGTATCCGATTTATGTAAATTACAACAAGATCGTGGGATTTTTAAAGTAAAAGGTGTAAGGTCAGATCCTTCTCGGGGAAATGACATTGACCTATGGCCACTCCTACTATTGGCTTTTCCCTCACAGTCCATTCGAATCTTTAAAGTAAATATCTCCTCATTAGATTCATAGAACAAATTCGTGTCTGACTTTCGTTTCACTTTATCACGTTTACTATCATATTTTGTAAAGTTACAGGCTGAGGATCGAGAAACTGGTCTGTGGGGCGAAGCATGCCTACAAGCATTGCATTCCACGGTTGATGACTTAGTATGCTCAGTCAAGCATTCGGAAGACTCGGAGTCACTCACCAATTTCACTAAGTTCCCACAATGTCTGAGTCGAGGAGCTTTGACTCGTCTCATAGACGGCTCTCTGGACGAATAATTTCTTTTTGAAAGAGTGTGCATACTAATTTCACGCTTAACATTCCGTAATTCCTGTGTGTATTTGAAAAGTTTTGGTGCACCCAAAATAAAACACAGCATGTGGTATAAAGCATAACAAATAAAAAACACATCCGATAAAATTAGGAGATCCATACCGAAAGAATTCATGGATTTTAGGATCTGAAGAGTTGACGTTATCAAAAGCATACCGCAAGTTGAGAGAAGAACACATTTGATCCCATTATATTGAATAGGTCGAACATGCAGACGAGTGAGTCTAAGAATGATCACTAGTGTCAGACAGAAACAATTTATGAGAAAAGGAAAAGAGAAACTTCGTACCAAGTCAGAGTATTGACTTCCATGGTCAAATAGGAGAAGCACCATTGAAAGAAAGGAACAAATGTTTGTCACTTCTGTGTATATAACTAGAAGAAAAACATCCCGTAATTTGATTGTCCTTTTCCTATAGTGTACAAATAGAAGTCCATTTACGACTCCGATCACAAGAAATACGCAGAGAAATACAGACGCAAAGGTTAAAATTTCCCAGGAATAGCTCCACTTCGCATCTTGAACCAAATCGGTCGAAATATTTAGTCCCGTTAGGTTCATGAATAATTTGTATGTGTATATATATATATATATAGATATATCATATATACATGTATAGATATTGAGAATCCTTTTACTGTCCGGAAGTTCTTATATCCCGGGTTAATAATGATAAACGTTGTTCATTTCTAACAAGCTATAATTCTACAGAGTCAACAAAAGTATTTTCCGCGTGTCACTAACACACTTCCAACCGCAATAGAAAAATATCGACAGTTCCGTATCCTCACCAAATAAATCGACGGTCTTAAACAGTTTCTTGGACCGTTGTGAATATAATACAGCCCTACCTCTTATTAAGTCATCATCGATCATAACAGAGGAGCTGCCTGTACCAATAATCTCGCTAATACTGACAACTGTTCTCCATGTAGCTTTATACAGCAATGGTAATTGGCCTTACTTGTTACCCTTAAGTGTTAATGGTTGGTTCTACACGATAATTCCGAGAGATGAAGTCTAATGAACACTTTCCATGTTTCAAAGTTTTTACACTCTGGGGAATGGGATGTGCCAATGTGTTGCTGTAAAAAAAAAAAACATAGACCATTCTATTCACAGCAGGTTATGACCGGGAGCATTGTGTTGATAATTAAAACAAAACAGTCCGCTTTCATACTTTACATTATATACAGTATATAGATGATTAATGTCTTCTGTTGCATATATATATATCTGTGTTTTCACCCTACAAACAAAATTAGGTATGATTTATGTAACTGCATTCCATTTGAGAAATAAGATCATACCAAGTTTCACTGAGGTAGGGCATGCAGTTGATCCCGTGATCAAATCCTTTGCCGCCAGAAAGATGTTCTAGTAGATTTGATCTGACCATGCATGTCACATCCCAATACAACTTTAAAAAATGATATCGTATTTTTAATATCTATATTTTTATTCTGACCCGTGTCTTTCTTGAGCTTCCATAGTTAATTCGTAAGCAGCAACACATTGCTCAGGGTATAGTTCATTAGGTTGTTGCAGAATAACATCTGTTACAATTCTAAATATAGATGACTGAATTTAGAGTGACAAAAGACCCAAAAATATGAAATAACAAGTGGAAGCGTTTCAGAAAAAACGAAATACTTCCGGGGATAATTTGGTCGATCAAAATTTGGCAAAGGAACACTTCTATGTAAATATATCGTTGAGCTATAGGGCTGGTATTGGTTTCAGTCTTTACAAAAAGCACATTGATTTCAGTTCTGGTCGATGACTTTAGGCCACATGCGTGTAATTATTTGTTTCCCATGCATCACTTCAGTTCTAGTCAATACACGTAACTTGTAGAGATAGAAGAAACCATTTCACACTCGTTATCTGATTCTTTGCAACACATGGTGCACATCGCCCTAGTTTTTCCAACGGAAATAACAGGAAGAGTGACGCTCGCAGAGGTAGATGAATTTTTATCATTTTTATCAACTGTGTATTCATCTGAACCCCCCTCAGGATTTACAGATACATTCTTTGTATGAGGGTCCTTACCTGATGCCTGGATAATGGCAACGGGACATAAAACCTTAACTGGCCCAACCCTACTCTTTTCTATTCTGTAAACCTTCCTCCTGCATATTTGGTATAAAATATCTCCAATGTACACATTTTTCCCGAGGAATGAACTGCATCTACTCTGCAGTATTTCTCCCACAACAGTACTATTTCCCAGTGATGTTCTTGAAAGGCAAACGCAGCAATTTTTGTTCGGCATGATTTTTTTCGTGACACTTGTATCGAGTAACACAAAGTGAACGATTCTTTTCATCGAATAAGGGGTGCTTACATTGAAGTATAGTTCCGGTTGATTGCTTTTAATAACAGAGTATTTATGATCTGCATTCTCATAAATGTCTTTTATATCAAGAGCAAACATGCATTTAAGGAAGAAAATTGAAATGAAATAAACAATCCTGTATACAAAAAAATTAAAATGGTGTTTATACTGGCGAAAATTTTAAAACAGTAAAAGTGTACCAACAGGTGGATTCAAACAAGGACACTGAAAAAATTTGATTGTGAGCGTCTGCGGTCCAACCATCTGAGCTATACTAACTACAAACAAATAAAAACAGCGTAAATATGAACCACGATGATAGAAACAGGTTTTCGCATTTTTTGTAGTTTTTTTTCCTGTAAAATTCTACCCCAGGGCAGGGGTGCCATACCATAGTTTTTATTAGGGACAGATCTGCCCTGAAGCACTTCTAGGCCAAAATTCATGCAAAATAGGCGCTTTCATTGAGAAAATGCTGATTAAGCCAACTTTTAAAGTTAATTTAAAAATAAGAAATTTTAGGTTCAAAATGCAAATTTGAAAAATTTAGAAATATATACGATAGAAAATAACAAATGAACATTGATTTTCAAAAGTGAATTTTCCGGGAAAGCGTTCTCTCCTATAGGTCAATTCTTTTGATATTCCGAATACACTGAAGTGGATAACGAAATTATTAAACACAGCCTTGGATAGAAACAATGAAGACCCCAGAGAATTTACATATTAAGAATGAAGTGGGTTTTGCTCTGGATATTGCGAGTCTCAGAAGCAAACATGATCATTTTCATCAACGTCTTTAGATCGCGGATGGCGCAATGGCGAGAGCAGAATTAGTGCATGTCCCTTAGGTGTATTGTCTTCTACGAGTACGAAGGTGTGTGAGATTGCATAAGTACAAGCTAACAGAGGGTTTATTTTTTCACCAGAAAGATTTCTGTTTTAGGATTTTAATGAGGACTCGCAGCGCCAGACATGAATATAATTTGTCGAGACCAGTGTAACTCATAGCTGTAATGTACTTTGAGTTAAAATACATCCATTTGTCGTTTTGGACCTCTTCAGATTCTTTTCCTCCCATGATTGTTTTCTGTTTCCCGATTTAGTGTTACAAATCAAAGGAATCGCAACGCAACTGGTGATGCAACCCCAGGCTGTGTGAAAGAAAGGAGTGAACTACGATGCGAGACACTGATTCAAAAAATATATTGAATTCCCAACAGACTACACGAAATAATTTTTTATTCATATTTTGATATATGTTTTTATTTCTCATGGCGTTAATATATCGTTACGTAAACAGAAAATCGGGTGAAAGTAGTACATATACTTTGAAGCAAGTATACGTATTCATACGCATGACATGGCTCAATATTTGCCATACGAAATTGAACGTCAACTTCGTTAGTATTGTAAAGAGGAACACATTTAATGTAACTAGATGCTGTCATAATACAGTAATACCCGCACGCAAGTGTCTGACTTAAAATATACTCTCCGTCGTACTTACTTTATGATTTACTTGAATATAGCTGATCAAATTTAACATTATATAAAATACTCAGGTGAGAATATGACTCATTGGTCTCTGGTAGGAATACATTATCACTAAATTGCCAAAAATTACACTTTTCATCTCAATTTCAAATGTTATATATTTACTTTATACATCTACAGGCATAAGGCGCTGGTGATAATGTATAAGATTTAGACGTGGTAATGTGCATGTGGCGGTAATGATTGATTGATTGTTTGTTTTACGTTCCGTCGAGACGTTTTCACTCATCTTGAGACGTCACCAGCTGTAAGTGAAGTACCACAAATTTAGACCTATGCTTAGCGCTCAGGGCCGTAGCAGTGAGGGTTCTTTAACATGCCAACGCCTACCGCGTTTTTAAGGTCATATCCGAAAGATTCTCACTTCTAATGCCGAGCGTTTGGCGAAGGAACAACCACTACCTATTTTTCGTCTTAGGTTTGACGCGGCCATGGCACTCACGACCTTCCGGTCGCTCTAACCACTGAGCTACCGCGACCGGTGCGGTAAAGATAAAACTAAGTGGTAATTTAATGTAACCTGGTCTTTCATATAATTAATTCATAACTTAATGAATAATAAATTATATGCTTTGCTTTTAAAAAAGTCTCAACTACCACCACAAATACTTTCTTTTTGCACAATGCGGTGAGCAGAGGGTTTTTGTTCGTCATTTTTCACCTCAATGCTCCTCAAGGTGAAAAAGAAAATTCCGAAAGTTTAAAATATCTAAAGGGCACTACCAAACATCCAAAAGATGATGTAGCTACTGCGTAAAACAAAAGATGAGTTCTGGGAACCAAGATTTTGTAGATAAACATCGTCTTTTACACATTTTGACTTATTACACATCTACAGGACACCACTTATCATATTTCAAAAAATAAATTGTTATTGCTGAAAATAAAAGGATACGAGGAAGAAAAAAATTGACAGACGGACGGACAGACCAGGGTAACAACAATATACCAGAAATTGTTAGATGAATGTGCTCTTGAATGTTTACTTCCTAAAGCGGTTCAGAAGTTCAAACCTACTCATATCCGAAGACGAAAATTGAAAGTTATTTCGTTCTACAATGTTACATTTTGATATATAGATGCCATTCACTTTTGTTCATGATCACCGCCTGTCATAAGCACTCCGAACAGAATACATGAATTAGATTACCGTGTGTCTTAGATATTGTTACCCAAGAGCAGCGAAGAAAGAAATAGCAATAGTATTACCATATGTTTTGTACCTTGTAGATTGAATGCGAAATGCAATTTCCCCCTCTTTTTTTCACTCAGCGGGGGTATTTTCAATATGTCTGACAAACTTGATAGACAGTAGAAAAATACTTTATAATGATTGATTGATTTTTTATTGTTTAACGTCCCGCTTAAGAATCTTTCACTCATATGGAGACGTCACCATTACCGATGAAGGGCTGCAAAATTTAGGCCTATGCTCGGCGCTTATGGCCTTTGAGCAGGGAGGGATCTTTAACGTGCCACACCCTGCTGTGACACGGGGCCTCGGTGTTGCGGTCTCATCCAAAGGACTGCCCCGTCTTACGACAAGCTAGGGGTGTTGAGGATCTATTCTAACAACCCGGATCCCCACGGGGTACTTTATAATGTCTCCAAACAACGTTAACATTTATATTTTTAAGTGGATATACAATAAGATCATCTAAAGAAATACAAATTCTTAAAATGGTACCATAATGTCTATTTCTTAGATATAGTAAGGGAACTTCAAAGTTCATGGAGTCTCGGGTATTCAGTTCAATTTCAGGTTGTTAAAATCTGTCAGTGTCTATCGCAAAATAGCATTTATACATATAGACATATATATGTATATAATTTACATATGAAAAGTAAAAATATAGATGGACGTTTTTGACCTCCTAAGTATAAATATACAACCAAACGGAATATTTTTCGATGGACTATAATTAAAGATGGGAAATAAATATCTTAAAGGAAAATAAATCTTGGTCAAGTGGTCGAATGCCTGTTCCTGCATTACCAATGATAATCACTGTACCAGCATATCAACCCGGTTTGCACTACATTTATAGATTTTACTTAAATGATTTTAGTTATTTGATCTCCGTTCATAAAATGTGAATTTGAATGCTCTTAGTTAGGTTTTCACCTCCCAGATACACGGATACACGTATTCCTCAGATATTATTAAACTACTTGCCATTGTAATTGTTCGGGCTCATTGTTCAACAACTATATGTACTTTCGTTTTTAAAGAACAAAGGCTATGTTGTTGTGAGTGTGACTCATACATATTTTGTCTACTGATTTTATTGTTTGTGAGTATAGTCATCTAATGTTCATACTGCATGTAACATTTACATGTATAAGACATTTATGGAATATGATCAGGGATTAACTACAATCCTTCCGCATGGTTTGAATTTTATATTGATTTACTAATATGGTAAAGAAGATAAATGAAGATAAGGTGGTTTTCACGACCTAAGGTTAATACCTATTGTTGTAAGTGATGTATTATTGTACTTTTTATGTTTAAAAAAATAATCTGAAATGTCTGTGTAAGAATAGAATAAAATAAATAGGAAAATATTGCATTTACGCTTTAATGTAAAATTATTTTAGTAAAATTTTGAGAAACTTTATATATTCGATTGGAAAAACAGAGAAGGCGTTGTTAATCAAATAATGGGGTTTCAAATATATGCGTAGGGTATTAAGTTATCATTCAACAACTCTATCGTATGTATTCAAATAAACTGTATGTTTGTTTGTTTTATCTCTACTATACCCAGCTAAAATTAGCTTCATTCATCTTTAGTATCACTTTTCTGCATAACTTTAATGATATCGCTACTTTCTCCAATACTTTATATTTGTTCGACTTAACGAATTCGTGCGTTGCGCTGATCTCTGCTCTCAATTTCGCATACATTCACCACAGTATTTTATTTGAGTTAGTATTCTATTCTCCGTACTGTTCTCGGTAGCCTAATGATTTGCTTCGCAACCGGCATTTCTCGGTTTCAATTTTCCATCCCCGTGCCGCATATAACCCAATAAAAATAACATCTTTTTGGCATTTTTATTTTTTAACATCTTTTATTTTGAACCATACATGTAGTTTCGCCATGTGTCACGAAATTTCAATGTAAACAGCAAGCAATTAAATCGAGTTCAACTCTCACATAGTGCAGAATTTGGACTTGATAAAGATCGTGCAGCGGTAAGAGTAACACATCTAATTTAGTACATGTAGTTTTTCTTTAATCCTCTGGTAATAATAGTTACAAATACAAAGTATCCACGATCATTGGAAACTCCCTTCGAATCGAAAGTAAACACAGATATCAACTCAAATTGTACTTTCGCTTTCAATTGTTATTGTGAGATATATATATGTATATATATAATCCAGAAATAAATATAGAAAATCTACACAAGTAGTAGTATAATTAAAATATCAAAAAGTCGATTGAGTATATACTCGACCAGTTCCCTTGTCGATTGGCGTATATACTCAATCGGCTTTGATATATATATATATATATATATATATATATCTGTGTGTGTGTGTGTGTGTGTGTGTGTGTGTGTGTGTGTGTGTGTGTGTGTGTGAATTTACTAGTTAAAGAATGTGTATATCAGTACTTTCCGGCTGTGAATATTGCCTGAAATTTTTTTTCCCCACAACTGTGTTCCTGTGGTACAACTGTACAGAGTTTGGTAAAAGAAGTTTAAGATTCGGTATGTGCACCAGGGACAGATTGGGGATTTACGTGGATTTTTCCATTCTTTCCATCCAGACACCTCTTACAAAAAGTGGTTTTTATGCAATTTAGGCATAGAAACGATGACTTCTTCGCCGCTTTATATATACTGAAGGACTTTGAAAACGTAACACAGTTGGTTTTTTTTATTTATTCATTGAAAACATTACATATAAAACTTTCATTGCAAAATTTACCCACCATACATCGTAGTGATTTTTAAAATTCATCTCTCGATTTACACCGCGCGAAATTTTCAGAGCTTTTTTTCAAACACGTGGAAAGGTAATAGAGGAGTTTTTCGCAATAAAACAACTTTGTTGATGAAAGCATAGACACCACTAACAGAAAAAATTCAAAACCAAGACTATTCCGCGCTTAAGCAACGAAATGCGCTATCTGGCACTTGGTATGCTACAAGCAGGCGTTAGTCAGCGTGAGGTTGCAAGGCGTTTTAATGTCCATCCTTGTACAGTTAGCCGGTTGTCGTCACGATTCCATCAAACAGGATCCCTAAATGATCGCCCAAGACCTGGTCAACCGTTTGTGACAACGCCACGGCAACAAGCGTTCATACGGCAACGTTATGTGTGCAATGGGTTTACGGCCGCTGCGACCACGGCGAGAGAAATTATTGGACGTCATGGAAGGCCAATTCATCCTAGAACCGTTTCCAGAATTTTGAAGCGTCATGGGATCCGCTGCAGAAGACCTCAGAAGGGGCTATAGCTTAAACCGCATCACCAACGGTACAGATTGCAATGGGCAAGGCAGCATCTGACTCAACGTCAAAGTTGGTCACATGTTGTGTTCTCAGATGAGTCCAGATTTAACGTTAGCAACGCAGACGGCATATGTCGAGTTTACCGTCGTTTACATGAACGTTTTGCAGACAATTGTGTCTTCGAGCGCAACAGGTTTGTAGGGGAGGCGTCATGGTCAGGGGTGCGATTAACCACAATTTTCGGTGACAACTGGTCTTTTTAAATGGAACCCTCACTGCTAGGAGGTATGTGGACGAAATTCTGCAGCCTGTTTTAGCACCATTAATGCAGCAGCATAGGCAAGGAGATGGGTTAAATTTCCAACAGGACAATGCGCGCGCACATACGGCAAGATTGACACAAAACTTTTTTCAAACGAATGCCATTGACGTCCTTGATTGGCCCGCTATGTCTCCAGACTTGAATCCAATCGAACATTTGTGGGACGAGCTGGGGGGAGGGGTGTGCGCAGCCGCCAGCCTCAGAATCCGCAAGAATTAGGGAGAGCCTTGTTGGAGGAATGGCAGAATATTCTTCTGAGGATCATCCGAAATATTTGTCAATTAATGTCACGTCGCCTTCGCGCCGTCATCACTGCTAGTGGAGGTCATACCCGGTACTATTGAACAAAACCACATTTTTGACGCACCCCTCATTGACACTCATTTCAAATGTAGCCTCTTTGTGAATAAACTGATGTTCAAAAGCAAAGAATAGTGTTCAGTTAACATGGTTTATAATATACCACTATGAATTTGTTTATTAGATATATGAACAAATTTATAATATATAAAATTATCAAGTGTTGAGCTTTTAAAGTCCGTCAGTATACTTGCTATGAGAAGTGAACTTTTCAAATCTTTGGTTTGGGTGCTTATTTCAGCCATCTCTTGTATTATATTTATGTCAAATTGTCGTATAATTATGTTGAATTGTCAGTTAATCATGTCAACTTGTCAGATAATTATGTCCACATATCGGAAAAAATCATCGTTCATAATTTCTCATTCTCTTTTAATTCTGATATAATGATGTCATTTACTGTCATCTACTTTCCATCTTAATATGTGAAAAGTCAACATCATGATTTGGCACATCAACATAATACGCCGGTTTCGAGATGAGGGCTCGTCTGTGTAGGAGGTGCATTTAGTGGAACTTTGAATTCCTAAATGGGACATGGTGGAAGTACAGTCAGTGAGGAAGATGATAAAATGTATTAAAGCGACTTCTCTTTAAATATGTAAAGTGTAGAAAATACCAAATACTATCGGAATAAATATTTTAATAAAGTGGAATTATTAAAACAATGTCATATTTACAAGTAATATCCTGAAAATGATACGTACGAGTAACAAAATAACGTGATATAATAAGAATTTCATAAATCTAATTACTCCCTGAAGAATACTTTTCATTTATCTGGTTTGTGTATCAGTCAAATTCGGGTGATGAAACTGCGTATGAGTAACATACTGAGCACATTCACTTATGCAGTGATAAATATTTGCCCTACTCCCTCAAGTAAACAAAATGTTTCGCGCCTTAATATGTACAAGAGCTCTCCAAAGGGAAACAACTCGGACGTATCTCGAAAGTGGCATATTATCTGACAAGTCGACAAATAGATCTATTAAATCGACATTATGATCTGATGTCTACGGTTTTGAATTTTGCGATTTATTTTCAAGACAGCGTAATCAAAATTGCTTCCACTCTAACGTTTTGGTTGATTAAATGAGAATATATTGTCGAAATGTATTCATTTAGAGCATAAAATTGACATTTTGTCGACATCTTTTCGGCGACTTACAACAAATATCAATCAAAAGTCGTATATAATCACCAGGACAACACTATTTGGCGATAAGCTACAATTCATCATGTTGATTTATCTTCAACCAAGACCAGAAAAATATATGGTTTATTCGAGTTAAAAAGTCGTTTAAATGTTAGAATCAGCGATATATTGACTTCTTGATATCGACATGTTGATGTTTAGTGAAAAGACAAAGCACTTAAACCTGTCCGTAGATGTCGACTTGTCAGATCATTTTATGGACTTGTTAGATCATTATGTCGACTTGTTAAATCATTTTGTTATTAAGTGGATAGAACATTTTGGGGTTAAATCATTTCTATGGTTACTTTTTTTAACTTTATTGTTTGACGAGTCGATATAATGATCTGAACAATCAACATGATTATGCGACATGTCAACATAATTATCTGACAAGTGATGGCAGAAATATGCCACCATATGATTGAATTAAAATTTCCCGCGAATGCAGGTTTTAAGCAATGTTTAACATCTTCTGAAGTAATTGTAATGCAAACCCGTAATAAAGACCAGCGACAATTAATGATCATTTGAAATTCATATGCATAATATTGAATTAAACTTATCAAAAGTAAAACATTGTACTGAAATCTGTACACAACGTATTGGCTTAGTATGGAGGCAGTATTGATATATTTTTAAAAGCTATTAATATTGACATAATCCTCTTATCATCACCACCTGCATTTATAGTTTGCTGTTACTATCAGTTTATTTAATCCAATATTATTATAATGTTTCATTGTCACTATTAATCTGTAATTATACAAATATGTAATCAAGCATTTCTCTATGTGTATGACCTTGACTATGTATATTGTATGGAGAGGGCTTATATAGACAATGCCTGCTATCTAATCCAATCATGTTTTCAACATAATAAAATATTGTTTAAATTAAATCATCACTTGCTATTTCTGTGTTTTCCTGTAATACATATCCGGTAAGCATTATTGAATGATGAAATAGAAAGCAGCAAGCCTTTCTCTGTGTAGTCAATATTTACCCTACATAAATTGTAACCAATTATTTTACTACCACGTGCTTTATTTATTAACATGTTTTTTCTTATCTCATCTTGACATGTAACAAATATATTTGAGATGTATCTTTACTTCTACCATTTTGTGTTTTAGACTTTAGTGATTGGTAAGAATTAAATTACGTTACACTATCAATTCATTCATACATATGTGCGATGTTATGTGCTTTTGCATTGCAGATATTGGTATAACTGCGTTCCGTCCACTCTGTTTAAACTGGATTGTATATCCTTCAAAGATGTTTGAGATGAAATGTTTCTGTGAGAAGAAATGTTTCCGGAATGAATAATAGGGTTATTTTCAGCTTGTTGATATATGAGGTAAATGATATGGTGGCATATTTCTGCCATCACTTGTCAGATAATTATGTTGACTCGTCAGATAATTACGTATATCCACTTTACAGTTAAATTATGTAGACTTGTCAGATAATGTTGATCACTTGTCATATAATAAAAAAAAAATTAAAAGATGAACTGCAAAAATGCTTTCCCGCTCCAAATGTGTCATCCACTTAACAACATAATGATCTGACAAGTTGACATAATTATGTGACTGGTTGATTAAATGAGAAGATATTGTCAAAAATTACTCGTTTATAACATAAAACTGACATCTTGTCGACATTTTTTTTTTTGCGATTTACAACAAACATCATCTTTAAAAAGTCTTGTAATAACCAGGACGATAACCAGTTTATTGCCTTAAGTTCTGTCGATAAGCTACAAGTCATCATGATGATTAATCTACAACCAAGACGAGAAAAATATATCGTTCATTGCATAAAGATGGAGACTTACTGAGTTAAACAAATTGTTTAATTGTTAAAATCGGTGACAAATTGACTTCTTAATGTTCATTGAAGAAGACAAGACACTTAAACATTTCTGTAACAAAAGGCATTAGGAAATCAAAATTAAAAGATAAATTTAGAAATGACAAATCGACATGATAATCTGACAAGTCGACACAATCAACTGAGAAGTCGACATAATTATTCGGCGAGTTGACTTAATTATGTTACCATAAAATGACGTGCTCCTTTTAACTTCTAAACAAACGAAAATCTAATGAATGTCATGATGACGTTCAATTAAAATAAAAGATTTTCGAAAAAGAATGTTTATGAATATATTCAAATAGGCGGTTTTTATCAAATTTTATACCACAATGATCAAATGATCCATGATCAAGAAAAGTTTGTTTAGAAGAGAAGTTTACAATGCAGTTACAGGTGCTTCTGTGTCAGGAATGTCCAGGAAATCCCAACCAATATATAAAGAGGGGAGACAAGTATTGTCAGAAAATTTACAACTGTCCGCCAGGTAATACATTTCTGGATCATTTGCTAAACCAATGTTTTATTCCCGATATTTTGTTCTTAACGGAGGCCGTTCAATGTCACTGATATTCTCTATGGTGACATATTTCTGCCATTACTTGTCAGACCATTATATCGATTTGTCAGACCATTATATCGATTTGTCAGACCATTATATCGATTTGTCAGATCATTATGTCGACTTTTCAGATTGTGTTGTTTTGTGGATGGCACATTTTTGCGTGGAAGCATTTTTACATTTACCTTTTAAAGTTTTTTTTTAAGTTGACAAGTGAGCAAAATTATTTCAACATGAACAACTGACAAGTCGGTATAATTCTATGACATGTCGACATAATTATTTGACAATTGACAGAATAAAAATTCCACCATAATTTTCGGAAACACCCTCATTATATATAAGCATATTGACACATTACATTTTGAATCTTTCGATCAATATTACTTTTAATATTGTACGTATATGGATATATATTGGTTTAATTCATGTTGTTCTCATTTCAAGATCGTGTATTTCAGGTTATTGTTTTGATATATAGATTTTTCTTATTAGATCACGAAATAATTACCTGTGTCAAGAGCTGTACAAAAGAATCATGTCAGTCTTGTCCTGACGGATATGTTCAACCTTTGCAAATTGAATCTCTTACTACACCAGCATTAAACAGGAAGTGTTTTAAACCCAAAAGAAAATGCGAAAAAGGTAATTTTGTCACCTAGGGCTTTGTGGAAGTGTTTTCAAACAAAAATAATTTTAATAATTAAAAATTAAAAATTGCAAAATAACTGGATGTGACAGATTAGATCCCCCACCAACCAACCCCCCCCCCCCAAAAAAAAACCAACAAAAATACAACAAACCAACCCCAGACTTCTTATTGGCGCCCAACAAGCAATTTATCTACAATGTTTTTAATAAAATTGTATGGTTTATAATTTCATAATTTCATATGACAATTTGTTTCTTCATAGTTTTTCATATTCATTTCATTTTTAGGTCAGGTACCCGTCCAAAATGGTAGTGCCACCATTGCATGCCAGGAAGCAGATGCCTGCCAATGTGATATTTACCAATGTTGGTATGGTTCCAATCCATGCACATGCAGCAGATTTTACAATGAATGCCCCAAAGATAAATATCTGTTTTTTGATGGAAATACTGCAAGTAAGTTGCTCCCAAATCGTATAATTCCCTCAATTACAACGGCGACTACAGCATCAACAAGAAACAAACTTTAGTTTAAGTGTTTTTGTCTTGATCAATAGGTTGCAGGAAGTGTCCACCTGGTAGCAGAAAAGACAACACCGGATGTGGACAATGTCAAATAATTGATCCGTACAGTCCTCCCCTCACATCTACTGTGGAACCCATGATTACTTCCGGTTTGCTACTACACTCACCTGCCAAATTAAAAGTCACAAAATGGCTGACGTGATAAGAAAAGCTGATATGGTGCGCAGTATTCATGGTCATATTTCTCTAAATCTAAAAATGGTACTTACTCCAAAATTTCAGTACTTAGTAATGCATTCGTTGACAGCAAGAACATTTCGTACTAGCTTAGGTAGAGAATGGTACAGTGATTTAATGTACATCAGAGGTAGGGAGGTCCAGATTTCTAAAACATTGTCAATCAAGTCCTGTCTAGTTTTGATATGAGAAATCCGTTTTTGAAGTTTTATTTTAACAGTTCTCCACACATTTTCAATGATATTAATGTCTGGGTATTGTGGGTGCCAATTCATGGTGTTGATACCATTTTGTGTTTTCCACGTACAAGTCTCTCTAGATGTATGCACTGGTGTATTGTCCTCCTGGAAGATGTATGTTCTGTCCTGTTGATATTGAGCAATAACTGGCCAAAGATTTCAATGTACTTACTAGAATTAATATTTCCTTCTATGGGCCTCAGTGTACCAACAGCACCATAAGTGAAATACCCTCAAAACATTACACTTAGCTGTGGAGTCTATTTGTCACCGTAAATTCCAAGACAGCATGGTTTCCATTCTACCTCATTTTTTTCTCCAGACATAAACTTTCCTATTTTGTCCTAAAACAATTAGTTTCATTGGAAAATATACCTCGTGACCAATCACGATTAACAGTCCAGTGTAAATGAGATCGGTAGAATATTCGGCGCTTCAGTCTATTCCTTTTGGAAATGGTGGTTGTCTTCTTCACAATTCTCCTGTGATACCCATTTTTATATAATATCCTTTGAACTGTGCGTTTGGATAGCTGCTGTGGTGCATTTTCATTATACAAAGCAAAAATACCTGATGATGTCTTTCTGCGGTTAACTTTAGCAATATTCAAAAGTCTTCTATCTGACCTTCCACTAATTTGCCCTTTTTCTGCCACGTTTTGACTTCTTTGTACTTCCTTTGATTAAACTGACATTTTCCTGGTTTTTGATTCATTTTTCAAAAAATGGCACAATGTAAATCTGTTAATTCCTAAGATTTTGTCAATTTTTCCACCACTGTTACCCTCACATTTCAGTTCAAGGATCACTTTTTTCTGTTCATCTGATAAATCCTTTCCCCTAGCACCCCTTACTTTTTCCTGCAGACGACAACTTTATTTGTAAACAAACATTTACCTCCCTTTGATCAGTCAGTAGGTGACATCTGAAGGCGTACCCTAGTTAAAAAGTTCTAGGTCAATTTGTTCCAGTATTATTGGGAAATGAAATTGTAGGTGTGCGATATTTGACTTGTGAGTCGGCCATATTGTGACTTTCGATTTGGCACGTGAGTGTAGCTTAACATTTAATTTATATATAGAAAATGAACATTATAACTGCATGTATACATGGATATTGAAAACTGTACTCTGTTAAAAACATGATTATCTTCTCTTTAAATCATGCTATTGGTAACTCTTAATAAGATATGAAGTTGCAATAATTAACTGCAGCAATAGGAACCATCAATAATTCACGGAATATGCATTTTTGATTTTAAAATGAATTTGCTTCATTTTCATTTACTATAGATGCTTTTACTGGAACCTCTGAAGTATCCACTTTCAAGACTACCACCTCAGCGGGTCCTCTTATAGAAGCATATGTATTATGGTCAATGTAAGAAATATCTGAAATGATTTTGATATGATCTTAAGCTAGTAGTTTGATACACCTATCTCCAATGAAATGTTTCATTCGTACACTTCTACATGATATGTTATCAGAAATCAGAAACTGGTGGTTTTATTTTTAACACTCCTTGTTTTGCACATAATCTACAGACACGTTTAAAAAGTATTCGGTTACAATGGCGGCGTGTTTACACTGACGACGAACGCATAGATATTTTCTCGGCTGAAATTTGATAGAAACAAACATGTTGCACGTGCCTGTACTATAGTAAAGTTTGCATCATTTTTTTCAGTACCGGCACAGGAATTTTGGTCGTTATTACAGTGATGGTGATGGTAATCATATGTCTAAAGAGAAGAGGTACTTCATGTTGTAAACGTAAATCACATATATCATCTTTTACATAAAATCAGAGTTTTCACACCTAAACTCGCTTTCTTTCTCATTGATTTACAGGCAAACGTACAATAAGGCGAGCGATCAGTGATGAAGAACACACAGAAGAATTTTCAGATGAAAATACGACCCCGGTTGCAAGGTAAACCCAAGAACATGCGAGTAGGTATCGTGTGTGAATTCCTCCCATAAATTTATTTTGAAAACAATTTCGTGTTGCCTGCTAAGCCAACGACGCTCAGGGGTCACTTTATTTGATACACCCTAAACTTTTGAAACTAAGAGACAGGATTTTGATTTTTAGCATGTGTGTAGGTCATTTAACATATACAAAGGAATCCAATTCCTTTCCATTTGATATAAAACGAATTCCTGATACTCAATGATTATTCTGACCCATAACAATCATTTATTTATCTGTACCTCAGTGAATATGAATTCAAACTAGAGTGTTCCAGAGAACTTATGTCGATATATCGAGAGTATAATCATCCACACTTGTGGAATGGAATGAAACAATAACCCATGATTTGCGACGATGCATTCAGACTAGAGGCGCAGATTTTATGTCTGACCGTAATTGCCTTAACTTACGTAATATATATATATATATATATATATATATATATATATATATATATATATATATATATATATTCTTCATATGTACAAGTCTTAATATATATATATATATATATATATATATATTCTTCATATGTACAAGTCTTAATTAAAAAATAATTATTTTGATACAGGAATTTAGCCAAATAATTCCCCAGTGGGGATCCGGGTTAGAATATATCCCCAGTACCCCTTGCTTGTCATACGAGGCGACTAAATGGGCTGTCATTCGGATGAGATCGCAAAATCACAGCAGGTGTGGCACGATAAAGATTCCCCTTGCTCAAAGGCCCTAAGCACCGAGCATAGGGTTAAATTTTGCAACCCTTCACCAGCAAAGGTGACGTCTCTATATGAGTGAAAAATTCTCAAGCGGGACGTAAAACAATATATAATCAATTAGCCCAATTATTAATTATTTTTCGAGTTGATTAGCCCAATTAAAACTTATTATTAGGTTTTATTAACGCAAGGCGTGAAATTAGAACATCTATGTATCATTTTGTATTTTTAAAACAATTATAATTCTTTCAGAATCCGGAAGTTTGTGTGTGGTAAGACATATGGCAAATTTCAACCTCTCATCGCGGAAAAAATAAAAAAGCTTACAATTTAACAGTGATTTTACATCTTACAAAGTAATAAACTGAAAGAATAGCAGATATAAAATGAAATATAGCCCAAAGTTGTATCCGGTTATTTATCGCTTTGATCGTCTGCTACAGCTAGTAAAAGGAAACACAAAATGCTCAGATATCCATTTTACAGACAAAATTATGGCCAAGATTTTGTCTGTCCACTTTATACCTTTCTAAAAAGATAGTGTTTGAGGAATTGATTGTCGTATCGACTTTGATTTCATATAGAAATGGCAATGAAAGTTAGGAACGTAATAAAATAATCAAGCATTTTAGTCCAAGCTCTTGATTTCGCACAAATATCCGAACCGACGAGAAACGTTAATATAAGTTGTAGAACTTGTTTGTTAATCGTCGTAAAAGAATTATAATTTAAACGTCAAACTTCTTTTGTTAAACAGGAACCTGGACTCTGTCGTCTAAGTGTTGCTACTAAATATGAATACATTTATATACAAAATATTCGAGACAACATCATCTGTGGTCTGCTATTAAACTACTGCTACTATCTGCGGAATGTATATGTATTGTGTTCCATCATTAAACTTGCGAAATGCTATCTATTCAGGTTTGCAGGAGATCTTGAAATACAATATAAGTATTATATTACTTTTTTTCAGTGAACATAACGTTATGAACTGCGATTACTATGCTGGTATATTCGGTGATGCCCAAACGTTCGTCATCGAATATGCCAGCAGTGCATATGCAGTTCCTAACACCACGTACACCGAATAAAATTGTATATTTCTAAAATATAAATGCGTTGTTAAATTTTTGTGTGTTTTGTATGGTGTAATGCCAAACAGCGAATATATATTCTTATTATACCTGGATCGCATTTCCCCATCCTTTACTGAAATTGGGAAAAATGCCCATCAGAGAACGTTTTCTAGAAGTTTGGAAGTGTGTCTTAACAGTTAATTCCATAGCGTCTAATGGTAAATTAACCTGCAAAGGACAGTCACGAAAATATGACCCTGACATTAGATTTTATGCTATAATTGATGTATCGTATTCATATGATTTTGTATATGTTTTTTACGCCGACCTGGCTATGTTTCAAAGACTGTATTTTTCCTTGGTTTACCGATTTCTTGTAATAAAGGCAGAGGTCGACTTCCTTAACTTTTGTAAAAGGTATCTGCTTGTAATCCACATTCAGAGCGTTAATCTCAGTTAATATAAAATACATGGTTACTGTTTTGAAATCTGGGTGTGGGTAGTGAAACAAGCCTCGGTCTATAATCACATTTTCCTCCTGGAACCAAAGTAAGTTTTATATATCAAGTCACTTGCAATGTATTTTTTGTATCTTGCAACAAAATATCTAATAAGATATCAAAATCTTTCTAACAGAAAATTGTTAATCTTAAATTTACATTTACAAAGTAGACGGATTATCTCATAAGTGTATTGGGTTACCTTTAATTGATTAGTGAAAAGGGTAGTTACAGGATAAAAAGAAATTATTTGTTATTCCAGACCGCTAATTATGCCTGAAAGTACCGAAGAAGTTATATTTATACAGACACCAAAATCACCAGTGGTGTCTGAAACCGAACAGCCCGAGGTATTTCATCCAAACGACCCGAAGGCATTACGACAAGGACACTTCAGTGGACAGAGTTTATCTGTAGGTGACGATTCATACATGTCCACATATAATGATTCATCAGGTAAGATTAATTATTAGTTTTTGTACAGTCACAGATGCAGATGACAAAATTCTAAGTGTTGACTTCAATGGAATTCAATAGCTCTCCATCTCGGATACCCACGGTTTTTTTCTTCTGTCTAGTTATTACACGAGGTAAACTCGCTAAAACACGTCGTAGGATTGTGGATTAAAATCGACCAATCAGAGATTTTTATGATAATCATAATTTTGAACTTTTTCAATTTGCAAAATTTTAGTTACAACCAGCGTAAGCGCCTTTTTAAGATATAATACTAAAGCCATTTAAAACTTCACAAAACTCCATTAGAAACAAAGATCCCTCACAGGATCCTGTAAATGTCCTACAAAGCTCATATCTCTACTCCTCACGAAAATATCAACAGGTGTGAAGGGGAAACCTCTGATCGACGTTTTGCATCACAACATATGCGAAAAATGTTGTAAATTAACAGTGATTCTAAAAATAAAACAGTTAAAGAACTTTTAGTAAATTTAAAATCATAAACTTTTCCAAAATCAACAGCATCAAAACGTTCGAGTTTTCAACACTTTACACCACCATTCCTCATAAGATAAAGACTATGCTTTTTAATATCATAGACAGCTGCTTCTTCATCAAAAATGGACCTCGCAAATATTCATATATTGTGATTAGTCATCCAAAATTTACCTTGTTAAACACCATGAAAATGATATTAAAAAGATGCTGGAATTCACTATTGACAATACATGTACATATGTAGTCTTTGGTGATCAAGTCTTCTATCAGGCTGTTGGAATTTCGTGTGTACTCCCATATTTACAAATTGTGCTCCTTTATTAGTTGACCAATTCAATATTCTTATGAGGCAGAATTTATTCAAAAGCTTCTACATGAAAAGAAATAATCTCTTGCTGTGGCCTCCAATTCGACTTTAAGATACATCAACGGATGTTTTATCTATTAGTATTTACAGTACTCGTTTTCATTCATATATATGATTTTGGTATATCGAAGTGAACTAGAAATAAACGACATCGACTTCATATTTTTCTAAATTTGGATATTTGATTGAGAATGAACGTTAACGGCAAACTAACAACTCAACTTTATGACAAATGAGTTACACGCGATGCACGTTTTTCAACTGATTCGATACGAGAGAACATGTTCTGCATAAGATCAATTTTAATGCGAGATGCATGTAGACTACTGACAAATAAGTTGATATTACAGAGGTTTCAATAGTCTCCTTTAAAGTCAGCATTTAATTTGGAAATTTTATGGCCCTTATAATTATTTAATTTACAGATACATGTACAACCTGATATTATAGGTGAAATGCTGTCTAAAATGTTTCATGAATAACAATGGTTGGGTCGTTCTTTAAATACTGATTTCAACTAAGGATTACTCTGTTTCTCTCAAGATATAGGGTGGGTGTGACCGATCAACAGGGGAAACTTAATCCTAGTCACCTGATCTCACCTTTGGTGTGCCCAGGGACACGTGTTTGCCCTACTCTCAATTTTTTATTCTTTATAGGATTTATTAGATCGATCACTTTCGTTATCTTCACTTTTTATTGATATATACAACGAAACCAGATACGTTTGACGCATATCAGAATGATTTGGTAGGTTTTTAATCTGTTCTGGTGGGTGTTAGTATGTAAAGGTATTATTTCGAGCAGAGAATTCGAAATTGAAACGTAATCGAATTTAATAAGTGTTCTTAGATCTCATGTTTATTGTTTGCGGTGAGATGTGATATTTTTTATACATTCTTTTCATACAGAAGAATTGGTGTTGCGTTCCTTTTAGTGTCAATGTTCAAGGTCACAATCTTTCTTGCCGAACATAGACCTAAATTTTGCAGCCATTCACCGGCAATGGTGACGTCTCCATATGAGTGAAAGATTATCGAGAAAAACGTTAAGCAACATATAACCATAAAAAAACCGCAATGTTTCTGTACCAATCCATTAGAAACAATCTTGTCTAGTGATTATTCTAAAATTTGTCCTGATTTGCAGCGTAAGCACGACATGCATTAACGAACATATTTCTGTCTTTTTGCAACACATAACTAATAAATTCTGTCAATTTTAATAAGACATAAGGTAGACCGAATTTCCTATAATATATGTTTTTGTTATTTTTGCTCATTGATTGTTATGACTGATACTTAGATTTTGGGCTTTTAAAACAAAGGCACTGGTGTACACTGTAATAAGGTGTAGAAAGAAATAAAACAAAGTAGGGGGTAACTGATCATCTAAGAAAGGCAAATTATTCTCCCATTTTTAGTCCCCTACCGGCTTTGCTGAAGGAGACTATTAGTTTACCCTCGGTGTGTCAGTCCATCAGTCCGTCCTGTCTGTCATCCCAATGGAGGTTTTCCTAGCTTTTCTCTACAATGAACGAAAATATTCATTTGAAATGTTATACATGGCTTTGTCTTGGAAAGTTACAGATCAAGTTTGAGTTTTGTTACGCCTGACCTACTTTGGACTGAATTATGCCCTATGGTGAATTGCAATAATCAGTTTTCTGGACTTTTCTCAGCATTGAATAAAGATATTCAATTGAAATTTGATATGTGGCTTTGTCATGGATAGTTACAGATCAGATGTGAGTTTCGTTACTCTTGATATAAAAAAGGAGTGGAAGTTACCCCGGTCGTGGATATCCAACTGTGAGAGTTTTTCCGTCTCATTAGATTGAGAGTTTTTATTAGGATATAAGTCATCATTCGGCAGCGTTATTGCAGTAAAAGCTATCAAACTACAGGTATCAAGAAACTGATGAAAAATTTCCACTGATGAAATAATCATGGCAAGAAATGAATAATTTCAGTATCCCTGATTGAAATTATTTTGGGCTGTGAATGAATTTACAGCATACTTCGATAATTGGTAATTGATGATATATAGAGTTTTTGTTGATTGGTATTAAACGGTTCTAAATACAAACCATATATGGGGAAATTTTCAAGAACATGTCATATATATTGAAATATTTACATTTCCATTGTTTTTGCCTTTGATATCTTTACCAAAGGTAATGTTAGCCATTTCCTCATGAATGCGATGGGGTGTGTACAACTAAGAAATAAATTTCAGTTTTGAAAATACATGAGGGTATGAACTACTGCGTTTTACGCCGGCATACGTCATTAAGCGCTTTATATTCTGGCGTTCATGTCCTCATGTATTTTCAAAAATTAATCATTTCTTTCGGAACATCTTCAGCTGTTAAATATTCGTATTATATTTACTAAGATTCATACGCTCATCGTTAACATTCACGAGGAAATGACTATGATTTCAATTGGTAAAGGTATTAAAGGCAAAAAACGTTGAAAATTTAAATATTGTACATATAAATTTTGATAAATCTCTTACGTCAATGTTAACGACAGAGAATTATGACAGACTGAAAGTAAAATGTAAATATAAAAATAATTTCATTTTTGAAAATAACATGAGGGTATAAACTGCAACGCTTCACGCGGCATATTTTTTTTACATGAAGCGCTTCATGAAGTATGTTGGCGTAAGCATCACAGTGCATTCCTTAATGTATTTTCAAGAACCGATTTCTTAAATTAATAGTTATTTCTTACTGTCAGTGAAATACCGTGTCTATATAAAATTGCTAAGAAATTCAATTTTATTTGCATTTAAAAGATTTTTTTAGTTATTTATAAAGACCAAAAATCAAAAAACAAACAAACAAACAAACAAAAAACAAAAAAAAAACCCACCAAAAAAACAAAAAACAAAACAACCCCCCCCCAAAACCCCCCCAAAACAACAAAAAAAAACCCAAAACAAACCCACTTCCTAGCATATGGGGGAAATATGAATATTCTTTTTATTCCTTTGATTATTACATTTGTTTTCACAAAACATGTCACTCTGACAGAATTCTGCCTGTCTTTTCGCATTCAATGAAATAATGGACAATAGATTTAAAAAAAAAAAAGAATTGACCAATCTACATTTAAAAGGATTGATAACTGATGTTCTTGTTTTTGCTTGTTGCTGAAGAAACAACAACTAATAGTTTGGGTCAGCCTTCCAACACCGAAGCCCAGCTCATGGACACAATGGGAAAAAGTGAAGGTATGTCGGGAAATAAATCAGTGAGAGTGACACTCCTGAGGAAACGTCACGATAGTTCAAAATCTAAAACTTTTAAAAGAATTTACGTAATTTAGTGAAAATATGCGGTTTAAATAAAATACAATTGGTAAAAAATAAAATCTCAGCGATCTACAGATGATTACCAAATGGTTACTAGCAAGTCGTTTTCGTCTACAACTCGTAAGGGTCTTACTTTAAGAACTCACGTGCATGGTATTAGTACCCAATATATGTTTATCAAGAGTATTGTTATTACAGTTATCAAATGATAAGTAAATTTATGAATAGGTGCGATATCAGAAATGCATTTATTAAGTTTTTAAGTTTCCGTTGTCATGGTCATACGCAACTTTTCTGTCAATTTTTTTGTTTTCTTGATTTTTCTACTCATTTTTGCTACAACAACAACAACAACAACAACACACACACACACACACACACACACACACACACACACACACACACTAATTACAAAAAAACCATCATCAGCCTTACTGCTTGCAGCGCCAAGATGTTACTGAGCAGTAAGGCTGATGATGGTTCGTAGTTTATTTAGACATTTAAAGGCATCGACCAAAAATACAAAGAAATTTATAAGTTCTAGAGAAATATTATAACATTAGAATCACAATCACAAGAAGTCACCTACAGTTAACAATTCACAGAGCGTTATACTTTATCCAAAATAATGTACATGAGTTCTGTAAACAATTTAAATTAAGATCTTACAGAAACAAATTATCATTTCAAGTTTGACTGTAAAACTACAATAAAGTATATACTTCACGATCAAAATTATAACGGATATCAACTTTTATATGGTAATGAAACATAATTTAAATATAGAATTTACATACCATAAGATGAAGAAACCCCGGATCAATATAACTCTTCCACAACGTATTACTGCTCTGATTTAACTATAAAACCCGGTAACTTTATACTAATAGTGAAAATCTATTATTGGACAAAGAAAACTGAAGTGACTAATGAAATGAAAGGACCAATAAGAAAACAGAGTAAGAATTTACTCAGCAAATTCAATCCGAATATTGGTCAACTTTAGTAAATGGAAATTAGAATTCAATTTGATTGGTGAAAAAATAAAATAAATACATATAGAAAATAGATATTCGTACTATCATATATATATATATATATATATATATATATATATATATATATATATATATGTATGTATGTATATTCAACCTTTGTAATTTATAAAAGTTTACATTTTCACTTGCAACAACCAGGAACTATCAAACTATGACAACTTTAAAACAGACCTGGTAATATACACTCAAGATTTTTCTAGAAGTAAGGTAGGACGCAAGTGAATTGTATCTGAAATGTCACGAAAAAAATCTGTATCACTGAGAAACATCGCGTATGACCTTAAGTGAGACCGTAAACTCATTGTGACCAAGTGAATCGCGACAGTGATTTCAAGTTGATATAAAACTGTACATAATAAATACAGTAGATCTGTCTAAATGTCCGTATCCCACGGAAATATTCTTTGCAGGTATTCATACTGATTATTTGATAAACAAATTGGATGACGAGAACTGTGTACTGAAACAGCCTGTTCAATGTGAAGAGGACTCGTTGCGATCAGAGACCTTTCAGAAGTATGCACATAGTGACAATACTCAGCACAAGGAGTTATTCCAGGAAGTTTTTCAGAGCATAACAGATGAAAAAGTTCTTTGTGCGAGCCAAGTCTCGGACACGACTGACCCGAAACATTATATAGATTCTTTACAACGAGAGAAACTATAAGGAGTAAGAGGTTTAGCCAAGAACAATATTTGCTTTTTCTGGTTCAGGAAGTATGTGAGACTATAAAAAGTTCAATCTCTATTCTCAATGCCTTGACTTTTCGTGAAAATATTTTCAAACCATGTTTTATATATAAAACTAGTTTTTAACAGTTTTAGTATATGGTTTTATTACAAATGCATATTTTCAATTGATGCAGCGTAAAACTCTGAATATATTCGTAACATGAATGTTTATTTCATTAAATGTCTTAAAGAACGACAGTGTCTTTGATGTTTCAATGTTTTTGGTGTAGGTTGCTTACCACGTGACATGTACATGTTTGAAAAAAATGATAAGGTACACCATGTGTCTACAATTATGAATTGCATTTACTTATGGTACTTCACCTACAACTGGTGACATCTCAATATCAGTGAAAAATTCTCGACGGGACGTAAAACAAACAAACAATCAAACAATTCTATTCGTTCTACATTTGATTTGGTACTAGATATTGACTGGTTTATTTATGGCCCCAAAAGTTACCTAAATTAATGCATTTGATTCATTGAAATATGATTGATTGGTTTTATATTGTTTAACGTCCCTCTCGAGAATCTTCCACTCATATGGAAACGTCACCATTGCCGGCGAAGGGCTGCAAAATTTAGGCCTATGCTCGGCGCCTACGGCCTTTGACCAGGGAGAGATCTTTTTCATGTCACCAGCTGTAGGTGAAGTACCGCAAATTTAGACCTATGTTTAGCGCTCAGGGCCGTAGTAGGGAGGGTTCTTTAACGTGCCAACGCCTGCCGTGACACGGGACCTCCGTTTTTAAAGTCATATCCGAAAGAAACGTGATTCTCACTTCTAAATGCCGAGCGTTTGGAGCAATCACTACCTGTGTTTATGTCTAAGGGAGAGATCTTTTTTCATGCGACACCTGATGTGATACGGGGCCTCAGTTTTTGCAGTCTCATCCAAAGGACCGCCCCATTTAGTCGCCTCTTACGAGAAACACGGGGTACACAATACCTATCAGTGTCGGGTCCACAATGTGGAAACAAGTTCAAATACAAGAATTATACAAAACACTAAAATGGCCAACGACACGAACAATTATAGATAGTCAAAATTTAGGAAGACTAACTTCTTCAGGACAAACTTAAGGTATACATAAGACGGCGAAATATATACAAAAATAATTATAATGATAAAATATTATAGGTTCTGATGATTTCTCGACTTAATTTTTTAAGGTTTTTTGGAAACAAATGGGTAATTTTATTCTGAGGTCTTTAAACTTTGCTTATGAGAATAAACTTCTATCTGTTACACAGAGACATGGGATTATAACTTTGCTTCCAAAAGGTGAAAAACCAAGACAGTATCTTAAAAACTGGCGCCCAATAACATTATTAAATACGGTCTATAAACTAGCCTCAGGCGCTATTGCCAGTAGATTAAGAAGACATATTAGTAAACTAATAAATAAAGACCAAACTGGGTTCATTAGCAATAGATATATTGGTGAAAATACACGATGGATATATGATATTATGCAGTTTACCGAAGAAGAAGATATTCCTGGACTTTTATTACTATTAGATTTCGAAAAAGCATTTGACACCATATCATGGAATTTTATGCAAAGTACGTTACAATATTTTAATTTTGGGCCTTCCATCAAAGAATGGATCAGAATATTTTATCACAACATTACATCTGCAGTTATACAGGGAGGCCATGTCTCTGAATCTTTCAGTATAAAACGAGGTTGTAGACAAGGTGATCCCCTGTCACCACATATTTTTTTATTTTGTGCTGAAATTTTAGCAATAATGATAAGGAAAAACAATAATATTAAAGGAATCACTGTTAGAAATACTGAAAAGAAAATATCACAGTTGGCAGATGACACATCAATTATACTTGATGGGAGTAGAGAATCCCTTCTGGAAACTGGGGGGACACTGAACAGGTTTTCTGAGCTATAGGGGCTAAAACATTTAGTCAAGAAATTCTATATTCAAATTTATTTTTTTCTTGGGGTAATACAAGATTTACTTTACTCGTAATTCATTTCGATGTAGATTTACAAAAGATTACAAAAATAAATTATGACCCAAAGTTAATACAAATAAAGGCAATCATCAGCCAGTGGAGTAAAAGATATCTAACACCAATAGAAAGGATAACTGTACTTAAAACTTTGGTTCTACCTCTTTTAAATCATATTCTCATGTCAATTCCTAATCCTTCGGACTATTTTTGCAAAGAATTAGAAAAGTTTTTTATGCTTTTGTATGGAATGGTCCTGGCCACCGAATTAAGAAAGATATTGTTACAAAAACACATGAAGAGGGGGGTGGGGTTGTTTACGAATGATTAATATGAAAGACTTTATTGCTTCTTTAAAAATCTTTTGGATGAGACAATTAATCTTTACAGATAAAGGCCTGGACTTTTTCATACCTAAGCTGGATCTGGAAAAAAATAACTACATGTGGAATAGATTATATACATGAAATTAAAAAAACCCCACTCAAAAATGACTTTTGGATAGATGTCTTTAACGGCTGGTTAGATCAGTACATAAAGACAGCCTTCTTATAGATAAGGCTAAAGGTGATATACCACTCTTCTTTAATCCAAGTATCAACATAGGCAGAAAAACATTTTTCAATAAAGAATTGTTCAAACATAACATACGTTATGTAAATGATATTATAGAAGATGACGGTTCCTTCTACACTTATGAAAACTTCTCTACTATGTATCCTAGTATAAATCGTAATTTTCTTGAATTTATGAGCATTGTACAGGCAGTAAAAGCATGGGCGAAAACAAAACATAATGAAGGAGCTATAATAAAAGTACAAAATCCCTTGATCTTACCTACTGTTGGACATTCGTAGTAGATAACCCCTATTGATTTTTTTCATGTCTTAAGGTCAAAGGTCATCGAGTGTAATGCATTACTTTGTACAACTGGTGTCCGTCCAATATTTTGGGAACCCTTTCTTCGATAATCATGATTGATTGATTATATATTGTTTAACGTCCCACTCGAGAATCTTTCACTCATATGGAGACGTCACCATTGCCGGTGATGATATTTCATACAGGAGTTAAATGGCCACGAATGATTTTCAGGTCAAAAGGTCAAAGGTCACTGGGTGCATGCAGTACTCTGTACAATTGGTGTCTGTCCAATATGTTGAGATCCCTTTGTTTTGATAGTGATGATATTACAGTTGCAGATGTCACAACAAGACTTTAATGTTGAATTGCTTTAAAATTGTTGTATCAAACCTGTACAATATAGAATTGAAATTGGCAATAAGAAATAATTGTGCAGGAAAATTTTATGAAAAATGGAGATTATTTGAGCAACTTAAAGTCTGAGTAATGGTTTAGTTGTTGAAAGTATGTATATATAAATGTAACTATGTATATATATTATGTATCTATATGTGTATACATCAAACCAATGTTATTCATTCCAAGTACAATACGAATGGTCATGTGGCAATATAAAAATTATATTTATAAATGTTTATCATAATTTTATGTGTATTAACACTCTACAAGATATATATGACCTTGGCTGAAAGGCTCACCTATACTTTAAGTTTATAGAAAATGTAGCCAGAGTACCAGAGTATAGCTTATTGTTTGATTTTTTGTTTCTACCTGTACTGTCTTCTTTTCTTGAACCTTTATTTGTGAGTTGGTTTATTTACACCGATTTGTTACTTTAATGAAAAAAACCCATACCCAATGGTTAGGTTGGAATGTAGGGGTTAATGTTAAATCCTAACCCAATATCATAATAAATTATATATACTCACAAAAAAAAAAAAAAGAAAAAAAAAAAAAAGAAAAAAAAAAGAGATTTCAAACAGCGGTTGGTCATCGGTAGTAGATGACTCCCATTGATTTACAGTACTGTGCAGGGGGCCTCCGTGGCCGAGTGGTTAGAACATTGCGCTCAAAATCACAAGGCCTCTCACCTCTAGTCGATTCTCGCTCGCGCCGATATATGTGAGAAAGTTTGCCAGTTTACTTTCGGAAGGTCGGTGGTCTCTTCGCTGGTACATTGTATCTCGGTTCTCTCCTCCACCTACAAAAACTGAACGCCACCAGATAACTGAAAAATTGTTGAGTGTGGCGGAAAACAACAAACAATCAATCACAATTAGTGTCCTCCCAGTATATTGAGCACATTTTGCTTAACTGTTATATTTCATATGTGGTTGGTTATGAGTAGTAGATGGCCCCAAATGTTTTCAGGTCAGATGGTCACAGGTCAGCAGGTGCAATGTAGTACAATAAAGAGTTGGTATCTGCCTCATATGAAGCCTTTTCTTGATAGTGATGATATTTAATACATGGGTAGGTCACTGGTATTAGAAACCTCAGGTGATTTTCAATTTAAATGATCACCAAATGTAATGCTGTACTCTATGTATTTGATATCAGCTACAAGGGTACGTAATGCACGTGATGTCTGCTCGACCTTTAAAAACCCCGTGGGAATCCGGATTAGAATAGACCCTCAGTACCCCTTGCTTGTAGTAAGAGGCGACTAAATGGGGCGGTCCTTCGGATGAGGTCGCAAAAACTGAGAGCTTGTGTTACAGCAGGTGTGACATAATAAAGATCCATCCCTTGCTCAAAGGCCGTAAACACCGAGCATAGGGCTAAATTTTGCGCCCCTTCGTCGGTAATGGTGACGTTTGCATATGAGTGAAAGATTCTCCTGACAGACGTTAAACAATATACAACCAACCTTCAAAGTAGGGGGGGGGGGGGGGTATTCCACCTTTAACCATTCACCATGATTTGTTTGAATATAATTTTAAAAAAGCAACACACAGACAGCTTTCTCGTGTCTATAATGCCTCCGGCGCTTTCTTGCTTTGACTGTGATAGTATAGACATTTTCAAGAGTACAGATGGTACGGCAGAAGTGGCATAATGTTTTACAAACATTTATTGTTGTTTTTGGTTTTTGACATGTCTTGGTTTCAAAGATCCAAAGAAATAAGCAAACAAAACACCTTTGGTACTTTACATCTATTTAGACATAGAGGTTGATTTTCAGTGATCATCAATAACATCTTGGTATAGTAGAAAGACATAATTACTCTTGCACAATATTATCTCGTAATTGTACTTGCAATACGTGCGTATTACAACAAGGATATTTTCATGTATATTATAAAACATAAACGGTACAAATTTTGATGCACCGGATGCACATTTCGACAAATAATGTCTCTTCAGTGATGCTCAAGTCAAAAATGTTGGAAATCCGAAATAAGAACAAACCTGGAAGAGCTGAAAGAACAAAAAATACCAAATAGTGGAGCCATATCCGGCAAAGGATCAGAGCTATGCATGAGGGAAATAATCCTTAATTTTGAAAGTAATTTCTTAATTTTATCACAGCAAATTTTTATCCGCAATTCATGCTAATACCGAAGTACTTAGCAACGAGGCTGGTGAAAACCCTCGGGGACTAACAGTCCACAAGCAGAGGTATCGAGTAGACAATAACACTAATGTACATTTTTATTTTAAAAAATATACTTACTCAAATAAACACATAACAAAACACAATATTGCATATTATGGATTTTAACATCACCATTATATAGAATACATGTAATCATAAAGTTGACCCATGTGCCTTGAATTGATTTAGGCTATAGTGTAACAAAAACGTAAGTGGGGCACCCAAACAAACTCCGGGACTAATTGTCTTTGATTTTGAATCCCCTCAAACTGTACCATGTTATTTTTTCTAACAACTAAAACCTACTATCATATGGGAGATTTTAATTCCTAATAGTATAGTTGAACATCCGGTCAGATGCAAAACACTATACTCCCCTCATTTATTGGAATAAAACTGTATTTTCCATTACAGTGGCCAAATGTCCATGACTTCTGACATGCTTTAAAGTTTCATTACATTAAGTGGGTATTTCAGTCTTAATGTCAACATTTAGGTTTCATTTCATTCATTAAGCTACGATTTATAATTTTCAAAATGTGGGACTCACATTCATCTGTCAATCATTAAATTTGCTACCGTCAAGATTTCATATTTTCTAAGATCTAAAAATTAAAAGGGTAAGCATTATCATTATAAATGATAGCAGCTATTTTAAATCAAAAAGTAAATTTCAGATAATTGGGAAATTGTCATCAAATGTACCCATTAATGAATTATTTTTACGTCAATTGCCAACCCCCCCCCCCCTACTTCATACCATCTAGCTTTGTTAAATGAACTTGAAATATTAAACGTCTCAAGAAAGACATCTTAATGAAGAAGAATTCAACATTGTTTAATTTATACTGTAAAAGTACATATCCCTTTCACGTTTCTTTTTCAAAAGCACAGCGGTCCCGATTAGTGACTGGTCAAGTGTGTTTAAGGTCTTTTTGATCTGTCTAAAATATACACAGGAAGCGTTTGTGTTATTTTAAGGATCTTCAGTATTTGCATAAAGATTTTATCAACATGCCGTATTTGTACTTTAGCACTGCATTTAAACATTGTTCAAAGATTTAAAGAAATAAAACCTATCTTTATTATGCATGTACTAAATAATGGATAAATGTCACTAACATCGCTGTGTCGTTTTAGTCTATGTAAGTATCTTAGGATATTAAATAAATGTCACCAACAATGCCATTTTGTCCTTTTTTTATTTAAATATCTTATGGTACTAAATAAATTAAATCGATAGCTTTAATTCATGTATATCCTAGGATAATATTTGATGACTTTGTCATATTTGATAAAGAATTTGTGACAGTAACCGGAAAAGAGATGTTTCTTTCCAAGTTAAAATGGAAAATACCCTGGTTTCGACAGAAAAAAGGAGAATTTTATTCAACTTTGGAAGAAGAAACGGCCGTTGAATTGACATTGAATGATCAGAAAGAAAGAGAGACTAATGAAAGATGCCTGGAAAATCCATCCTCTTATGGAAGTTTAGACAACGAGAAAGAGACGGTAATTCCCGAAGAGAAACTGACAACCTGGCAAGCATCATGGAACATTATAAACATGATACAGGTAAAAAAAAAAAAAGCTTTGAATTAAGTTTGAACGATTCTGTATGCATACGAATCTGAGCTTAGGGACCCTGTTTTGATTCTGCGAAAGAGAAAGATAGAGAGGATAAGACTGTGATCTTCAATTGGAGATTTAGAAACATCTAAGTCGATTCATCCATAACAATACTAGTATTCATTTTCATTCATATGTCGATTTGATATCTCGTATCTCGGTAAACTCGAAATAAAAGACAGCACTGAATCTTCCACATCGGCTTCATTGTTTTACAGAACATAAAGTTCTCTCATCAACTTCCCATAATTATGGAACAATATTCCAATTTCACCTGCATATGATAAATATGTCTGACAACTGATTTGATACGTGAGAGAATGTACTGCTTATGGTTTACTTTATATTGAATTTCTTTAATTTCTTCGTCGGACACTGGTTGCTGGCATGTCTAGTTCGTTGGTTGTATATTTGTTGACTTATGTGGAGACGTCAAGACGTCACTATTGCCGGTGAAGGGCTGCAAAATTTAGGCCTATGCTTGGCCCTTGTGCAGGGAAGGATCTTTATCGTGCCACACCTAATACAACAAGGGGCCTCATCCGAAAGATCGCCCCCATTTAGTCCCCTCTTACGACAAGCAAGGGGTACTAAGGATCTATTCTAATCCGGAACCCCACGGGATGGTTTTTCTGGAAGAGGTGTGTATGCTTCAATGTTCGGTGAAAACGCCATTGCAGACAAGATATCAATATTTGTTTCTGCATTTCGTCTTCTTAAACCGTGACAAGGGAATCATGATTCTCCCCTCAAAAATAGGAAAATCGCCATATTCTTTCGGTAATGGTGTCGCATCATTCAATATACTCTGCTACTACTTTGGGATTACGTTGATCAGCGCGTACATGAAATATACATAGATTAATTTAGCTTTTAGGTTCTCTGAGTAAAATTTAAAACATTAAACAAAATTTTAAAATCGTCTATTTTTTTTTCTGTAGTGTATTACTACTCGACCAACTAGACTTTTCTGTTTTACGAGTACAATGTGCATCTGTTTATTTCTTATCCATGTGTGATTCATGAAGGATATAGACTCAATATACCTATTTCGCAGTGTTATCACGAGTGTGAAATATCAATAATATATTTTCAAACACATGTGCTTTGTACCTATACGCCATTATTTCTTACTTATTTCTGCCTATGAGCCCTCAATCTCAATTCTTATCGGTCGCATTAGTTTAGTGACCAGGGCGTTTTTTCGCAACTGGGGGTCCCAACTTCGGTTCTCGATACTCGATTCTAACGCCCCCCATAGCTATTCCTTGGGGTATTGTCCTTTGTCAAGTGCCAGGCACTGGAACTGAAAGATACCTTTCTTTCGGAAATGACCTTATGATCGGAGGTTCCGTGTCAATGTAGGCGTTGGTACGCCCCTCAACTACGACTTAGTGTCATACATTAAGACAGTGATGTTTTGAATGAGTGAAAAATTCTCGAATGGGACGTAAAAGAAAATACAATCAACCAAGTTTAAACCCGACTTACCCAAGATGTTAATTTGATTTTCAAATTCATGGATTTTTGCACTGGATTATATAGGTAGACTACAGCTGATAACATTGTATTGTATTGGTAATGTTATATATATTATTACATCATCTAATGAAAAAGGTGACGATAACAAACAGTGATTGATCTCTATGAAGGAAATAAAATCGCGAATAGAACACACAAGGACATATTGATACACCAGAGGTGGTATCAGGTGCTTAGGAATAGTAAGTCTCTCCTGATGATTGATCACACCGCCATGAACCCTCTGTCTTGATCAGGTAAACGGGGTAGTCTGTAGTAGAAAAAAAAACCCGCCATAACTATTGGTATGAAACACGCCAGTCAATATTTCTCCCAACGACAGTCCGTATTGCAAATAAGATTATTATAAAGAGGATAAAATTTGGGAAATGCTGGCTTTAAATGAGACCGTTGAAACCCCTGTAACATCAAATTATTTGTCACCTCAGTCTAAAAATTAATTATACTTATTTTGCTTTCGCTCATCAACTCAAACGATATACAGATGATGAAGAAATATTTTTAAATAATTATGGTAAATTATCGATGATTGATTGATTGGTCCCGTCGAGAATTTTCCACTCATATTGAGACGTCACCAGCTGGTGAAGTACCACAAAGTTGGACCTATGTTTAGCGCTCAGAGCTGTAGCAGTGAGGGTTCCTTAACATGTCAATACCTGTCGCGACACGAGGCTTACGGTTTTAAGGTAATACATAAAAGACTCGTGATTCTCACTTCTAAATGTCGAGCGTTTCGAGAAGAAGCAATCAAAACCCATGTTTACGTCTTAGGTTTCACGCGGCCATGGCACGAGCTGGATTCGAATTCACGACCTCCCAGTTGCGAAGTCAACGCTCTAACCACTGAGCTAGCGCGACCGATGAAATTAACGGTGAAGTCATCCCATTTGTCATAAAGTTGATTTATTAGTTTGCCATTAACGTCTATGCTTGATAAAACATCCAAATATGAAGCAGATGTGGATGACTTTTTTAAATGTCTTTTATTCCGAGTTCACTAGAATATAATATTGAATCGATATATGAATGGATATTTTGATAGGTAAAACATCGCCATGGTATCTATATATCAAGAAGAAATTTATTTACATTTAGAAACTTTTGAATAAATTCTGCCTCATAGGAATATTTAAACAGATCAGCTAATAAAAGAGCACACTCTGTGTCCACGGGAATTCCATACACTGTTGGAAGACATGATTTTCTATGGCTACATAGATATTGTCAATAAAGAACTCTAGCAGCTTTGTAATGAAAAGGTGAAGATTATGAATAGAGACCAATGACATAAATGCCATGAAGAATACAATACAAAATAATATCAACTTCAGAGTACTTGTGCGTAGAATCAAATTTGCTTTTAACAAAGTAATGTTTTGTTGACTGATCACAAGGTATGGATATTTTCGAGTTCCATTTTTATCGAAAAGTGCCTTTCTATGATGTTAAAGGCCTAGTTTTTAATTTATTGTGAGAATTGATGGTGTAAGGTGTGAAAGTATGCTATTGATTTGAAAAAAAAATTGATTACAAATTTGCTAAAAGTTATTAGGAATATCTCATATCGATCCATAGCAATTTAAAAGGAGAAAAAAATTCCATTATCACACATGTAATGAATCTTAATTATCTTTTATTTCGAAGCATCATCACAGTCTTATTTTCATTATGATTTCGCAAAATAACTTTAATTAGTTAGAGATTTTAATTTCAGGGTTCCAATATTCTGAATACCCCTTACATTCTGCTTGTTGGCGGAATGCCAGGTATCCTACTCACAATCATTGTCGGTTACATCAGCATACACACATGTCGCCTGCTAATTGAATGCCAGTACGATGAAGATGAACTAGGTAATAAATTAAAAAAGAGGAACACAGTACATGATATAGCAGTACACAACCTGGGAAAAAGGGCGGGAGTCGTCGTCGTTGATGTTCTACAACTTATGTTAATGTTTGGAAATTGTGTCTACCAACTGCTATTTTGTGGACACATGATTAACTCACTGTTTCCTGAAAATCCGTTTGGTTTCAATGGAATAATTCTACTCTTCTCTTTGACTCTGTTTCCTTTTGCATTTGTAAAGTCCATTGTAACAGTCAGTAATTTCAGTTGTGCAAGTGTAATTATCACATCTATTTCCTACGCGGGGTTGCTTTCTTACTTGTTCTGTAAAGTTGACCACTGGGTGGTAGGGGACTTTCCACTTACTACTAATTTCTATCAGTCATCGGTATCGTTAGGAATGGTTGTATTTGGTTTCGATTCACAACTGTATGTTAATTCTTTAGACAGCAAATTGAAAGAAGGGTCCAACATTAAAAGCATGATTATATGGACTCATGTTCTCGCCATCATATTGAAAATTTTATTCGGTCTTGTGGGAGTTTTTACTTTTGGACATTCAACCCGAGAAACTATCACCAATAACATTGATATTGTCCCGTTAAAATACTTTTTTAATATTTTGTATCCCTTGAAGTTCTTTCTTATATTTCAGTTTCCATATTTTACAATAATTGACCTCCTCCAAGATAAACTTTTTCAAGGATTAAACCAAACGCGTTTCCCATCCTGCTTAAATGAGAAAAAATCCCTGAAATGGTGGGCCATCCTTCTCAGGATGTTACTGCTAGTTCTAGTGGTTGTTCTATGTCTGATATTTCCAGACATTGCTGTTTTGTCCGTGTACATAGGATGTACTGTCGGGGCGTTTGTCATGTTTCTACTTCCGGTATATTTTCATTTGAATATGTATTGGAGAAAAATGGCGTGGTACCAAATTCTACACGACTATACCGTGCTACTTGCGGGTGTAGTTGTTGTGTTCTGTGGTATATTTATCTTTATTCAGAGAGAAATTATAATGAAGACATGAAGATAATGACTAAACCATCTTTTATAATATTTCAAAAGGTATTGTGTAGATTTACAGTGCATATATTTTCAATGGCGTTAGTAATATTCTTATTCAATTGTAATATGTATACAGTTGTTCATATGTCACGTAAAGTTGTATATGTGTGTAATACAATAAATATATGCACGATTTGTACTTTAATAGTTTTATTTACTATTTGTGTCTCATGAAAATTAGATTTTGATTCAAAATTCGAAAATTGACTCGAAATTTAGTAAAAACGTTATTTTGTGATTTCGGTATAGGTGATTTGCCCTCGGAATATAACTAATAGTATTTCGCATTTATTTTGCTAATTAAAACTGAATATTGTCATCCTGCCTATTGATAGGCCACTGATACGTACATTACAAAACAAATCAGAAAAAACATATCTTAATCCAGATTTAACAAAAACTGGTAGTTTTAAAACTTATTACCTCAAATTTTGCATCCACGGAATGGCATAAATACACTATGAACAACAATGTACATACATAGGGTTTTTGCGGTCTCATCCGAAGGACCGCCCCATTTAGTCACCTCTTGCAACAAGCATGGGGGTACTGAGGACCTATTCTAATCCGGATTCTCCACGGGAACTTGTACAGTACTTGTTTATACAGGACATGGATATAAAGAAATTCACATTTGATTTAATGCAATTTTGCCACCACCTCATTCTTAATTTGTCACAAGCAGCTATCGAGCAGAATAAAAGGTTTCATTTACTAAGCATCAGATGAATCGACAAGACGGTGATTTTTTATTTGCTTAGGAATATGTATTTGCTATCCCCCCTAAATCAATGTGATTATCGCATACATTGTGGTATGATTGCGGAAGGTCGTGGATTTGCTCATACCTTGGTCATTTCAAAAGTAAAACAATAAAGTGGGGCAGTTTGTACTCTTTGACCCATCGCTCGACATTTAGAAGTGAGAGTCGATGACCTGTCGGATGAGACTTTAAAGACCGAAATCCCGCGTCATGACGGGCGTAGGCGTAAAGAACACTCCCTGCTATGACCATGAGAGCCATGCATAGATCAAAATTTGTGGCACTTCACTTACAGCTGGTGACTTCTTGATATAACTTAAGATTCTAAAAGGGGGACTTTCATAACAGTGTAAGCAAAGTTTGTATCTGTATGTACTATATTTCAGCAAGAAATGATAATTTTTGTTCAGGGACGACATAAAACATTATCTGGCATCAATCTGTGCGTTGTCATACTTAAGTATGTCAAGAGATGCACCAACGCATGTGCTACTATGTCAAGAGATGCACCAACGCATGTGCTACTATGTCAAGAGATGCACCAACGCATGTGCTACTAAGTTTTACCAGACGCTTCTACGATGTACATATCATTGAAATCCTTTCAGCTAAACTAGGCATAACGATCAGGAAACTTCGCCTGATGTTTGCTGGGTCCCACCAGAATTATGACTGTCACTTTACAAGTACTTACAAACTACACCCCATATGACAGTGATGATGAGGTTCCGTCTAAATCAACTTGGATTGATTTTTATGACGACGTTCTTATCTTCTTCCCAATCATCTGCAATTTACCATACAAGATTTTTTCTTCTTCACTTCATAAAATACAATACAGTACTGAACGGGTCTGACTCTTTTGCCTTAGTTTTTGATTAAAAAAAAATATTATCTACATAATACCCAAGTTTCTAAATAGATCGATTGCCTAGACTCTTTGAGAAAACAACTAGAACATGAAACATGGAGAGTGTGTCAGACATGTTTTTCTACATGGACTCGGGAGGTATATAATGTTTATTTATATTGTTATATAGACTGAAGATAGCTACTTTTTTACATTCATTTTCATATTTTCCATATAAACCGAGACAGTTGACTGTTACTTTCGTACAACAATTTTTCAGTTATCTGGTGGCGTCCAGTTTTTGTAGGTGGAGGAAAGAACCCTGATTCAACGTACCCCGGAAGAGACCACCGATCTTCCGAAAGTAAACTGGCAAACTTTCTTACATATATCGGCGCGAGCGAGAATTGAAACCGCGTCGACTAATGGTGAGCGGCCTTGTGATTTTGAGTGCGATGCTCTAACCACCCCCCCCCCCCCCCCATGTTCATGAAATAAAGAGAGTATTTTTATGTACATAGCATAATATATTGACATGATTTGTAGAGGGTTGAAAATTGGCCTAGAAAATCGAAGAAGAAATCAAACAAGTTTGAGTGACTGATTGTATATTGTTGAACGTCCCTCTCGAGAATCGTTCACTCGTAGGAAGACAATCTGACATAGACGGAAAGAGCCAGGGGCAGTAAGCACTCATATATGCCCAACATATCTTTCATATTTCAAACAAACTAAATTCATATGAATTTTTATAACATTGAAATACAAGTTTTTAACTTCCTATAAATAATCAAATTCATTTTAATTTTGCATTGGTAACCAAGACATCGTAGATTGAATCCGCCATATTTTCCCGGAATCCGTAATTTTCCGTCAAAATGTCACTTTCATTACGAATTTTATGTATGTCCGCACCAAAACCACGGAATAAGATTTTAACAAAAAGACAGTGGTCTATGGATAAATCTTTCATAAAAATTTCTTACCGTGGTTTTCACGCGCCCACCACAAAAACCTTAAAAATTAACGGGTTTTTTTAAACGTGAATTTCCAGTTGGGTTTTTTATGTTATACACAACCAGGAAGTTGGAAGCTCATCGCCGCAAATAAAAATTTGTAATTGCGGTGATTGGGGGTAATTTCGGTGATTTTATTAACCCGGATCTGGAGCAGACGTCATTTTGTAAATAATAATATAGCCGAGATCGACCTGGTTCATGTCAGCAAGTGAGAAAACATGTGATTCAAATCCCCAAGACAAAGAAACTGGTAAGTTAACATCTAATAGATGTGGGATGATAGTCAAATTACAGAACACACGATTTTTCATGAAACAACTAATAAGATGTTGACAGTGCGACATCACGATTTCACGCACATGTAGGCTTATGATGATTCTATTTGTTCAAGACGCACAGTGCAGTAGCTAGTATTTATGTATTGCATATTAGCTATACCGTAAAACACCTTAGATAACATTGAAAAAAATGATATTTATTAAGATAGGCTTGGTAACAAAATGAACTTTGCTTTGCAAGGCCGGGCTTTAGCTTGGTCTAGAAATTGCGATAGGCATTATCCAGTGTCCCACTCTGCATAAGTTTTCATATTAATGTGCATATGTCCATCGCCGATCTCACATCAAAGTGAATATATGACCAAAAATGTACAGATGCAATACAAATTACAGGCAATGATACCCCAAGATGATTTTGACAGCTGGTGTGATATTTTTAAATGACCTTGCCCTTTCATTGTATGGGTGTGCGGTGAATTCGACCCCAACACAATTCCTGTACAAATTAAAATCAAATATTGTTTATAAATTTTCTTCAATGAAAGCAAAATTAGCTCTTCAATTAAAATTGTTTTATTTGTAACTCCTCATACGTCTTAGGGATTTCAAATTAATGTGTATTACAGTGTATAAAACAATGATAAAAATATAGTAGTGTATATGAAAATGGGAATGTTATTCCCAATATTTTAAGGAGTTTTGAACTTGAACTTACATTTGGTTTTGTGTGTATGTGTGTATTTTAGCTCACCTAAGCTGAAAGCTCAAGTGAACTATTCTGATCGCCCGATGTCCGTCTGTTATAATGTTTGTCTGTAAGGCAATTCAAAATTAATTTTCCGTTTAACGTCACCTTCAAAATTCAAAACCTATGAGGGAGGGAGGAGATCGAAAATTAAACAAACAAAAGTTTTAAACAAATGATGTGTATTTATTGAAAATTATCTATTCTGTGAAATAAACATCAATTTGTCGGATTTTATATTCAAATTCAAGTAAATTGAAATCACTCAATTATCCCATATAATTCAGCAGCATATTGTTTCAAAGTGTGTGATGATAGGTTTGGAGCTTTGTGGCTAAGATTTATGATTGGTAGGGTTATTATGAGGTTTATGAGCATCCTCCCCGATTTGTAGATTTTAAAAAAATGAACGACTTCTTTAAGTTGAGTGGGGCCACAGTAGTGAAAATCATTTTTACATGCGTTTTATATAAGAATCTTTAAAGATCTTCTTCTCAAGAACCACAAGGCCAGAAAAATTCAATTTTACATGGAAGCTTCCAGATATTATGCAGATTCAAGTTTGTTAAAACCATATGGCCCCTGGTGGTCGGGTGGATCCACAATAGGGGAATTCATTTTTTCACGTGTTTGTATAGGAAAATTCTTCTATCGGTCTACCGTAAAATTTTCAGACTGATATTATGCCTTGATCTGAATCAGTTGTGTATCTTTTGTGTTATGTTGTGGTATTAGTTCATGTAGTTTGTACTGTAGTGTAAATCTAAGACAGATTTTCATATTTTTTTTTAAGAATATGCCTAGAGGTGGGCCAAAAGCATACCCATGTGTCTCTTGTGGTAAAAGAACAAAACCAGACCAAAGGCGATTCATATTGGGTTCTGCCTATGACAGTTACAGACAGTATCTAGGTCTTACCACCTGCCAGGCGACAGATGTAACATGTACCAACTGTTCCTCTAAGTTTTATAAATCCACCCATGCTTGCAAATCTGTTAAGAAAACTACGAGTTGTGTTTCGGATTCATCCTATAACAATGATCCAGATTATGAACCAGCAGTAAAGGCAAGGAAGACAGTGAATATTAAAAGTCCAAAAGTGATTCCCCTTCCTATACAGTCTTCAGGAAAGAGCCATTCCAGTTGTGTGATATGTAAGAAGAGAGATTCAAAGCTGTTCTCATTGTCTACAGAATGCAGACACAGAATATTTATTGCAACAGGTCGCCTGCTACTGTCTGGGGCAAGGTGCTGTCACACACATGTGACATCAGATGCCTTCCTAAGAGAAGATGCAATCAAGTGTCTGGAGGCTGCTTCGAGTGACTGTCAAACATTTTTCAACAAAAGTGACATATATTCACTTTTATCATCCATCAGGTCTTTTGCTCTCAGAAATGAAAAATGCAGACTAGACTTTGATACCAGCAAAGGACTCACAGATTCAGAGTATATGACTTTAACTGGGATTTCAAAGGAACATTTTGATGATGTTATAACCCATTGTGGATGGAGCAACTTTAAGGGCCAATACCTGTCAGTCATTATATAACTGTTCCAAACAACAATTTGTGATTTCATCTGTTGTCTTGACCCATATGTGCCATAGTTTCATATGCCTAATTTTGTTTACTTTCTTGGACAGCACTTCCCAATATCTTGATTCTGGAGATCAAAGTATGAAAAATATTTTAGAATAAGATTTCTTAGTACAACTACTGTATATTTTCATGATATTTACATATGAACTGTAATTTCATTCCTTCTCCTCTAGATGGAGCACTTGCCCATATTTTGAAATATATGGCGAAGTGTGTGGCATACTTTAAGCAGAAGAGCCCCATTTTTCTGCAATTTGTACTCCCATTATTGTCATGTTCATTTGTTTACATCCATAATTGTGGGATATACCTTTGCTATTGTAGTTAAGAAAAATTGTTACTTGAAATCTAATAAGTGTGACATATATACATGTATATATTGCTTTTTGTGATTTTGTTTGGCATTTGTAATACATATACATGCAAATGCTAATTTCAACACAATTTGACTCGGTGCTCTGTAAGTGATAAAGTGCATTAAAACAATGCATAGTAGACTCAATGGGATATTTCGAAAAGGAGAAAATAAAGTATAGACATAAGGAGGAAGATGTAAATTATTTATGTGCAACATAAATTAATAAAACTTGTTTCCAGCCTTTTGTCCCAAAATGAAGGATTCATACATATTTCAATAATCAGCATTTTTTTTTTTGCCTCAAAATGAGGACTTTGCACATATTTACAATGTAGTTTCATTTTCAATTTTGTGTAGGTGGATACTAGATTATGGAATTATTTGTATTGGCATATTTTGCTTAATGTACATGTGAGAATTATTAATTATTTTCAGAAATATGAGATTTTTGTATAAAATTGGTCATTTTACCCCTAAATAAGGAATTCGGACACATTGATGGTACAACAATTTTTTTGGTGTAAGTATGTACATGTATGATGAATTCCAAAACAAGGATTTGTTTGTTTTGTTACTTCTTGTTTAATACAACAAATATCAATGGTTTCCAGAAATGTGGGATATTTGTTTAAAAATTAGTCATTTTGCCCCCAAATGAAGAATTTTTACATAATTAACAGTTCAATTTTATTTTCCATTTACTTTTTTTGTTGTGTGTTGGTTTTAAACTATGGAATTGCTTGTATCACCAGATCTCGATAAATGTAAAAGTTGTTTTAAGAAACCGGTAATTTTTGTGTAAAAATTGGTCAAATTGTCCCAAAATGAGGAATTCGGACCTGCTTATAGTGCATTTCCTTTATCAAAGTAATTTAGTATGATGAATTCTTAAGTATGGAAATTATTATTGTGAGTTTTCTTGTTTCATTTTATAGTTATTAATTATCTGTAGAAATCTGTGATTTTTGTATAAAATGTTTTCATTTTGCCCCAAAATAAGGAATTTGGACATATTAATGTTTTAAAATATTTTTCGTGCAATTCTGATGATGAATTTTAATACATGGAATTCTTTGTTTTGTTACTTCTTGTTTAATATATCAAATATAAATTGTTTCCTGAAATCTGGAATTTTAGTGTAAATATTGGTCATTTTGCCCCAAAATGAAGAATTTGTACATAATTAACTATTCAATTTTATTTTTAATTTAATTTTGTGTTGTAGGTTCTAAACTATGGAATTGTTTATATCACCAGATCTCGATAAATGTAAATGTTATCAATTCTTTCCAGAAATCAGCGATTTTTGGGTAAAAAATGGCCATTTTCCCCCAAAATCAGGAATTCAGACATAATTAATAGATCAATTTTATTTTTAGTTTAATTTTGTGTGGTGGGTTCTAAACTATGGAATTGTTTATATCACCAGATCTCGATAAATGTAAATGTTATCAATTCTTTCCAGAAATCGGTGATTTTGGGTAAAAAATGGCCATTTTCCCCCAAAATCAGGAATTCAGACATAGTTAATAGATCAATTTTATTTTTAATTTAATTTTGTGTGGTGGGTTCTAAACTGTGGAATTGCTTATATCACCAGATCTCGATAAATGTAAAAGTTATTGTTTCCAGAAATCGGTGATTTTTGGGTAAAAAATGGCCATTTTCCCCCAAAATCAGGAATTCGGACATAGTTAATAGATCAATTTTATTTTTAATTTAATTTTGTGTGGTGGGTTCTAAACTGTGGAATTGCTTATATCACCAGATCTCGATAAATGTAAAAGTTATTAATTGTTTCCAGAAATCGGTGATTTTTGGGTAAAAAATGGCCATTTTCCCCCAAAATCAGGAATTCGGACATAGTTAATAGATCAATTTTATTTTTCATTTGATTTTGTGTGGTGGGTTCTAAACTGTGTAATTGGTTATATCACCAGATCTCGATAAATGTAAAAGTTATTAATTGTTTCCAGAAATCGGTGATTTTTGGGTAAAAAATGGTCATTTTTCCCCAAAATAAGGAATTTGGACATACTTACAGTGTAATTTCTTTTTCAGTCTGATTTAGTATGATGAATTCTTAAATAAGGAAATATTTGTTTTGTTATTTCTTGTTTCACTTTATAGTTATTAATTATTTCCAGAAATCTCTGATTTTTTTCGCAAAAATCGGTCGTTTTACCCCAAAAATTGGGAATTTAGGCCCACCAATTATTACCAATTGTTTATTTTGTAATTTTGTATGATGAATTCTAAAATTTTGATCTGTTTGTATTTTCATTTCTTGTTTATTAAAAAAGTTATTAATTGTTTCCAGAAATCTGTGATTTTTTCTTGTTTTTCCAATATTTTACCCCAAAATTCACAAAATATTAAATGATCAACCTAATAATGGCTGAAATTGGTGATACAAATTCCAGTTAATCAGAATAACAGTAAATTATGATGTTTTGACATTGGGCATATTTTGGCCCTTAGTGCCCCTTGTTCTTTAGCAGGATAGAAAGAAATTAAGCAGTGTTGCTGTTAAGAGATTATTTAGATTACACGAATTGAATATCATTGATAACCTTCATTTTTCTCCAGTTAACAAGGTCTATCAACAAATTTGCTAAATTCAAAGTATCACTATATATGTTGTTGCTAAGTTTGTTATATATTCTTTTCGAGTATTTGCAAAATTAACACAGGTTACCACCAATGTATTCAAGATCCTTAAACAGTTTAGATAATTACTACGCATTTAGCAAGTGCGAACCTCAAACAGATAATAAATTGCATCGAAAAGCAGGTGTCTCTATTTCACTGATGCATGTTTAGTGTAAAAAGATAGCGAATGAATCTTCAAGATTAGAAGATAAGTGTAATACTTGTAAGTTTATTGATTTGTTCCGAACTTGTTAATTTTGAATTCTTTTCATGATCTTTAAGATTGATTACAAAAAAATATGTGCTTTGTAATATATATCTAGCAAATGTGTGACTTTCTGTATATAAAACAAACAGTGAATGCTGTTGAGGGTATCATTGAAAATTTTCACTTTGAGAAAACCATTGTCAATGGAGGTACAGGTTATCATTGAAAATTTTCACTTTGAGAAAACCATTGTCAATGGAGGCGCAGGTTATCATTGAAAATTTTCACTTTGAGAAAACCATTAACCTCGGTTGACAATGGCTTCATCAAAGTGAAAATTTTAATGCTACCCTTAACTACATGCACTATTTATATATTGTAGGGACATGTATCCCACTAGAATATAACATTTAGATGTTTAAAGATAAATTGTCAATGTTAAAGAATTTCAGGACTATCACTCGAGGGAGGACTATGTTGTAATAGCTGATGATTTTAATGCTTGTTATGTAAAGGTGAACAATGAAAAGTGTAAATTTTACAAATCAAAATGTATTAAATTTGTATACTTGTTTGACGCAAACAATATCTCTCGGTCCCAGCGTAATCTGCCCTCCTCGAACGCTTCTTCAGCATTGCAAGAAAGATCTTCATACCAGACAGGATGAAGCTTGAGAATAAAACATTTGAAACTCTGATGATCATAAAGTGACAGTGATAATATGTAAATCACATCAATACGATTTTGATACTAAATGTACTTAACAATATGTTGATTTGTGTTGCATAAATAAAAGTTGGTTGCATAAATTATATTTCTTTTTCATTAAATCCACAAATGTGGAAGACTGCTTTTTTATTTTGTATTTCGAGTTCACTGGGATATATCGAATCGATTTATGAATGAAATTTGATATTGTTAAATATGTAGAACGTCGTCGATGTATCTAAATGTTGAGGTGAAGGTCGCAGCAAGAAACTTTTTCTCTTGTACATATAGAAGCTTCTGAATAAATTTTTCACCATAAGAATATTAAAACGGGTCAGCTAATAAAGGAGCACAATTTGTGATTGTTGGACGACGTGATCTCCGAAGACTAAATATATATTGTCAATGAGGAATTCTAGAATTTTTAAAATATCAGCAGCAAAGTAATTACGCGCAGAATAAGAAATAGTTTTAGCACAGAATTTTATTGAATGACAGGTGGCCTTCGTGGCCGAGCGGTTAGAGCATCGCACTCAAAATCACAAGGCCGCTCACCTCTAGTCGGAGTGGGTTTGATTCTTGCCTCGCGCCGATATATGTGAGAATTTGCCAGTTTACTTTCGGAACGTCGGTGGTCTCTTCCCTGGTACATTGAATCTTGGTTCTTTCCTCCACCAATAAAAACTGTTGAGAGTGGCGGAAAACAACAAACAATCAATTATTGAATGACGGATAACAAGATAGAAATATTTCCAAATTCCACTTTTACCGAAGAAGCAGCTGTCAAAAAGCCCAGTCCTCTTTAATTCATCGTAAGGAATGGTGGAGTTAAGTGTTGAAAATATACATTCTGATGCTATTGATTTTAGAAAAGTATTTTGACTTTAAATTTACTGAAAGTTTTTATGAATTTTTAAGAATCCAAATTTGATTTAAACCACTTTTAGTGTATGTTGTGCACAATCTGTCTTAAGTTTCTCCTTCACAGCAGTTAATATTTTTGTGAGGCTTAGTGATGGATCATGAAAGGTGTCATTCTTTATAATGGCTTTGTGAAGTTATATAATCCATTATAAGTATAGTATCTAAAATTCATTCGTCTTATATTCTTGTCCATTTTGACAAAGTGTCGATGTCTTCCACTTCATATGATTGATTGATTGATTATACTATTTAATGTCCTGCTCGAGAATTTTTCACTCATATGGAGACGTCACCATCGCCGGTGAAGGGCTGAACAATTTAGGCCTATGCTCCGCGCTTATGGCCTTTGAGCAGGGAGTGATCTTTGTCGTGTAACACCTTCTGTGACACGGGGCATCGGTTTTTGAGGCCTCATCCGAAGAACCGCCCCATTTAGACGCCTCTTGTGGGAAGAAAGGATTTAATCGGATATACGAATGATTATACCTTAATCTTTATTTGGACCAATTAGAGCCTAATTATCACATATATATCAAATACAGGCCTGGAACAATACACTTACATTTCTAGGGCAATACCCGATGACCTTGTTTTTAAATTCCCTCTAACAATCACCCCAAAGCACTCAATAAATTGAATTCACTCGACGTACTTTTATATTAAAACACACACAATCGGGGGGGGGGGGAGTGTACCCATTGACCTTGTTTTAACCCCTCCCCCCCCAAAAAAAAAGATAGAGAGAAAAAAAACAAGCAATAAATTGAATTCACTCGTCGAAGTTTTATATCCAAACATAAACAGGGGGGGGGGGGGGGGGGGGGGGGGGGGTTATTTCCACTTTTTAAAAAAAATTGTCTTTAAAAACCAACTATATGCTTAGATAATGGTTTCTGACGAATATATTCTTTTTTGATTCTTTTATTCGACAATGCTTAAATCATGCAGTACCTATCAATATATAAATTATTTATCAAATTCTTGTCTGGCATCGAAGTTTAAGCTTGCTATAGAAAAAATAATACACACTCTAGACTTGTCCTTCAGCGACACTGAGTTTATTATCAACTCATATACAAAGAGCAACACAATAGAACTGTCTTTCAAGGATACCGAGTTAATTATTAATGCATAACTAGTCCGACTTCTAGGCTGTTGTACTGACCTGCCTTTCAGGGATACCAACTAAACTTTTCTACACAAAGACTAACATACCGGACCTGCCTTTCAGGGATAACGAGTTAATTATCAACGTATAACTAGTCCAACTTCTATGCCACTGTAACCACCTGCCTTATAGGGATACAGACTAAGCTTTCCTACACAAAGAGGCATATACCACACCTGCCTTTTAGGGATACCGAGTTAATTATCAACCATGAATAGTCCGATTCTAGGCTGTTGTACTGACCTGCCTTTCAGGGATACCAATTAAACTTTCCTACACAAAGAGCAATATACCAGACCTGTCTTTCAGGGATACCAAGTTAATAGTCAATGCATAAAACAGTGCGACATTTAACTCCGGAAACCGCAAAGTCCGAACTTTTTGCTACCCTTTATGATAGAGATTTTAAGAACAATCAAAGTGCATATGGTGGGATTTCTTGTAGCATGTCATCATCCAAGGTTGGGCTCACACATCCTTGTAGAATAATAAATATCAACCTCCAAAGACAAAAATCCTATAGGAGAATGGCAGGATTTTCAATCCGGGTATGACCTCCATTATCAGTGATGACGATGCGAAGGCGACGTGACATTGATTGACAAACATTTCGGATGGTCCTTTGAGGAATATTCTGCCATTCCTCCGACAATGCTCTCCTTATTTCTTGCGGATTCTGAGGCTGTGGCTGGCGGCTGCGCACACGTCTCCCCAGCTCGTCCTACAAATGCTTGATTGGATTCAAGAATCATAACTCGAACCAAGAAGTACGAACACATCACTGAAGTATTAATATCTCTTCATTGGTTACCGATTAAATTTCGTACATACTACAAGATCCTTCTCTACACCTTCAAGTCACTACAGAATACATCGCCATCTTACTTGAAGGAACTGGTGACGATCTATGCGCCGTCACGAGCATTGCGCTCTGAGAAGTCAATGCTACTTACGAAACCTCGTGTGCGCACTGAGACATACGGAATTCGTCGGTTTGACCACACAGCAGCGACACTCTGGAACAATCTACCAGACTCGCTGCGATTCCAGAAATCAATTTTTGCATTCAAACGGGACTTAAAAACGTATCTTTTTAAATTAGCATACAGTGTTTAATCATTTTACCTAGACGTATATCAATTCTATTTCATGTATTTTTAACCTTCAGTCATCTTGGTGTCCTTCTGAATCTTTTGTTGTTAATATTACTTTCATTTGTATTCTAGTGCCTGTATAATTGTGTAATTTTAATTGAAGCGTTTTAATCCTTACCATGTTTACTGTATCACAGGCTTTTTGTTAATGTGGTCATGTGATATGATTTTTATCATGTTCAGCGCCTTAGGGTAAATTTATTTTTATATAGAACGCTATATAAATGCATATATTATTATTATTATTATTATTATATTATTCAAGTCTGGAGACATAGCGGGCCAATCAAGGACGTCAGTGGCGTTCGTTTGAAAAAGTTTTGTGTCAATCTTGCCGTACGTGCGCGCGCATTATCCTGTTAGTAAATGAACCCATTTCCTTGCCTATGCTGCTGCACTAATGGTGCTAAAACAGGCTGCAGATTTTCGTCCACATACCTCCTAGCAGTGAGGGTTCCATTTAAAACGACCAGTTGTGACCGGAAATTGTGGTTAATCGCACCCCTGACCATGACGCCCCCTTCCAAACCTGTCGCGATCGAAGACACAATTGTCTGCAAAACATTCATGTAAACGACGGTAAACTCGACATATGCCGTCTGTGTTGCTAACGTTAAATCTGGGCTCATCTGAGAACACAACATGTGACCAATTTTGACGTTGAGTCAGATGCTGCCTTGCCCATTGCAATCTGTACCGTCGGTGATGCGGTTTAAGCTGTAGCCCCTTATAAGGTCTTCTGCAGCGGAACCCATGGCGCCTCAAATTCTGGAAACGATTCTAGGATGAATAGGTCTTCCATGACGTCCAATAATTTCTCTCGCCGTGGTCGCAGCGGCCGTAAACCTATTGCGCAGATGACGTTGCCGTATGAACGCTTGTTGCCGTGGTGTTCTCACAAACGGTTGACCAGGTCTTGGGCGATCATTTAGGAATCCTGTCTGATGGAATCGTGACAACAATCGGCTAACTGTACAAGGATGGACATTAAAACGCCTTGCAACCTCACGTTGACTAACGCCTTCTTGCAGCATACCAAGTGCCAGATTGCGCATTTCGTTGCTTAGTCTTGGTTTTGAATTTTTTCTGTTAGTGGTGTCTATGCTTTCACCAACAAAGTTGTTTTATCGCGAAAAACTCATCTATTACCTTTTCACGTGTTTGAAAAAAAGCCTTGAAAATTTCGCGCGATGCTACTCACAACGCGCAAACAATGAACACAGGTAAATCAAGAGATGGGTTTTAAAAATCAATATGATGTATGTTGGATAAATTTTGCAATAAAAGTTTTATAAGTAATGTTTTCAATGAATCAATAAAAAAAAAAAGACTCTGGGTATCTTGAATTAACGACGTGACCGACCATGAAAAAACAGAAATATAAAGCTTTCTAATAAGAAAAAATTCTGGAAAACTGTGTCGCATACCATGTCAAAATCGCAGATGCGCGCCGTCTCCAGGATAATGCAGGGACTTTGCATTTAATGAATTAAATATAAAAATGATAAACATATAAAAGTGTATGACAATTATATGTATCAAATACAAAATTTTGTGTTTCATTGTCAGAAGACGGGCTAGAACTGATAGCTCTTGTCAAATGAGCACCCTTCGGTAACAACCAAAAAAAAAAAAAAAAAAAAAAAAAAAAAAATATCACCACGTGACTCATAAGTACAACTCATTTCATAAACCCAATTTTGTTGGAGTAGTTATTTTTTTTATGTTATCATTAGCAATATAAAGAAATACATCATAAAGTCAATTTTCCTCTGTATAATCTTGAAATGTCAGAAAAAATTCCGCAAAATCGCTATGCCATGCATGTATATTTCCTCCAGATGATTCAGTCCCATCATATGTATCATACCAACTCAGGTACACGTACAAAAGGTACAGAAGAGAGAAAACAGTGAGGATGTAGATATATCCTTTCTCTTTTATCCAGCGCCATGCGTTTTTCACCATGATAAATCTAAAACTTTATCATCAGGATACCAGCAACATTGGTGGATCGTTTTAATCGCAATGTATTGAAATCTACAAAATGAAAAGTTACTTAAGAAATTGTGTAAAACATGAGATAAAACAATATTTTATGTATAATTTTCTTGTATGGATTTGGGAATACCCGTCTGTACATGTATCTATGTAGTTGTTTGTCTGTTATTCATCTCTCTGTCTTTATTCCATTGTCATTGAAAGCAAAAACTTTTTAACTTGCTTAGATGGTCGACTAGTCTAGAGCGTCAGTCATGCGTTGCGAGGAGATTTGGTTCCGCAACAATCTCATATATATACCTCTGTCAACGTCTCGAGGGTTTTTCAAGATTCTTGTAAAACGTTTTTTTCCTTTTTTTGTTTTGTTTCTGTTAATGTTTATGTGTTTTTTTTGTTTGTTTTTTTTTTGTTTTTTTTTTACAGTTTTAAAAGAATCTTGAAAAACCTTCAAATATAGTTTCAACTTTCCGTTGCAATAACATACGTAAATAACTCAATATCAAGCAGATATCAAGTCTTTCTGTGACACAAGAAGCATTCAATCATGTTGAAACGCGAATATTGTTCAGTTGTTTATACAGGTAGATATGCATTGCAATTTGAAATAAAAACTACAATACATGTAAGTTGCTTGCCTGATGTTTTCCTGATATTTCATAAACTAGTTCTTAGTTTTATTTTGATCAGTCGTGAAAAAGTGGATAACACTGCTGAATTCAAGACGTTGACAAAGGTACATGTACACGATATGTGTAAGGAACGATAACTCTGGGTAAAGATTTGGGCTGGGGCTGAAGTGGGTATTCCTCTACCGTATAATTGATTGATTGATTGTTTATTGTTTTCCGCCACACTCATCAATTTTTCAGTTATCTGGTGGCGTCCAGTTTTTATTGGTGGAGGAGAGAACCCAGATACCCGGAAAGAGACCACCGACCTTCCGAAAGTAGACTGGTAAATATTTTCGCATATATCGGCGCGAGCGAGAACCGAACCCGCGCTGACTAGGGGTGAGAGGCCTTCTCATTTGAGATGCTCTAACCACTCGTCTACGGAGGCCCCTATAGACACTATAAAATGTCCAATACTTCTTCACTTACACCATTTATGAAATATATCAAATGTAGTCTGTAACATGTAGTATGATCCTCCTAAAGTCAAACAGTTTTTTTAAAATCTTCTTTCTAAGGGGGGGGGGGGGGGGGGGGGGGGGGCGTCCGTGGCCGAGTGGTTAGAGCATCGGGCTCAAAATCGCAAAGCCTCTCACCTCTGTCGGAGCGTGTTCGAATCTCGGTCTCGGCGTTATGTGAGCAAGTTTGCCAGTTTACTTGCGGAAGGTCGGTGGTCTCTTCCCAGGTACATTGTATCTGGGTTCTCTCCTCCACCAACAAAAGAAAAACTGGACGCCACCAGATAACTGAAAAATTGTTGAGTGTGGCGGAAAGCAATAAATAATCAAATCAAATCTTCGCCGAAATTGAGAGTTGGTTATGTGCTTCTAGTACGTGGAAGTTTGGTTGCAGGGACTGTGAAACGCAAGGGGTATCAGGATATCCATATAATATGAATTTCTTTGTATGAAATATATTTATAAAGAAACTGTTTAAAACCAATTTGATTATCATTTTCTTGAAAGAACCAGAATTAATCTTATAATGACAAGTTTGGTACGAAATAAATAGGAAAAATTACATTTGATCCACAGCTATACATATATGTGAATAATCGGTCGAAATTCGATTAATATACAAAATTCCATTCTCTCCAATAAAATTTAAAATCATATACTCCTAAAAAGGATTGTGACGCAATGTAACCGTATGACGCCGTGGATTTAAACAAAAATTGTTATAATTCGAATGCGAAAATTGGACAAAATTTTATAAAATGATAAATCACATCAACATGCGCGATATTGATACACGTACGGTTCGCCGTAGATTTCAATTTGGGGTCATGGAGAAAGACAAGCGACATTGAAAAAGATCACCCATCAAAGATTGTTACAGATAATTGTTAGAATATAATCTGTATGTACTATTGGAAGGGGTCACTCCAATGATTGTCAACAACTCTAAGTTGACAATTGTTTGTACGGACCGACAACCTCCAATAGTGCACTGTTACATATTCCAGATACTTCCGCTTTTAAACAAATAAAATTCCTCACAATGAGACGCAGTTAAAACTTACCTGTAGGTAACAAAACTGAAAAATTGTAGCAAAATAAACCTCGATGTAAGGAATCCTCATTGATTTTGATAGGTCTCAAATCCAGAATAAAAGTATGTGATCCACCTACATGGATACGTTTGTGTAAGATAACTCCAGGATACTTGCAAACTATCAGTCAAGCACAGGTGACACACAGGTAAAATGCTATAAATGTTTAATACGCGTCTCATAAATCGTAAACTTAGCTAAACATGCATTCGATTGCTACAGTCAGTCTTCAAGTCAAGAATTGTTTGAAACGAGAAGAGTGCCCAGCAATCATTTGATATTAAGCAGGAGGAAAATCTCCCATGAAATGAGCTTAAAGGAAATAATTTCTATATGTTAAGTCCATGATGTTCACCGTTTGCATATGAGATATTTGAAAATTCGCAGTGAATTCTTGAAAGTAATAGATATGACCAACAGAGTCTTCGTCAGTAGCTATATAAGCCACCAGCCAACGAAATTTCAAAATTCTAATATCACCGGGGCTTAGGAATATACACACAATTGAAATATGATATTTTAACAACGTTTTAAGTTTTTCCTAATTCATTTGTTTGAAGATTTCAGTATATTTGTATTTCAAGGTATGAATGAAATATATCATTTTGAAATACATACATTAAAATATAGCCTTAATTATTCGCAGTCCGATATTTACGACCGAGTGACTCCTTTTGCCTATGAATCTGGGTGGAACGGACAACGTTCGTCTTACTCCGAGTCAGCTCTGCTGGTAAAAGGAATACTGCTACTATTTAGCAGGCATGATTCTCCCGTTTCATTCCGTACAATATAGGAAAGCATACCACATTTATAGAAAGGTAATCTGACAAATTCTTCGGAAAAGTAAAGTTTCATGACTGTATTAGATGTTGTCTTGTAATTTTATGAGTTTTAGTAGATGCCTTGGCTTTCATATGTACAGACATGTAAAAGTCACCAGACAGTTTGTATCACATTACCCTCAGATTACACTTTGTAGCTAAATAATACAAAGTGAGTTTCGTCACATTTTTAGTCATAAATTGGATTTTAATGTACACTAACATGCTTGATGCATCGTTCAGGGTAGAGTTGCATTTTTGGTTAGAAAATCGCTTATGTATGAAGTAAAAGAAATTGAAGTTGACTCAAAAAGGGTTATTGGACTGAAACTGAGATGCAGTAACGAAAATGTGTATATATTTTTGGTGTATATTTACCTGCGGATAGTAACATAGATTCTTATACTGCTGAACTCAAATTGTCAAACGTTTGTACAATTATTACAAGGAATATGGCTAGGTCATAATAGCAGGTGATCTTAACAGTAGTTATATTTAGATATATCGACGACGTTTTGTCTATTAACAATGATCATTTTCATTCATATGTCGATTCGATATATCCCAGTGAACTTGAAATTAAAGACACCACGGAATCTACCACTTCCTCGTACTTAGATATTTTACTGAAAATAGATGCCGGCGTCAAACTAACAACTCAACTTTATGACAAACGGGATGATTTAAATTTCTCCATCGTCACCTGCATATGGTGTTTATATCTCCCAACTGACTGGATACGCAAGAGCTTGTTCTGCATATGATCAGTTTTTAAATCGAGGCAGGCTACTGACAAGGAAGTTGACGTTATAGGGGTTTGTACAGTCTCGTCTAAAGTCAGCATTTCGCAAAATTTATGATCGTTATAACGATCTAGTTTGCTAGTACAACTTACCATTAAGTCAAATGCTGTCTGATGTGTTTCATACCAAATGTTAGACCGTTCTAGACACACTGATTCTGACTGCGGATTTCTCCGTTTACCTGATCGCATTATAGGGCTCACGGCGGGTGTGACCGATCGACAAGGGATGCTTACACCTCCTAGACACCTGATCCCACCTCTGGTATGACCAGGGGTCCGTGTTTGCCCATCTCTCTGATTTGTATTTTCTATAGGAATTACGAGGTTGAATACTGTTAGTTATCTTGGCCTTTTCATGCATGATATGTTTTCTGACTTTGTAATCCGCTGTGGTATCAGTATACCTACTGTCATTTGGATATTTGTGGTGAAAACTATACTTTTATTCCAAAACTCACAATGTTAGATTATATATTGTTTAGTCAATGTTTAACAAACAAACTTGCGTTGTACAAAGTACACGAGGAAGGTTCTTTATTAATTACATCTGATCACTAACCTGTATTAGCTGAACTAGAATTTCATCACACAAATCATTTTTAGCACACCCTGACCAGCAACTACCGGCATGGCAATAGGCAACTTCAGATAATATTGCACCATATAGGACTCGTCTCGATGCTAGTTTAGGGAAACTACTAACGCGTAAAATTCAGTCTGACTCTGATACTAATAAGTTCTTTGGCGATCTTGTCCATATTCTTTTAGACGCTGCAGCATGTACTATACCTCATTTTAACTCGCATACGCGTCCTGGTGGACAAAAAAGTAAAAGGACCTTCATACAAACGAGAAGAGACTACGAAGCTTTTGGATGTCAGATGAAAGACCCAGGGGAATGATTCACGAATCATACCGTAACTATAAACGCGCTAAAAGGCAATTCCGGATCGCCCTGGACATGGAATACGAACGTCATATGAAAGACGTTTATCATGACCTGGACTCGGCAGCCGAATGTGATATACGTCTTTTCTGGAAGCTCGTGAAATAAAATAAAAGAACAACACGTACGTATCCAGAAGTCCATGGAGATAACGGAACTGTCTACAACGACCCCGAAGGTTTGCAGAGGCATTCGCCAAACATTATGACCATATATACACTCCATCTGAAAATAACACATTTGATGAACAATTTCGTCAGGACATTGAAAATAATTACAAACAAATAAGCGAACATTGTTCCAAAACATATGGTTTCATTCCAGGTGGACTAGTTACTTCTGACGACATATCCCCGGTGATTAACAAACTAAAAGGAAGGAAAGCCCTAGGCCCGGATCGAATTACATATGAACATTATCTTCGGCGGAGATGAGTAATATCATGCATTATCAAACTATCTAACTCAATCATATTACTAGGCAAAATACCATCCGTTTGGAAACTGGGACTTATTGTTCCCTTATATAAAGGAGGAGACAAACTTAAAACATCGCCTAATAGTTACAGATCGGTTGCCTTGTTGGCATGCTTTCTTAAATTTTTTGAAAGTGTTTTCAATAACAGAATTTCAAAGTTTGTTCTTCATAATCAATGCTTTCCTAATTAACAACAACAGAGATTTCAAGAAAAGCTTGGTTGCTGAACTGCATCTTTCAATTTACAAGAAACAATTAATCACAATTTAGAATAAGAGAGTAATGTATATGTAAGTTTTTAGATAGCTCAAAAGCATTTGATACTGCTTGGAGGCATGGTCTATTCTACAAACTGCACAAATTAGGTGTTAAAGGTAAATGTTGGACAATTATCAACGATTGCCATGTCAATACTTCTAGCTCAGATGTTGTACACCAAACACAGTCATGATGATTTAATGTGCCATAGGGTGTACGCCAAGGTGGTATGTTGTCCTCATTTTTGTACTTAGTATTTATTAATGAATTAATTGATATTTAAGAACAATGTTCTACGTGTACAAAACTACTCAATATTACAAATAATTGTCCCACACTGACAGATGACATTTCCTTAATAGGTTTAACACCAATATCTTTACAAAATATGTTAAACAACGCATAGGCTTATTAAAAAAATGGCAATTGAAATTCAACACTAGCAAATCCTATATTCTGCAGTTACGGTCAAAAGGCAGATTAATCAAGACTACACATGGTCTTTTGGTGAAATCCCTATACCCTATATGAACTCACACACTCACATAGGCATAACTATGAATAACAAAAGGCTCAGACCACATAAAGACCACATAAAGACTCCCAGTAGGAAAGGGAAAAACTCATTCTACGCTCTCACAGATATTGGTTCTCCATATCTTAACCCTTTGACCTTGGCCAAACTATACAAGTCCGTTGTCTTAGCATCTGTTTTGTACGGTTGCGAACTTTTGAATAACATGTCTGCTGCTGATTGTCAATGTCTCCGAGTATTTCAACACTCCATTTGTAAATCGGCACAGAATCTTCCGATCCAAACAAGATCTGATATGTGCGCGAGTCTTTTCAACGTTCTTCCAATTTAAGAGGGAATAGATGCTCGAAAACTCCTATTTTATGGACGACGGATGTCCCTTCAGACCCTCCCAAAGCAAATTTTCTTAATTAGACTATTTTCATATTTAGAGGCACTAACAGATAATCAAGGAGGATTGAATAACGTTCTCCAACTCCTGAATACCTATAACCTCCTTGACTATCTACATCAGTGGAATAGAGAATGGTTCTTTTCCTTCCAAACTATCTTGGAAAAATATTGTGAGATCTGCAACAGAATCCAACAGAATCCATAGAAATATGCGATATCACCGAATGTCTAATGACTTAGACTTTTCACAATTTCTTGGAGTATTCAATCGACGCAATCCCTCATCATTCTGGCAAACACCCAAAAATGGTTTCGAAATCCGACTGTGCAAAATCATCTGCAAACTTATTACTGATCGTTGTCAAGGTTCTCTAAATGTTTGTTAATTTTGTGGTGCATCTTTCCTTAACCATTTATACATGTTGTTTGTTCTTGCTCAATAACCGTCGATATTCGAGACAACTGGTGGAACGACATCACAAACAACTATCACATTGATCTCCCTGCAGAACTATATGGCCTTACAAATGACGATCTTTCCGTATCCTCCTGGGTCGAATACCGAACACAAATTTAGACACATATGAGCTTGAAGTTTAACAAATTAAAAACTTCAAATTCATAAGCGACGATGCAGTCAAGTATCACCGCTACATGCGTCATCTGCTAGTCAGGAATAAATAATCACCCAACCACTCTCACTCATCTGTGTGAGAGTACATGTTCTGTAACTATTCATACAAGTATTGTGTATATCACATTTATTATAATTTACTTTTCTTTGATTCCTCTTTTCATTCTTTTATTTTTTATATGTTTTATATGTAATTAATTCTATTCATATGTCATAATCCCATAATGGGGAAATAAAGAATGAATGAATGAATGACCAGTCTAGAGCGTTGCGATGAAATTTGGTTCCGCAGCAATTTCATATATACCTCTGTCAACGTCTCGAGGGATTTTCAAGATTCCTGTAAAACGTTTTTTTGTTTTTGTTTTGTTTTTGCTTTTTTTTTGTTTTACCGTTTTATAAGAATCTTGAAAACCCCTCAAATCTTTAAAAACCCTCAAATAAAATATAGTTTCAACTTTCCGTTGCAATAACATACGTAAATAACTTAATATCAAGCAGATATCAAGTCTTTCTGTGACACAAGAAACATTCAATCATGTTGAAACGCGAATATTGTTCGATTGTTTATACAGGTAGATATGCATTGCAATTTGAAATAAAAACTACAATACATGCAAGTTGCTTGCCTGATATTTTTCTGATATTTCATAAGCTAGTTCTTAGTTTTATTTTTATCAGTCGTGAAAAAGTGGATAACATTGCTGAATTCAAGACGTTGACAAAGGTACATGTACACGATTTGTGTAAGGAATGATAACTCTGGGTAAAGATTTGGGCTGGGGCGGAAGTGGGTATTCCTCAACAGTTAAATTGATTGATTGATTGTTTATTGTTTTCCGCCACACTCATCAATTTTTCAGTTATCTGGTGGCGTCCAGTTTTTATTGGTGGAGGAGAGAACCCACATACAATGTACCCGGAAAGAGACCACCTATCTTCCGTAAAGTAAACTGGTAAACATTCTCACATATATCGGCGCGAGCGAGAATCGAACCCGCGCCGACTAGAGGTGAGAGTCCTTCTGATTTTGAGCGCGATGCTCTAATCACTCGGAGGGAGGGACCTCCGTGGCCGAGTGGTTAGAGCATCGAGCTCAAAATCACAAAGCCTCTCACCTCTGTCGGCGCGTGTTCGAATCTCGGCCGCGGCGTTATGTGAATAAGTTTGCCAGTTTACTTGCGGAAGGTCGATGGTCTCTTCCCAGGTACATTGTATCTGGGTTCTCTCCTCCACCGACAAAAAATGGACGCCACCAGATAACTGAAAAATTGTTGAGTGTGACGGAAAGCAATAAATAATAATAATAACTAATCACTCGGCCACGGAGGCCCCCATCTACAGTATGAAATATCCAATACTTCTTCACTTGTAATTTTATGAGTTTTAGTAGATGTCCTGGCTTTCATATATACAGACATGTAAAACTTCCCAAACAGTTTGTATCAGATTACCATCAGATTACATTCTGTAGTTAAATAAGGTAAAATGTACACTCATACACTAACATGCATGATGCATCGTTCTGTATACAATAGATTCAAGCCCAAGCCATCATCATATAAAGCAGGCCCAATTAGTCTCCTTTTTTCTGAAATTGACGTATGAATAAAGCGAACCATTGAGAAAATAATTTCTTTATTGAAACTGTTTCGTAGCTCTTTTAAATATAACAAGATTTGTCTATCTGTGACGCAATAGAAAATGTTGATGATGTATGGAGTATGCTGATACTTCGACCCACACATCATGAAAGCTGAAATAACTAGCTGTCTTTACAATAATTATATTATCACAGCGGTTCGACATTTTTTCCTCTTAACTTTTTCTTGAAAACTTGGAGTAAACGTATAAACGGTAGCTCTACTCCCACAGAGAATAATAAACCTATCACATATGACGTCATCAGATGCCCAAGAAACATGTATACCTGAAATAAAAAAAAAATTATTGCATCTCTGTGGCAATATTCAAAATTAATCTGTTTTAAAAAATTATTTTTAATGCACGATATATCTGAATTTTGTGATTGAAAGTTTCTGAAAGAATATTATTTTCATATGTAATTAAAGAAATTTAAATGTATGTAGGAGTAACCATCATAAAAGAAATAAGCATTGCACTTTGTCTTTGACGGAAATCTTTTACTTACCATTTCAAAAGAATTCATATACACCAAGACCTTTTTGTTATAAACGAAAGCCACTATAATAACTGGATGGATTAAATAGACGACATATGACAATCGTGACAGGGGGACAAAGCCTCGCCATGACAGAAACCAGTTTACAATACCTAAATAAAAACATGTGCAATTATTCGGTAACCTTTTCAAAAACGTATTGAATATGTTAATGTACCAGAGAAAAAAATCAGAGTGCATATCATTTTTTAAAATTTGTTATCATGATCAAATCGAATTACATTTAATCCACATACACGTTCATCTATGTCAGGAGAGAAAAAAAAAAACCAAAACAAAACAACCAAACAACACCACCAACAACAAAAATAATAATTTAAAGCAAATAACAAAAAAAAAAAAAAATAATCAAAAGCTGAGATTTCAGAATTTTTTTCTCGTGCAGAAATAGCCATATAAACATTTCCTTGCAGCTTTCAATTATAACATTTCTATATGCTTAAAAACATACCACCATGCTCTGTAGCACAAGCAAAAATCACCCAGGAGAGTGCCAAGGCCCACGCCACGTGGGACATAGCTTCATAAACCTCGGACTGAACTGGTGTCCAAGTGTATCCTCCTTCACGATTCTTCGTGAACGGTGAGAAAGCAAGTGTTATGAAAACTCCAAGAGCAGTTAACCATGCAAGAAGACTGAGGACCTAATAAAGTACCATTGAAAATAGTAAGTACTGCCTTACAGCGAGATGTACATAAAGATTCCAAGCCCTTTACGTTGATTAATACCAATTATATATGCACAAGAGTGAATTAGGAATCTCAAATAATAAAATCTTCAAATAATAAAATCTACATTTACAACTGATATACCCGGTATTACATCTAAAGAAGACAGCGTACGAGGGTTGATTGATATGTTGTGAGCCCCGTATATAAGGATTTGAATTTTGGCGGACATATTGCATTATTCTTCAACATAATCCTCTTCAGTGTCTATACATTTTTGCCGGCGATGTTTAAGGGCCTCAATGCCACTTTTAAAGAAGTCGTTTTCTTGATCGTTCAGAAGGTCTCCCACTGCATGTATGACGTCATCATCTGACTGGAAATAGGTACTGGAAATTGCCATTTTCAGTTTTGGAAATAGACGAAAGTCTGATAGAGCGAGATCAGGCGAATAAGGCGAATGTTCAATCAATTTAAAGCCACAATCGTTAATGGCAACCATGACAATGACAGACTTGTGAACAGAGGCATTGTCCTGGTGGAACAAAACACCTTTATCGAGTTTTCCGCGGCGCTTGAGTTTAATATTTTCCCGTAACTGCCTCAGAGGTGATGCACAGTATGTGCCATTGATTGTTTGTCCCTTTTGGAGATAATCTGCCGTCAGAATACTATCAGCATCCCAGAAAATTGAGGTTATAACCTTTCCAGGTGATGGAACAGTCTTTGTCTTCTTTGGCGGAGGTGAACCAAGGTGCGTCTATTGTTTAGACTGTTGTTTGGCCTCTGTGATGAAAAGATGGACCTACGTTTTATCCATAGTAACAAATCTCTAAAGAAAGTTAGCAGGATCTACCACCAGATGGTTTAGATTAGCACGCGATAAAGTGCGCCAGGTGTGATTCTGATCAACTGTCAGAAGTCTTGGTAGAAAGCTTTCTCATTGCAAGATCCTCCGTCAGAATGGAATGTACTCCTTCCTGTGAAATGCCAGCTGTACTGGCTATCTATTTTTTCTGTAACTCGCCTGTCATGGACTTTATTGACCATTTCTAGGGTTGCAACAGTGACAGGCCTTCCAGTACGGGGGTCGTCCTCAAGGCTCTGCCTGCCACGTTTTAATTACACCACCAACCTTTTTACTGTAGCATATGAAAGGGCATCGTTCCCGAGTTTTGCGACCATATCAGTATGGATATCCTTGGGTGCTAAACCTTTCTTATGCAAATATTGGACCACGGCTCTTTCACCGATTTTATCCATTTTGCAAAAGTCACTTGCTTTGTTTACTTTACAGTGCTACAGGTACCTCGTCCATCTGAACTGTCCAAATGACACCAGTCTTCGGGTACACGGCCTTAAATAGTCGGGAAGTAGTAGGGCTGAAAAAGAACATCGATGCTGACCTCCTTCAATACAAGGCTCACAACATATCAATCCCCCTCATATTCCTAGCCCTTGGGCTGTTTGCAATCCTCATTAAATAAATAAAACATTGAAATCGAATGTAATTAGACATGCATTTAGATATTACCTTGTGAATATAAACCTTTTTCCTGGTATCAAAGATGTCGAATAAGAACCCTAGAAGAATACCAATGCAATAGGCACCGACACGACACCAAGGAGTGATGAAAACATTGTTCCAGTAGTCTCCGCCATCGGACATCATCCTAATGTAAGAGGAAATGACGTAATAGAAATAAGAAATCTCTCATAACTAAACTTCGAACTCCGCGGGGATCCGGGTTGTTAGAATAGACCCTCAGTACCTCTTGCTTGCGGTAAGAGGCGACTAAATGAGGCGGTCTTTCGGATGAGACCGCAAAAACCGAGGCCCCGTGTCACAGCAGGTGTGGCACGTAAAAGATCCCTCCCTGCTCAAAGGCCATAAGCGCCGAGCATAGGCCTAAATTTGAATCCCTTCACCGGCAATGGTGATATCTCTATATCAGTGAAAGATTCTCGAACGGGACGTTAAACAATATTTAATGAATCAATCAATCTAAACTTCGGACATCATCCTAATGTAATAGGAAATGACGTAATAGAAATAAGAAATCTGTCATAACTAAACATCGGACATCATCCTAATGCTAGAGGATTGATTGATTGATTGATTGATTGATTGTTTGTTTTACGTTCTGTCGAGAAGTTTTCACTCATATTGAGATGTCACTAGGTGAAGTACCACAAATTTAGACCTATGCTTAGCGCTCAGGGCCGTAGCAGTGAGGGTTCTTTAACGTGCCAATGCTTACCGTGACATGGGACCTCCGTTTTTAAGGTCATATCAGAAAGACCCGTGATTCTCACTTCTAAATGCCGAGCGTTTGGCGAAGGAGCAATCACTACCTATTTTTCGTCTTAGGTTTGACGCGATCATGGCACGAGCGGGGCTCGAACTCAAGACCTCCCGGTTACGAAGCGAACGCTCTAACCACTGAGCTACCGCGACCGGTGCAGAAATAAGAAATTTCTCATAACTGAACACTATAAAGAACTTGGTTCGGTTGGTGTAATTTGTATATTAGAAATTTGGAAAGTGGTTCCCTAGCTTTGGGTGAATGTAACATAACCCATTCATCTACCGAGTATGAAATATGACGTCACGAAACAAGTTTCATTTTACATTCTAAAATACATACAAAAATAAAGTTTTTATCAATAGATTTTTAGAATACAAGATATGGGTCGGCACGAGTTCACCATTACAGTTTGTAGATAGAAGTTTAATGTTGCAAAATGACACATATAATAAAACCATACATGTTTGAAAATTGTGCTGGTAAAATAATGCGAAGCTATAGTTTCCAAGACACTTGAAAACTTAGGACATTGTGCGGATATTTGAAGAATTTTGAGATATATTCATGATTATCAGAATTAAAATACTATGAGTACGATGTGCAAGATATTCATTGATTTGATTTATTGTGTACATAACATTTAATAGTAGAGTCACTTGAATCCACTTTCGAGGGAATTTTTTGAAAATCTCGCACCTTGTTTCTATAATGAAGATAACTATGAAATCCTGCGTTGTGTTTATGCTCTCTCTCTCTCTCTCTCTCTCTCTCTCTCTCTCTCTCTCTCTCTCTCTCTCTCTCTCTCTCTCTCTCTCTCTCATATGCAAATGGAATTTAGTATAAAATAGTTAAGTTGACGTATGCCGGCGCGATGCGTTACAATTCATATCCTTAATGAAATCTATTTCTTAAATGTAGAAGTCTGAAGTGAATATTACCCTATTTCAGCATTTTTTGACATATCAAGGTGGATAAAACAGTAAATGAAGATTAAAATCAATTAGAGACATATGAGTAATGCAAGAATGAGAGCGTGAGATTTACTATCCATATTTAGGATATCGATTTAGTTCAAGGATGTAATTTTCATTTCAAACCATATCTTTTTTCAATCAAATAATGTAAATATTAAAAATCAAATTGTGAATACTTTTCCAAACATAAAACTTATAATTATACACACACACATTCTCTCTCTCTCTCTCTCTCTCTCTCTCTCTCTCTCTCTCTCTCTCTCTCTCTCTCTCTCTCTCTCTCTCTGATTTCATTCATTTTCACAGGAATTGAAATAAACAGACTATTTAGGACATATTGACTCACGACAAGATATCCCCCGTGTACTTTTTTTCCTTGATCGCCGTCGCCACAACGCTTGCTAGCAGAAGGAGGCACACTATCAATCCCCCAAGGAAAGAAGACCTTAAATTTCAAATATAAAGTTTTACTCTAATATAATGTGATTAAAGCTAAAATAATATGAGGTAGAGAAAAGTATTCTTTTGGAAGATGTACTAGAGGAGAGCGTCGTTATTCTGTTTGATTTAATTTTGACCCAGTTACACTATCATGATTTTTCATCTACAAAGAAAGATTTAGCACCTATATATTACAAAACGTACATCGCCATCTACAGCGCGTTCATGAGAAAATGGATAAATACCATATGAAATGGAAAAGAAAATATTCTTCAAGAAATAATCCTACTGGAAACCGTCAGTTCATGTATATTCAAGATGGAAATTATTAAAAGTATACGTACCATAGATAAAAAATAATGAGTATCGGTGTAATCAAGTAGAACTGCATGATACAAGCCAGAAACCACGACCACGGCATGCACTATAAAAGTTAATGTAAATTGCGAAGAACTGGTAACTCCAAAAAAAACTAATGTTTCTCATCATAGTTGCACATGCATTTATATGAATGTATCGTGACAAAATAGATAGCGGCAAAACCTGTTCAAAGGCCAGAGCTCCTGATGTTCCGACCACATTGTTTATGTACAAGATATGATGCCACCAGTTGTCTTTACATTTATCGGCAACAGCGATAGAATTGGGATATAGAGGACCATCACCGACATAATGGTACAAATAGGTATAAGTCAGCAGTATGATGATGTAAACAGGAGTGATTCTGAAAGTAAAGAATGCGAAATTTTATTCGTTAATTAGAAATGTCTTAAACAAATCTAAATGTTGGTTCACATATATTTCTTTTTTTTTTCTCTCTAGCCATCAACAAACGGAGATGTTTGTCAATATATAATATCGGATTTTTCCTGCAATGTATCAAATGTATCGATATTAAATACCTGATATATCTGCTGGAGTAGAATCCCAAGATGGACTGCCACTTTAGTTTCCCATGATGTAGACATTTGCGAAGAAAGTGATAGGTGATTAGAAAACCGCTACAATGTCAGAAGGAATCTACGTCACCAATTGAAATGGAAACTGTGTACATTAAATGGTTGAAGTAAAGATGTAATTTTTCTGTATATCAGAAATATTCAAATTGTGGATACCCTAGAATCAAACCAAACAAAGCATAAAACAAACAAATAATGACAATAATAAACCCCAGAAATAAAAACAAACCCAAAACAAACACAAGCAAAACAAAAGGTACGAGAGTCACATCGCTCACCTGAGCCACACTGGCCCTTCCGTTGTTCAAATCTTTTTATTTTTTTAAGGACTTTTTCAATCTTTATTCCCATGAATAATTTAAACTCATATTGTGGACCAGCCTAGCAAAAGGTCATAACATAACACTAAACATGAATTCACACAATATGGGGATGAATCAACATCAATATAGTTAACAATACCTTGCTACACGTATTTTGGAGGAGACCAAGGTCATGGATCATGGTATGAAATCAAAGATCTTGCCATAATAAATCTATATGAAATATGAAAGCGCTATCTTACATAGTTCAGAAGATATTGAATAGATCGTTTCTTTAAGAGTAGATCCAAAGTCAAGGTCACAATGCCAAACGCCATGGTATCTCAAGGTCTTGTCATAAAAAAATCTATATACAAAATATATAAAGCTTTTCCTTAAATAAATCGGGAGATATTTAATAGGTTATTTTCTTAAAAGTAGGTCAAACTCCACGGTCAAGATCACATGGTCAAATGCCATTATATTACAAGGTCTTGCCATAAAGATCTATACACAAAATATGAAAACTTTTCCTTAAATTATTCAGGAGAAATTTAATAGGTTATTTTCTTAAAAGTAGTTCAGACTCAATGGTCAAGGTCACAGGGTAAATGATCATGGTACAAAATGAAAGGTTTTGCCATAAGAAATCCATATACAAAATATGAAAGATCTAACTTAAATAGTTCAGTAGATATTGAATAGGACTAGTTATTTTCTTAAAAGTAGGTCAAACTCCAAGGACAAGGTCACAAGATCAAATAGAATGGTATTAATTGATTGATTGTTGTTTTCCTCCACACTCAACAATTTTTCAGTTATCTGGTGTCGTCCAGTTTTTATTGGTGGAGGAGAGAACCCAGATTCAATGTACCCGGGAAGAGATCACCAACCTTCCGAAAGTAAACTGGCAAACTTTCTCACATATATCGGCGCGAGGGAGAATCGAACCCGCGCTGACTAGGGGGGAGAGGTCTTCTGATTTTGAGCGCAATGCTCTAACCACTCGGCCACGGAGGCCCCCATTATTACATGAAAGGCCTTGATATAAGGAATCTATATAAAAATATGAAAGCTCGAGACTACCTTTAACAATTCAGGAGATATTTAATAGGTTACAGTTTCTTAAAAGTAAGTCAAACCGCCAAGGTATAGGTAACAAGGTTAGAATTTAATACAAAAGAAAAAGGTTTTGTCACAAGGAATGCATATATGAAATACAAGAGTCCTGGCGCTACTATTCAAAAGACATGATTTAGGTTAAAACTGTGTTGAGGTAAACTCCAAGGTCAAGAATCACAAGGTTAAAGATCATGTATGAAATGTAAGGTCTTACTATAAGGAATATATACGTAAACTATGAAAGTCCTACTTTAAAGAGTTCAGAAGATATTAAATAAGTAAAGTTTTCTTTAAAGTAGATCAAACTCGAAGGTCAAGGTCATAAGGCTAACAATGTTGGCTCCAAAGAAAAGGTCTTGTTAGAAGGAACGTGTATATGAAATATGAGAGCACTATCACTTACCATTCGGGGCCCCTGAATTGAACAAACATCAATTTGAACTAACCGAAGATACTAGCATATCAGTATAACTATTCTGGACCTGTTGTTGTTCAGATGAAGATTTTTAAAGATATATATTTCTCTATAAATTCACATGTAAAACTTTGATCTCCCTTTGTGGCCCACCCTACTTCAGGGGACCACAATTTTGACAAAACTGAATCTGCACTACCTAGGGATGTTTGCATATTACAATGTAACGATGAATCATCAACCTGTTGTCCTTGAAACGAATATTATTAAATATTTTCCTAATATCCGCATGTAGAACTTTGATCGCTATTGTGGCCTCATCCTACCCCCGGGAACTATGTTTTGAACAAACTTGCATCTACTCTATGGCAGGAGGATTTCATGTAAATGTCACCTTTTCTGGCCCACTGGTTCTTGAGAAGGTTTTTAATCCCCCCCCCCCCCCCCCAATCTATCGGCATGTAAAACTTTGATCTCCTATTATGTTGCCCTATCCTACCCCCTGGGGACCATGATTTGAACAAACTTGAATTTACTTTATATCAGAAAACTTTCCTGTAAACTTGAATTTTTCTGGCCTGGTGGTTTTTAAATGATTGCACTCTATTATTGCCTATTCTTGATTATCTCCCCTTTTGACGGGGATATGGCCCATCATTTGAACAAACTTCACCGAAGGCTGATTTGTGTTGATTGAAATTGATCCATTGCTTCTGGAGAAGATGAAAATGTGAACAGTTTACAGACGACAGCCAAAGTTCAAGGTGAGTTAAGACGCTACTCACAGTGCATCACATCCTTCCTTGTATTAGAAAATGGCATTATGAAATAATGTTTTAATAAACAACATACCGACCATTGAATAAATTATTGATCAATTCATCAAATTTGAAAATATTAAGTATATTTATTTATATGTACTTCGTGATTAGTGATTATTATATTCAGTTGTTGCTTCATCATAAATCTTGAGTGATTTCAAATAGGTAAACATAATTATCATTTCCATATACCTGATGACGAAAAATGAGTCAACAGCAAAAGGTGCGGAATAAACTGCTTGGAAAGCGAAATTCTTCAACAGGCCCACGCCTTCCAACAAGTTGCCTGTCACAGTACAATAATACAACTGGAGTATCAATGCGTTTCCAAAACTGTCTGCTAACATTTTTTTTTTATATTACTGAAGAAGTAGTTAGTGTACATGATTTGAAAGAAAATAACACAAGACTTATCAAAACGTGTAAAAATGAAACCATCATTGTGATGATATAATTCATAAGAATAAAAACATCTCAAATTATCACATAATAATCAACGATCGCTAATTCCTGCTAGTACTTTCGCCTTACGGCTCTTCGGACAGTTTGTCTTCAACTTTTCATAGTTACGTAACATGTAACTATATTACAAACTGTCCGAAGAGCCGTGAGGCGACAGTGCTAGCAGGAACTGATCATTGATTATTATGTTTGCCGATTTCTTAATCATTTTTTTTTTTTTTTTTTTACATTTTACATACACACGCGCGCGCGACGCGAACGATCGGGGCCCAGTTGCACAACAGTCAGTTAATTTTAACTGACTGTTAACGTAATATAAAACATAAACGGTACAAATTCTGATGCACCAGATGCGCATTTCAACAGATAATGTCTTTTCAGTGATGCTCAAGTCAAAAATGTTGGAAATCCGAAATAAGAACAAACTTGGAAGAGCTGAAAAAACCAAAAAAACCAAATAGTGGAGCCAAATATAAGAGTTAATAGCAAGTTAACTGTCAGTAAAAATTAACTAAACTTCGCACAACTGGATCCAGATTGTCAACAAATATATGGAGTGACCTGTCCATTCCTCAAGACGACCGAAAATCTTGACATATACAAATAGCTACCACCATATCGTACATGTTTATTGTTTTCGGCTTGCTATTCAATGTGTTTTCTAGGTAGCAAATTAGGATACATAGAATGGCAGGACACAACCAACCACGAGCAATAGTAGCCAAATTTAACAACTTTAAACAGAGACAAGACGTGAAGTTCAAATCCAGTCAACTAAAGGGCACTAAGTACTACATAAATGAACAGTTTCCCCCAGAGACCAATGAGCAAAGACGATTGCTGATCAACATCGCAAAAGAAAAACAGCGGCAAGGACACACAACGCACCTAGTCTACAACAAGCTGTGCGTGGATGGCACCTCATACAAACCACCTACCTACCCACGGTCCCAGGGACAAACTAAATAGGATACAACGGGATAGGACAATCCTTGCGAATCGCCGCATGGAATGTCAATAGAAACCTACTACAAAAGATATGTGATCGTGACGTTTGTACAATCATAGCAGACTATGACATAATATTACTATCGGAATGCTGGATTCGACCTGGAATTGCGTTAAGGTGCGATCTTCTATGTAACACATTTGAATATAAATGCTTTCCTAGACTGAAGGGTAATGGCGGCGGTCAGGTACCGTTATATAGAAAAACACTAGGTAAGGCTGTATCTGTTGTCAAATGTGTTGAAGATACTCTTATATGGTTGAAAATTGAAGAACGGGATCACCCTAATATATACATTTGTTTTGGGTATATACCCCACGATCATAATGTTTACTACACAAAGTATGATAGCGATTTATTCGATTGTATTTTGAAAGACATGTCGTTTTTTTTTTTACACAGAACAGTACTGTTATTGTTGCCGGTGATTTAAATAGTAGGGTAGGAAACCTACCCGATTATATTGAAGAAGATTCTCTTGCTACACCTGTGTATGATATGTTGTCAAATGTTATTGACTACAACTCTGATGTAATCGTGCCATGTCGTGTCTCGGAAGATACAAAAGTTAATAGTTTTGGTAGAAAACTTTTACAGCTTGTAAATCAACAGGGCTAAGAATAAGTAACGGTAGAAAACCAGGTGATGAAAATGGTAAGTTTACTTTCTACAATCACTTAGGTGTCAGTGTTATAGATTACGTCCTAGTTGAAAAAGAGCATTTTGATATTGTTACTAAGCTTCGTGGGGGCGAGTTTAATGAGTGGTCAGACCATGCTCCAGTGGAATTTACCTTGAAATGTACAAGCATTAGATCACCTAACCACAATGATGTAACATTGAGTAGGCCAAAAACACAGAAGTACATGTGGAATGAGGAGCACAAGGAGCAGATGAAGTGTGACCTTAGTGAAAAAGTCAATGATCTATATAATGTAATTGATTCAATACAATCGTCTACTTTAACACTAGATCAAGGCATTGATCTGTGTAACACGATATTGAATAGTGTTTTTCAACCTTATTCCAAAAGCGTCAATAGTTTTAAGGGTGTTTTACCAACAGGTATAAGTCTTATCAGTAAGAATAAACCCTGGTTTGATGATAGATGCAAACAATTTTATAACTTTTTACGTGTTTTTAACATAGAGCGAAGCCCAGAAAATAGATGTAATCTCGTTGATGCTAAAGGTGACTACAAGCGTTACGAACGTCAGTCCAGACGAAAATAAGTCTGTTACGTAAAATCAACCCGAAACAGTTCCACAAAGCTTTAGTAAGAAATCTCGCTCTCCGATTTATGTCTTAATAACTTCTTTGAACACTTCAAATCTGTTTGTAGCAACAACGTAGAGAATAATGGTACATGTACCAATATGGATCAGACTTATAGCTGCGTTTTTGAAGAGCTAGAGGTTCCAATTTCATGTGATGAAGTTAGAAATGTACTAAAAAAATTGAAAGCTGGTAAATCGCCAGGTATTGATAATCTCTTGTATGAATACTTCTGCAAATTTTGTGATATTTTTACTCCATTGGTGTCTCGTTTATTCAATGTAATTTTTGATCTTGATACATTTCCAACACATTGGTCTGAAGGAATCATTTTCCCATCATTTAAGAAAGGGGATACTAACGACATCAATAACTACAGAGGTATCACCCTGGTGAGTTGTTTATCAAAAATATTTACTTCTGTTTTAAACAATAGATTATTAAGATGGAGTGAAGAAAATGATTCTGTGTCAGATGCCCAGTTTGGTATTAAACCTGGTTTTGGTACGACAGATGCTATATTTGCATTACAACGTGTTATTAGTAGAACATTATCACATAAAAATAAGTTATACTGCTGTTTTGCCGATTACAAAGAAGCTTTCGATAATGTAAATCAACAAACTATTTTTGAAACTAACTCGCTATGGTATTACTGGTAAACTACTTACCATTATCAAATCATTGTATGGTAATCTAAAATCATGTGTAAGATTTCATTCTGAATTTTCGAATTTTTTCTTTTGTACGAATGGATTGATGCAAGGAGAGGGATTGTCGCCCATTTTGTTCTCCTTCTATGTAAATGATTTTGAAAATGCATTTATTAATAACTTATGTGAAGATGTTTATTTTCAAAATATAGCCCTGTTTTTACTAATGTACGCTGATGATACTGTACTATTTTCTGAATCAGCTGCAGGTTTACAAAACATGTTAAATAATTTATCTGTATACCGTTATGATTGGGATCTCAAGGTTAACATTAAATAAACAAAGGTTCTTGTATTCCGTAGAGGTGAGAAAATAAGCCCAAACAGTAAATGGTACTATAATGATAGTGAAATAGAAGTTGTTGATAGTTTTAACTATCTTGGTCTAACTTTGAACTTTAACGGTAAATTTACAAAATCGCAGTCCATTATTGCTGAGCAAAGTAGAAAATGTATGTATCATATACTACGAATTTGCAATAATCTGTCACTCAATATAGAATCTAAGCTTTATGTCTTCGATACCTGTGTATCAAGTGTACTTAACTACGGAAGTGAAATATGGGGTTTCAACCCTGGTTATGATACTGAAAAAGTGCATGTAGATTTTTGTTAGCGAATTTTATATGTGAAGAAGTGTACTCCAAATCACATGGTTTACGGAGAACTTGGTCGAGTTTCGATGTATAATTTACGTATGTTAAAGATTGTTAAATATTGGTTAAAAGTTATCAAAACTAAAAACTGTATTCTTCAAGCCATATATGATGACATGTTGTTTTGCGATCATAAATCTTGCAACTGGCGGTGTCAAATTCAGCATTTATTATTGTCAAAGGGTTTCGGTGATGTATGGTATAAACACTATGCACAAAATGAAGGTTTATTTTTAGAAAGCCTTACACAGCGTTTGAATGACAACTTCATTCAGACACGTAATGAATTTTTTGGTAATTCGTCAAAATGTATTTTGTACAAATACCTAAATGATAATGCTAGCATACAATTTTATTTGACAAAATGTATATCAGGAAAATATGTTAAACTTATAACCAAATTCAGATTATCTGCTCACCAGTTCCGAGTAGAACAAGGTAGATATAATGGCACAGCAAGACAAGATAGATTGTGTGAATTCTGTAATTTAAATGAAATCAAGGACGAATACCATTTTATTTTAATATGTCCATTATACAAAAACCTCAGATCTATATGTATCAAAAAGTATTACTGGTCCCATGCTTCTATGTATAAACTTATACAGCTTTTAACAACGAAAAATAGAAAACAACTTTGTAATTTGGGTAAATTTCTAAACTGTGCTTTGCTTTTGCGTTCTAGTCAAATTCTCAACTGACAATTGCTACGAATTACTTGAATTTATGTATTAATCTATGTTTGTCCATCCTCTAAATATTCATGCCACTCTTTATATATTTATACTGTGTACAACTTCTCTTGTTAAAACATATTCATTTGTTCTGTGCTGATGAGCCATACGGCTTAAGGCCAATAAACAATACAATGCAATAGGACACATCCTATTTATCCATTAAGCTGATCCACCATGAACCACATAAATTGTGGATCAGCTCAATGGACAAATAAGGCGTGTCAATCTCAAGTTAAAATATTGAATAGCAAGCCATAAAAATGTAGTTTGTAGTAAATATATTCGTGCATTCAAAGTAGACGTAGAGCTAGCTTTTTGTGCATTTTTCATTATCTTTTGTTATCTTATGGAACTTATTTGTCCTAATAAAGGATCGGGTCGTTTAAAAAAATTGGTAATCTAATTGTTCGTGTCGTTGGTCATTTTAGTGCTTTATATATATAACTTTTGTTGGACCTCGAGGTGATATGGATCCACTCGGGCTAATGTGACATACACACAATTTCTGAATAATATACGAACAAAGGTCCCGCTTGTGCTATGGCCTCGGTATACCCAAGACTCACCGATAGGCAGCGATTGCTTCTTCGCCAAACACTGGTGACGTCTTAATATAAGTGAAACATTCTCGAGAGGATATAAAACAAATAACAATGGTAACTACTATTCATCTTTCTAATAATCATTTAATATTAGCTATTTGTAATTATGATAATCATTATCTAACCTGTAACAGGTGCGTTAGTTATAGAAAGAGCTTCATACAGAATGGAATCTCCTAAAACTATCCAAGCGAGACTGAAAAATCGTATGCCGTAAACGCAATGGACGGAATCTTTTGGTTGATCAAATGACATCACGTCAGGTACGTTTTGGTACAAGGAAAATGCCTTCGTGAGTTTCTCCATTAAACCTGAAGAAAAATTAAGAAAACTCTTCAATATTATTCCCATTTTTAAAAAAAAAATTATTTGTTTAATTTTTATCATTATTATTTTTTTCTTAGAAACGACTGTTTCCATAACTAGCTAATATCTCCGAATTTTACTGTATGTCAAACGACAAAGCTTTTAAAACTCTTTCATGCATCTACTTTCAATTTCAACCGCTGTAGTAGTATTAAATATCAATTTTGATTTTGTGAAGAGATTTAAAAAATAAATTTCTTTGCTTGAAAATACACAAAGCTTCAGACAGGCATACTTCATGAATCGTGTTCAACTTACAAATACATGAAAGTTGAAGTATGCCGGCATGGAGCGTTGCAGGTCATACCATCAGGTATTTTCAAAAAATAAATTTATTTCCTATATTTACATTATACTTTCATTTCTGTCAGAATCCTAAGCAGTTAAAATAGATGCACTACGTGTATATCTATCAAGCAGTTTTGTATTCATATATGCGCTTTGTTTACATCTAAAGCGCGTTCATGTAACATAACATTACGATGCAGCTGCAGTACCTATATAAATATTCTCCTGAGATACGAGTTTGCAGGAAGTTTTCGATATTGAAGGATTAATTCAAAGGGTATAAAGTTAAAATAAATGTTTTAGAAATGTTTTAATGGCCTTCGTAATGTTTTAATGAAATATTATGATAGCAAGTGTTGTATATACCACCTTCGTAATTTACATCCGATTTTACTGAGTGCACCGAATCATATACATCGTCCATACTAGTTATGTGACCGTTTATTGTTACATGACCGTTTCTTTTCTCTGTTGAAAATTTTGTTTCTTTCATATCCTGGTGATCCCCTTTCCTCTCATAGGCTTTTGGTAACGAAGGGGTAAACGTAGTTGATTCCTCGTCTTCTTCAACGTCCGAGAATCGGTAGACGTGAAATAAGGTCGCCATCACGCAAACGAGCACAACAGCACCGAGAATAATGCTGAAAATGTATTTAATTTGATTTCTGGACATTGCTCAAGACAGATCAATAAGCATGATTACATGTATGAGTCAATCAAGTCTTTCGTTATTTTACTGGAGTGCTTCTTTTGTCATTTAATCCATAATTCTTAAAAATATTTGATATTTACATTATTATTATGGTACCATTGTCTTCAATATCAAAAGATCTGGAGCATTCCACAGAAGGTGTTAAGTTGAAGCTTTTGAGGAAACCTGAAAGAAATATCTAGTTACTTTGTTTTCAATCAGTTAGTTCATTGGTAGTCATCGTACAGTTGTTTTAAAAATGGAGATTAATCATTTTATGAACTTTCGAATAAGGTTTGACTGTATAGTTTAATAGTTTGCAAGATGTATCAACTCACCTAATTTGAATAGTTTTGAAACATCTCCTTCCTGACAAGAGGCAGGAAGACACAAGCCCCAGGTCAATGTAATTGGAACTCCGAATGTGTTCTGTAAGAAATAAACAATACAACGATCAGTCAGAGTAACCGCATGCAATATGATATATTGAATGACAGAAGATACCTCACCACATCCCCTGTCAAAGCTTTGATGGATGTCACAAGATTATCTGGAATGTCGAATGTCGCTCTGCAGTATTTGGTGGCCGTGGTAGGGAGTTTCCCGCCGGTACCAGTAAAATTAGCTGTGATGTCCAGGCATTGGTCATAAGAGCCAATGAAATGAAGATTACCTGTGAGTGTACCGGTTGGTGGTTTACCAGCAGCATCGAACACTAAAAGGAAACAGCATTAGGCAATATGTAATTATTTCACTTGATCGTGTCCAAAGCATATTCCAGATGTCCTAGTATGGGCATGAAAGGGAATATAACGATTCACGGGAGGTACACATGATGAGCGTTGAAAACGAATTACAAAATAGTAATGCTATTATTTATTCATGGATTCTTCGTGAATTTTTTTAGGCGACTATGGTATAGTTTATAGGTTTTGGTGAGATAACGTCGAAATGTTTTAAGTTGGGTATTTTTTATTAGTTAGTGTTTGCCTTACTTTTAACAGCCCATTTTGATCCTTGAAATAGATTGTTTATAAACGTCATGACGTCATTGTAACATTGGTCTCTCATTGGTGCAGTCTGAGGCTGTGGCAGGTGTTCCTCTACAGGTGTTAACACGGCCTGAAGGACTCTTCCTCCTAAGTGGAGCAAACTGAACTGTTTCCAGAATTTTATTTCAAGAGCCCGAGTATCATTATTCGCTACCTCAGATGTGTTTACGGAGTTGATTTCCTGAATTACGGCACCTAGAACTTTTTCTCCGTATTCTTTTAAGAAATTTTCCAAAAATTCTATTGCTTTTGGAATAGTCAAGTCAAAATATTCGGGATTTAAACCTTTACTAATGAAAATAGGTTCCAATATCGTATCAACTGCGCGCATGCCCGTGTGCAACAAGTCAAATCTATGAATGAATTCGGCCATAAAAATGCTACTATTACTTGCGTTTAAACCAGTAATATTTACATGATTTATTTCATCCACTATGTCCTGTGTAACGTTTAAAACTATTTTGCTCTTGAGAGCATTCGGTAGATTGTCTAAAATCCAAGGCAACATCTTCTGGTTGATTTCTGGTTTGATATGACCCATTTCTGATATTAAGGGGATTGCTCCCACGATAATATGCTCAAGTTTGTCAAATAACACAGGTTGCTTAAAGAGGATGTCTGTAAGTAATGCCAATTTCTGCTTTATGTTGAATTGGTTTAATATATATGGTAGTTGATCGAGGGACTGAGGTTTGACCGATGGTGTGGTTCCCCAACTGATGAATACAAACAAGATGAGTGGTAAAGAACCCCAAAGTCTCATGCTGGAACCTTGGAATTATCTGAAATGAAATTTCAACATTTGATTTCGATATCTTAAAGATATTTAATACTAAAGATATAAGATAGTAGGTGCAGATCAACAAGCTTAAGAAATTTAAGAACACAAAATTGCAAACTACCAATACCGAAAACACATGCTTTCCACCAAGGATCTATTTTTCATCACATATTTTCAGCTTCTCAGATACTTTTCAAATTACCTTTTGTCTTATATTGGAAACAAACAAACAAATAAAAAGTGTGAATTCGGTAGCTCTTGTCTTTCCCTCCGGAGTGGGGAGTGACATGGGCGAAACCAAATCCTCAGAGAATGATTCAATCTGCGAAAATCTTTTCTTCAGCATACCTAATAGGCAAATAGTGTGCAAATTAGTCTTAATGAGCCAGGAGGCCTCTACCTATAGGATTGTTGGTTCATAGGATGAAAATGCATCATTTCGTTTTAAAATTCTAGCCTCCTGTACTTCACACAAGTAAACTGAGCATGTAGCAATGGTAAGGAGATATGGTTTGTTTGTTTGTTTTACGTCCCGTCTAGAATTTTTCATTCATAATGAGAGGTCATCAGCTGTAGGTGAAGTATTACAAATTTAGACTTATGCTTAGCGCTCAGAGTCGTAGCAGTGAGAATTCTTTAGCGGGCCATCGCCTATCACGACACAGGAGCTCCATTTTTAAAGTCACATCCGAAAGACCTGTGATTCTCATTTCTGAATGCCGAACGTTTGGCGAAGGAAAAATCACTACCTATGTTTACGTCTTAGGTTTGCTCCTAGCCATCTCTCTCTCTCTCTCTCTCTCTCTCTCTCTCTCTCTCTCTCAGAAAATGGCTATAGTATTCCCCCCGGAAAAATGGAAAAATGGCTATATATTAGATCTTACCTCAAGTAAATATGGATATATAAAAAGATCCCCCTTTTTATAGCCAGATGACCCCCCCCCCCTCCGAAAAACCAATTATATAGTAAATTTCCCCCTTTTCATTCCAGTTACATTTACGGCGAACTATTCCCATACATATCCTTTCCATTCTGAAATTAATCCTTTTCTGGTTATTCATTTCTTTTACTCTAAATGGAGAGTTAATTTCCAAATTCTCTTGATAGGGATTTTTGGAAATATTTATTATTCAACAAACATCATTTCATTCAGTCGAATGTAATGTAAAACAACCATATACGTAGAATGTAAAATTAGAATATTTCTTGTAAAGCAGCACCTATTTAGGTAACTCAGAATTTAGTTAAACAGAGAAGTATTTATCGTACGAGGAATCAAAATTGTCTCTCTCCATTATTATTTATTGCTAGGAAATGCTGCTCATGTGAGCGAGCGTTAAAACTGCAGTTCTGCAATTGCTTTCATGTGCATTTCTTTCTGATTTGTGATTTTATTTTAGTAATATTCTTTTACAAAAATAAAAAAACGACTATTCTTGAAGGTTTTAAACTCATTTCTAGAATGCAACTGGAAATTCTAAAAAGGTAAATATGATAGATCCACTAATTTTCTCTTTAATTTGTTCCCTTGTAAAATGTTAATAACTTGCTACTTAAGGAACCGTTTTCAGAACATAAATTACGTACCTGTTCTCCGAAACAAGTCTTCTGTCTCGGTCCAAGATTTTTTTTGGGGGGTTATTGACCAAAGAAATCTTAGTCCTAACTCCTTCAAAAATTTTAATTTGGGACAGCATTCTCCTCGTAATATGCGCATCTACCCATTGTGATCTTTCTTTGTACCAAATTTCATTGAAATTCCCCCAAAAGATTTAGGAGATGCGAATACAAAGTATTCTGCATAGGAAAAAAAAAACCAGATTCAAAGGCCCTAACTTCTTTAAAAGAATTGGACAGTGTTCACCATGTAATATGCTCATCTACACATTGTGATCTTTCTTTGTACCAATTTAATTAAAATCCCCTCACGGGTGAAGGAGGAATTGCGAAGACAATTTGAAGTATTTTGCATTGAAAAAACTACGTCCAAGGACCATAACTCCTTTAAAACATTAGACAGTGTTTTCTTTGTAATATGCACATTCACATTTTTCTCTGTATCAAGTTTTGCTAAAATCCTCCAAGGGTTTTGGAGGGGTTGCGAAGACAAAGTATTTTGCATAAAAAATATAAGTCCAAGATCATAACTCCTTTAAAAAATTGAACAGTGTCCCCTTGCAATATGCATATCTACACATTGTGAGTTTTCTCTGTACCAAGTTTCACTAATTCACCCCCCCCCCCCTTCGCCAAGGGTTTAGGAGGAGTTGCGGAGACAAAGTTAAGGGGACAGACGGACAGATGGTCAGACGGACAGACGGATGACAGCGGTATAGCATAATATGCCTGCATTTCATGCAGGCGTATAAAAAAAAATATACCAGAATATACGAGCCCCATTTCTCGTTAAAATTAGATATGACAATTTTATGTATGTATTCTGATAGTTGGCTAATGAAATTATTGTTTTTGTTTAAATAATAAACTCCATGACCGACAAATAAAAACAAATTATGCTAAAAGTCGGTCTCCATCTGGAGATTTTCCCTCAATAGCCGTTTTAATCTACCTTTTCAAGCGCGAATCCAACCTTTTTAATGGGGGGGGGGGGGGGGTCTAAAAGGCCGGGGGTTTGAGATCTAATTCCAGGGTAAGCGATACGGTAATTTTCATATCATATTATGACCTTGAATTTTGTAATCGTCCCCATTAAGCGAGTAAAGTCGATCGAGAGAGTTGATGAAGCAACATTAAACGCGATGCTAGGGTAAAAATGACTATATTTTCTTTCAGTTGGAAATTCTGAAGGGGGAAGGGCAGACCCTCAGACCTCAACTCTCTAAATTTGCGCTTGTTTTCATTAACAAATAAGAATGTGAAGGGACAATCTTGAAAATATATTTACTAACTGACATTCTGGTTTATACATATGTCTCTGATTATTGTCCAGTGTATGTTTTATTGTAATTCCAATTTTCTTATTTAAGTCAAAATTGATCTCGACATTTTATCCCAAATGAACGCGTTACGTATTACCGTTTCAAAAGAAAATAAGGATGTGAACGATCAATAAAATATATGTACTTATCCCGGTGTGTTTGTATCTAATTTACTGTTAATGTTTTGAAATTAATTTCTTTTCACCGTTCACGTCAAACATAATGTTGGTGTATTCCAAACCCGGTCTCTCTACACGTGTACTTTCGACTAACTGCTGAAATTAGATTACGTAGCTGTTTTTTTTAAATCATATACTCTGCAAAAAAAAGAAACGCATAGCCCTTTTGAAATTTTAAAAATGCAAATTATGTATTTTACCAGGTAAACTGAAATGGTCAATTGAGTAATTGATTTTTTACTGGTAAGTATGAAACTTTAAAGGTCTGTTCATTTGATTTGGCTCTCTGCCAAATTAGCTCGGCGACTCTCTAAAATTGCACATCACCTCTATCGCCATGGAATTTGGCTTACGTTTTTCACGAGAACTTTGTGCTTAATTCAACCACTACATTAAAGCGTATAAAAGGACGAAGTTTAAAGCTTGAATTCATCATAACGTTAAAATGCTGCCATGCCAAGGTTGGACCCTGCTACTCGAAATATCGTCATTGGCCGTCTCCAGGCCGGAGTATCCCAAAGTGAGATTGCACGAACTGAAAACGTAAATCAGAGCATAATTTCTCGGCTGTGGAACAGATTCCAGCAGATTGGCTCTACTAATGACCGACCGAGGAGTGGGCGACCTCGCATTACGACTCCTGGACAAGATCGCTACATCCGGGTCTTTCATCTACGGAATCTAACCGTTGCTGCAACAGCTACTGCAGTCGGAATACCTGGATTGAGAAGAATCAGCTCGCAGACAGTCCGCAACCGACTTCGACAATATGGCATTAGACCCAGAAGACCGTATTTTGGAGCAGTTTTGACACCGTTACACAGACGAGAAAGAGTCCGATGGTGCAGCAGATTGAGGGGCTGGACATTCCGCAACTGGCGTAGAATCTGGTTTAGCGATGAGTCCCGTTTTCTGCTACAGAAACGTGATGGAAGAATCCGTGTATACCGGCGCAGGAATGAACGTTTCTCTTCCTCGTGTGTCCAAGAAGTGGATCTCTAATGACCGTAAAACAGAACTGGTACATGTCCCGGGTAATTTAACGGCTCAAAGGTACAGAGACGAAATTCTCCAACCTCACCTTATGCGCGTAATTGACCGACAGAGGGAGTTATTCCAACATGACAATGCTAGGCCTCACACAGCCCGCTTAACAATTGACTACCTTCAGCAGAACAACATTAATGTGCTACCATGGCCTTCCAAATCACCGGATTTGAATCCGATTGAACACTTATGGGACCAACTGGATAAACGTGTGCGCCTGCGCCAACCTCCGCCTCAGACCCTCGATCAGCTCCGTCAAATGTTACAACAGGAATGGCGAACAATTCCACGCAATAACGTAAGAACATTGATTGACTCTATGCCAAGGAGATGCAGAACTGTGTTGGCAGCTCGAGGTGGTCATACACGGTACTAACTTAAACGTGACAGGAAGTGTTCTTAACTGTGATGATCTGACTTTTTTTCCACCAATATCTAAGGTTTGGACTGTAATTTTTTTCAATTGAAACAATTCTAGTGAATATCTACATTTTTTATTGTAAAATCATAATCCAAAATACATCTACTAAAATCTTAAAAAATCCATTATGCGTTTCTCTTTTTGCAGAGTATATATCTGAGCAACTTGATATTATTATGAAATATTTTGTGTGATGTTGCAAGTCCCAGGCCTGATTTATTTTTGGCTACTAGATGTAGTGCAACGAAATAGAGTACACTGGAAAACTTATCATTCATATTTTTTAAATATTGCTTTAAGATAAGTTGATAAATTGTTAAGCATTGGTTTATTTATTTGTTTTAAATTCCAGCTGCAAATCATATATTTTAACTGTATATGGTTATGGAAAAAAAAACAACCCTCCGTGTTATCGGTAAGTAATGTATCTATATTATAGTGACTTGAGTACAAACATAAATACAAGTATGATACATATTACTACTGTATATTGAAAATGAAACTTTAGACCATTTGACTTATCAATAACTTTTTAATACCCCCCCCCCCCCCCAAAAAAAATTAGAATAATACAAGGTAGAGCGTACGGTACAAAATATGAGAGTCCAGAATCAGCAATGTATGCATTGGAAGTAATATAATTATATAGATCAATCATGTGCACTGGTAGTTTTTACCATAATCTATTGTTGTGTAATATGTTTATATTAATACAGGATATGACCTAGATTTTTCTAGATGACCGATGGTTTGAAAGATGACGCAACAGTGGTCTAGCTGTCAAGATTACCTAACAGTGTCCTTCACGAACGGTCCAGAAAGTTCACATTTTGTATAAATACACCTTGAATTTTGTGATATTAAGCTCTGGTAGATAGTTTTGGATTTATCTAGGAAACTTCAGGAAATTACTTTTGACAGCCGATTGAGGATTTCAATCATTTTGAACTTTTGATATATCTACAGACGATTTGTGATAATTTTTGTGTGTGGGAATTCAGCATGGCATTTCAATACTCCAAGGACATTCTGTATTTGGACATTCTGTATTTGTACCTATCATAAGTTACTATTTTTATTTGTTATATTTTTGTTTCAATAATTGTAAATAAATTGTTTTAATTTAAAAATTGTCTTTTTATTGAATTCCGCTGCGTTATTTAGGGGATTCTTTCCCATAACACTATTAATTCTATTTTATGGAAAACAATTATTATATGGTTATACAAATTCATACATAATAGATGTTTCTGTATATTAGTGAAATGAAAACGCACCAACACTGTCATTAAATTTTGTCAATTATCAAAACATGCATATTGTTGAAAGCAATACAAACTTCAAGCGCACCCACAACCCCCACCCCCCCACCCCACCCCACCCTACCACCATCCTAGAAAGATATTTTAGATATTAATGCACATGTATATCTAAATACTGGGATAACGCTTTTCAAAATCAAACATTCATCTCTTTTTTTCTTATTCTTCAAAATCCTAATTACGTTGTATTAATCAATCACATGCCTTTCGGCTTAATTCATTGAACTGAATGAATGATATAATGCATGGTGTGTATGTTTACGGTATAAGCGATTTGGTGATAGTAAACTATTATGAATATACATCTTTGTCTAAATTCTTTATGGGATGTAGATTACATTATATACAAATTGTAACTTATTAGAAAGAAATTTATATAAAGTCAGAGGGGATCTTCTGTATCAGTATATAGTCTGACCTTGTTATGGTGAGAATGTCAGTGCTATGTATGGCACAACGTATACAACACGTGTGTATTAATAAATATTGGTTGTGATTTTAAGTGTTGTATCTTTTAGAAGAACGAAACATGAAATAACTAAATATTGAAATAAAGAAGAAGACATTGTATGAAAACTACCACCAGGGTGATTTTTCACGTGTACTGTAAAAATAAAATAAATTTTAAAACACTATTAGTAAATTAGAAATAAAAAGACGATAATTAATACATATATTTTATTTCTCTTCCACATCCATAAAATGTCGAGATTGATTATAACCTAAATACGAAAATTGGAATACAATACCCCAAACAATAATTAGAAACACACACACAAAACACACATATATACACACATACAAACACACACACACACACATAAACACACACAAACACACAAACACAAACACACACACACGCGTATGTCATTGAGTAGATAGACATATATTTGATGACTCATTCACGTCCTTTTTTGTTAATGAAAATGTAGATTAAAACGTAAGGCTTTTGAGGGAAAATGTCGAGACTGGGACCGACTTTTAGCACTGTTTTTAATTGTCGGTTCAACCGGTCATGTGAAAAAATGACTACTTCCTGTCAAAACACCGAAAATGGATATTGTATTCCAGTGGGCATGTTCACGAAGCTATCTTAAGACTAAGATATGTCTCAGACTACTCTTAGGACGCATCTTAGTCTTAAGACAGTTTCTTGAAGCTATCCCAAATTAGGATGCATCTTAAAATTTGTCATAAACTTAAGACATCCTAAAAGCTGTCTTATCTTGACTCGAGAAGAAATATGGCGGTTGTTTACCACCGTTTCTTGAGGAGACGTGATCAAAATTTACGCCGTGAGCGTGTGTTTAGGGATATAGACAACCCCATCGACTATTTAGATGAGAACGATATCATCGCTAAGTACAGACTACCCCGATATTTGATATTTCTTGTATGTCCTGTCGAATTGCACGAATTCACTTTCGCACAGATGGATTCCCAGACGCGTTTTTTTGAATTGTTTGTGGTCACAGATGAAAGTTTAGAAAAGAGAATACTTTTATTTTTCTCCACTTCTTTCAATAACGTTTGCAGTTCACTTTCCGAAAAATTTGGACTTCGCTTTCTTCTCAGTGATTCCATGATTGTGGCTATAGATCTATACAATAGGTTTGAACGCACGGACGATTCTAAATTGGTGCGAATACGTATACATGTATACCACTTGAAGGACAAATTACTGCATAAACACAATCAGTAGACACGTTGTTTTAAAATATAAATTTTTGATCGATAGTACAAACATCTTGTTTAAATTCAATATATTTTTTGTCATTTCTATATAAAAAATAATGTGAAATTGTGTGTGTGTGTGTGGTTTTTTTTTTTTTTAAATATTATTATTCATACAAATGATATTTTTCGACATGGACTTACTTGCATATCACTAACTTAAGACATCATAACTTAAGATATGACTAAGATAGCTTCGGTTTACATCCTAAGATATATCTCAGAGTGGTCATAAGATATGTCTTAAGATATATCTTAAGACGTGTCTTAAGACTATTTTTAAGATAGCTTCGTGAACATGCCCAATGGTTCATAATTCCTGTTTTTACGTCATTTTTGTAATTGAAAATGACAACTGAGTTGCAATAGTTCTTATAGTGAAAAACATTATTTCTTTAAAATCTTAACATTTAAACTGTGAGCATAAATATAATGAGCATGGGTATATCTAGTGCAAGTATAATATATTTAGGTCAATAATAACATGGGGTGTCTGTTGTCCTCTTTTATCATCATTTGTCAATATTATTTGTATTATTACATGACCTAAATATCAGAAATAATGCATACACTAGTAAACATACCAGGTGCGGATCCAAAGGGTCAATGCTTCCTCAAATACTACTTTTTCTACACACCAAAAAGCTGAATTGCAAACCTCATATGGCCCAAATTAATTAAAGAGGGTAAAACCTCTAGATTCGCATGTGTAATTCATTCAACAATTGCTGCTAATACCTACTAGTCATCTATGTCGTGTTACAAACTGCTATTCCATCTATGAAATTCAAGATCAGTAATATCTACATATACAAGTATTTATCGAAAGTACCGCGATGAATACTGTTTAGATTATCAACAACTGTAATGATTTAGTAATACAAGATAAATGAGTTTAATTACCCTGATCTCGTATTGCGACGCAGAACCACGAAATCTCCCTTTGTCTTCAACTCTTTAAACTCGCTCAAAAATCACGCTAAAACCAGAAACGTCCATACAAAATTATAAACTGCTGCGGCCGTTTTACCTTCTTATCACCGTGCACTTAAGGTTTATCGTCGTTTTTATCAATCAAAAGTTTACCCAGTCTGATAAGATAATTATACAAGTAGCAACAAACAAATAATAATGATTAAAAAAAAAATACAGAAGAAGAGTAAAAAAAAAAAAAAAAATTGAGTCATATAGTTTTATTTGTGAAATTTCTTGTGGGGGAGCCCCTTAAAGTTTTAATTCAGGTTACAGGTAGCTACATAAATTACAGGTACATGCAGTTACATTTATATAAGATTTTCTATACTTACTATGTGACTGCCGGGTACTTAGAAGACATTATACAAGATGAGACAAGATTCAATATGATTTCAGAATCATTCTCCGGTAACGTGTACTGATATTTCTTATTGGTCAAAGTTAAACAATGTGTGTTACTCAAGATTATGTATACACGAGTTGTGACTTTATCACAGGGATGGGTTTTTGTAGATTGCTTAATAGCAAATTTCATGTTTAAAGCAAAGTAAGATATGACAAACACTAGAAACAGTTTAACTGTGTTAAGAATTACTAGTAGCCTGCAAATTGAAAACAAATCTGCTTCAAACGAAACTTTTCTTGTAATTTAATCTATGTAAACAAAAACATGGTATGAGCTTGTTTACATAAAAAAAGAATTGCGATCTCTGTATCTCTCTTATAAATCGACATCTAAGATTCAAATTTTTGCTGATCATTAGACCTTAATTAAACATTGTAAACATTTGAAATGGAAAAGCATCTTTATAAGTGCTATGACCGATCCTATCTTTGTCATACCTACTATCGGTCACTATTTAAGCTTGTTCTCGCGTGTCAATTTTTATATGATGTTATAAAAAAAAATTGACAAAATTACTATTTCCTTTTTCTTAACTTGTTGATAACTTTATCAGTGCTGATAAATCGAGCACTGCGTGATTATTAATTATTACATATATAGCCTAAAAGAATGTATTTTAATATATTCATATTATTGATAAATACAGTTGAAAATCAAAGTACTGAAAGTATTGAAACGAGATAACGAACAATGCATAATGCCACAAAGATACTAATGCTGCATATAGTATATCTGTTCTGTTTAATTGCTATGCTGCTAGGGAGGAATAGATGTCTTGAAGGTGAAAAAAGATTGATTGGTTGATTGATTGCATATTGTTTAACGTTCCTCGCGAGAGTCTTTCACTCATATGAAGACGTCACCATTGTCGGTGAAGGACTGCAAAATTTAGGACTATGGTCGGCGCTTACAGCCTTTGAGCAGGGAGGGATCTTTATCATGTCACACCTGCTTTGACACGGGACCTCAGTTTTTGGGGTCTCATCCAAAGGACCACTCCATTTAGTCGCCTCTTCCGATGTACTGAGGACCTATTCTAGCCTGGATCAACAGGAAGCAAATTAGCTGCAGATCTCTAGGTCTTTGGGAAAATATTGGTCAGATCAGAGAGATACAGATCCATCCGTCTTAAAATCCTGTAAAAAAAAATGCGCACGGCTGAGGACTTACATCGCTGTATTCTTCATAACTGTTTCAAAATAAAATTATATCAAAAAATTCCAAACATATTTTCCTACTATACTTGAGTCCAAACATACCTCCAAATATTCATTAATCAAATCCAGTTGTGACTCGAAATCTCAAGTTTCAAATGATTTTGTTTGTTGACGTAGCCTTGCTAGGTACAAAGCCTGAAATATCAGTTAGAAGTAGATCTAAATCTAAGTTTGAAAACCACACATTCTCATCGAAACAGAATTAAGTTCGGATTAACATTTAGCTTCACTGTCACATGCAAGGGGATTAGATGTAATATAGAATTCTAAATCCAAAGTAAATATAGAAGTTGAACTGAACTGCCCTTGGAAGTGGATGAAGATTTGAATGATTAAGTAGTGTAAAAACCAGAGTTCTGGCACAGATACTTTACTATGGGCTTCACAGTGGAGCTGTGGAGCCTACGAAGCCATTCATAGCGGGCAGTCTTCCTCATAAGTGTCTTTGGAATATACCATATTACATTTTTCTCTACAGCTTCTCGTCCTATCCTAACAAAGACAAGTGAATTTGCTACACGTTGTCTACCTCTACTTCCTTCAGAAACTTATATCAAATCCCTGGTGAGTGTTAGCAGTTATACATTCTCTACAGAAATCTCATTTTTCCTTCTTCTCCTGGATTTTTGTTGTCTTTTGGTCTCATTAATCTAGTACAATCAAGTTTTCCTTCATATCATTCATTCTTCGTTCTAGTGCATTATTCTAAAACTTAAACACCACCTGAACTGTTATAGTAAACAAAGAAAATTAGGAATCAAGCTATTGTCATACTGGTATTAATTTTCGAATAAAGATTCTGAAAACAGGTTGCTTTTGCAATTGAATTGGTTACTCATCAAGCACTTTGGTAGAATTTTTATAATTCCCAGTGATTTGTTTCCACGCATGATAATATTGAACAAGAGACCGACATGACTTCTCGGTCACCTGGGTATTAGTTAAAAGTATCACTAGCCCCAAGGGCTATTATATCTACAACAATTTTCCTGTTCTGCATATCTAAGCTAACTTCTTATATCCAGCAACAGTATAAGATAAGTTGTGTTCTTTTAAAAAACAAAAAGGCTCCCAAAAGTGTTGATACTGCTGAGAGACGTTACACAGTATGATAAATCTTATATTACATTTGTAAACAACTGCATTGTAAACGTACTTGACATTAATTCCACATTTAGTAATTTATATTTTCCGCGGTACGGAGATTAGCGGAAAATAATTTTCTTTTAGATTCGGAAATAAATAGTTTTCATGAGTTGTATTTATAAGTCACGTGGTGACGATTTTTTGTTTTCGAGGGGTGCTCGTTTGGAACGAGTCATCAGTTCTAGCCCGTCCTCAGACAAAGAAACACAAAATGGACGATTTCGGGGAAGCCAACGTTAGCACCGATGTACAAAGAGTCATAAGTGCTGAAGTAAAGAAAGCTGTTGAATCTTCACAGAACCAAATATTGAGCAGCATGCAGACCATGATAGATCGAAATTTCAAAAATTTCCAAACTTCGATAGAAACAACCCAAAAAGAGTTTTCAACTTCTCAACTTGCGAAAATCGAAGAAAACATATTTGGCTCGTATAAGTTTAAGAGACATGGTAACGAAGCACAGTATAGAGGAAACGCTCAAGTAATGACAAAGCTTCGGGAAGCTGACGCAAGTCTAGATTGCAGTAACATCACTTTAGGGAACATCACAGCCGCTCGGACAAAGATAGGAGAAGGTATTCAGCTCCTAACCGAAAGACAAAAACTCATTAAGATAGCAGACTCTAGTCCATTGGGGTGGAAAGTCGTTGCTGAATATCAACCGAATCCCATCGCAGACGATTCCGATGACGAGAGAAAGATAGTCAAAGCGCAGAACAAGGCGGAGAAAAAAGATAAGCAACAACGTACTCAGCGCAAACCCTTTTATCCCGCTAGAGAACATCCCTACAAAAAGGACGACGAGAATGCTGCACGTCCATCGTCAAAACCAGGAACGTGTTATAGATGTGGTTCCAAGGGACACTGGGTCAGAGACTGTAGGAAGCAGATCGTCGATTCAGAGATAAGTATTTTTGATACTTATGAATTCAGAGAGTTAAGTAGTTCAGAATCGAAAATCTGTTCAAATTCTAATTTGTTTACATCAGATTCAGATCACTGCTTCCCTAAAGGACCGGTCGGTCTTTTAAACTCATGTTTATCGAAGTGGGACGATACAGGCGTAGACGATTACATAAGAGACGTCATTTCTCGGGGATATAAAATTCCATTCAAAACAATTCCAGAAAAAGTCGTTTTAAAAAATAATAAATCAGCTTTGGAAAATCACAAATTCGTTTCATCTGAAATTGAAACGCTTTTGACAAAACATTGCATTTCAGAAGTACACAGCCCACCTTATGTAGTTAATCCATTAACAGTCGCATACAACAGATCTGGCAAACCTCGATTAGTTCTTGACTGTAGACATATTAACGTTTGTTTGTTCAAATTCAAATACAGATTTGAAGACGCCGAGGTTGCTAGGGATATTTTTGATACAGGTGATTTCGTGTTCACATTCGATCTTAGGTCAGCTTATCATCATATTTCTATTTTTTCAGAACATAGACAATATTTGGGTTTCAGTTGAGTGATGAATAATCAAGAACGACATTACGTGTTTAACGTGCTGTCTTTTGGATTGTTCACGGCGGGTTTCATTTTCTCAAAAGTTACCCGACATTTTGTTAAGTACATGAGGTCAAACAATGTTAAGATCGTTATGTATTTAGACGATGGTTTGAGCGGCCGTTCATCATATTCAGAGGCCTGCGAGGTCAGTTCATTCGTTAGAGAGGAATTAAAAAATTTCGGTTTTTTATTAGCTCATGATAAATGTCTTTGGAATCCGTCTCAGAACGTGATTTGGTTAGGTTTACAATGGGATTTTAAGAACGGGATTGTCAGAGTTTCAGAAGAAAGGATTGTCAGAACTTTGTCGTTGGCAAAAGATGTTTTGAAAAAATCGGTGTTTTCAAATATCTTCAACGTCAGACTTATTGCATGTCTGACTGGCCAGATCATAAGCATGAAGGCTGTTTTCGGAAATACGGTTCGTATGATGACTAGATATTTGTATTTCAGTATCGAGTCTAGAGCTAGTTGGAATAGCAAAATTTTATTGTCAAACAATGCATTACAGGAGATTTTCTTTTGGTCAAAAAATATTTCACTTCTTAACGAAAGTGGTACATCGTTAAGATCAATTGAGGTTTCAGATATTCAAAATTTTGAGCTTTTCAGCGATGCATCAGATGTCGGTTACGGGGGATTTATTATCCCAAGATTTCAGAATTCAGACATTTCCCCACAGCAGGGTGGGGTTTCAGCCCTTCAGCAGGGCGAGGAGTCAGCGATTCAGCAGGGCAGATTCACAGTAATTGGTTCATGGAGCACTCAAGAAAGTATTATGAGCTCCACATGGCGAGAATTAGAGTCAGTTCATAGAATGCTGCATACCAATTCAGAAAGTTTCAAAAGTTCATATGTTGACATTTACAGTGATAAAAAAAACATAGTCCAAATTTTGGAAGTCGGTAGCAAGAAAGAAAATTTGCAAGCGATAGCGTCAGATATTTTTCAGTTGTGTAATAGCAAAGATATTACTATTAATCCTAAATGGATTCCAAGAACGGACAATCAGAAGGCTGACTTACTCAGTAGACAGACTGATCGTGACGACTGGGGTATTGACTGCTCGGTGTACGAATTTCTGTGCGCTCGTTACGGTTGTCATGACATTGACGCTTTTGCGACACATTATAACAAAAAATGTTTGGTATTTTATTCAAAATACTGGTGTTCTGGTACGGGGGGCATTGATGCATTCAATTTTTCATGGGCAAATGCAAACATGTGGCTCGTTTCCGCCACCCATTTTGATCTCGAAAACAGTTAAGAAATGCATGAACGATATGGTTCGCGGAACTCTTGTTGTTCCGAAGTGGATTTCAGCTCCATTTTGGCCCATCTTACAAACTTGTGAATGTATAGTAGACAGTGTCGTGTTGCCTAGAAATAACATTATTGAAAAGGGCAGATTTAGGAAAGGGGTTTTCTGCGATAATCCCCTCAAATTTGATATGGTGGTTTTCAGATTTGATCATTAAAAATTTTTATTTGACAGACATCGGGATACAACAAAAAGTAAGAGCTGATGTAGCTGGGAGTGGAGCCGGGAGCAGCAGTTATTTGTCGGGTTTGGCAGATAAGATGTCCGGGTACCTTCTACAAGGAAAAAGCCACAATACCACAAAAACTTATCATGGCAGTTTCGTAAGATGGAAAAAATTCATTCAGAAGGAGGGATTCGAATGTCTACCTGCACAACCAATTCACATTGCTTTGTATATTACTCATTTACTAGACACAGGTTCCTCGTCTCACGTAATCAATCACGCCATATATTCTATAAAGTGGGTTCATGAGCTACATGGTCTAACTGATCCAACTAATAATGCGTACATCAAGTGTCTACAAGATGCAGCAAAGCGTGTCGCTACTCCCAGAGTAAATAGAAAAAATCCCGTCTCATCACAAATGCTGATTCGTCTGTGCGATCTTCATGTCAGTACGACAGATGTATTTATTATCAGAGACCTGACAATGATTTTGCTGAGTTTTGTCGCTTTTTTGCGTTACGACGAATTGAGTAGTTTAAAGTGTCAAGACATTAACATTTCAGAAGATTTTCTTACCATTTTTATCAACAAAAGTAAAACTGATCAGTACAGACAGGGCAACGAAGTGTTAGTTGCTAAGGGTTCTACTAGTGCTTGTCCAGTCAATATGATGCATAAGTATGTTATGTTAGCAGAAATTAATTTGTCATCCTCAGATTTTTTATTTAAACCTGTTTTTCGTTCACATGGAGTAGCTAAATTGATTTACAAAAACAAAAACCTTAGTTATACTACGGCAAGGGAAAATATTATTTCCAGGCTCAGGGAAGTTAGTTCCGAATTAAATTTGGGTTTGCATTCACTCAGATCTGGTGGTGCCACTGCTGCTGCTGCTTCGAGCGTCAATGAGAGATGTATTAAAAGACATGGTCGTTGGAAGTGCGATTCTAGCAAGGATATGTATGTTGTAGATCAATTAGAAAGTCGCCTTGCTGTTTCTAAGAATTTAGGATTGTAGATAGTTCAGTAATTCATATGTACAAGTGGGTCGCAACTTAAAAATGTAAATTTTTATTTTTTTTTATTTTATTTTAGCATATTATTTTACTTATAGATTTGTACCTTTATTTTACGTCGCACCCTAACTTTGGTATTTGTCTATATGCTCCCTGGGCTAGTCAGCAAATATATTTGCTTGTTATTTTGTGAGAATAGAGAAGACTTTATATTTTCCGCGGTACGGAGATTAGCGGAAAATAATTGTCTTTTAGATTCGGAAATAAATAGTTTTCATGAGTTGTATTTATAAGTCACGTGGTGACGATTTTTTGTTTTCAAGGGGTGCTCGTTTGGAACGAGTCATCAGTTCTAGCCCGTCCTCAGACAAAGAAACACAAAATTTTTGAATTTAGAATTATCTATGTATGTTTATCATGTTTCATATTAATCATATTTAGTCATAAATGCAAAGTCCCTGCATTACATGGAGACGGCGCGCATATGCGATTTTGACATGGTATGGGACACAGGTTTCCAGAATTTTTTCTTATATAAGAAAGTTTTTTATTTCTGGTTTTTCCTGGCCGGTCACGTCGTCATGAAAGGATAATTATTCGAAATGTATTACTTTTAATTCATGTACAAGTATCATATTTTGTTACAATATATATTGTTTTGCTAATTTTTGTTGGCTGTAATAAACTCCTGGTTTCCCTATACGCTATATGCTCCCTGGGCTAGTCAGCAAATATATTTGCTTGTTATTTTGTGAGAATAGAGAAGACTCGCACTTATACTCCAACTGCCTTTCAAAAGATGAAATTCTTCAAAATCATGCTTCCGTTTTAAACACATTTAATATCTCAGTCAATGAAGTGGATGAATATGAGTTTTGGATCCAGTAAATGTTCTACCAATCCCCTATCTTTGCTCCTCACGAAAATATTAACTGCTGTTAGGAAAATCTTCAAACGTACTGTGACACCACATATGCAGAAGTGGTGTAAATCAAATGTGGATTCTTAAAAATTCTAAATAACTTTTAATGAATTTGAAAGCATTAAAGTTTTCTCAAATCAATAACGTTAAAACGTATGACTTTACAACACTTTACGCGACCATGCCTCACAATAAATTAAAGACTAGACTTTTTGACATCATAGACGTTGCTTCAACAAAAATGGTAAAAGGAAATATTCATATTTAGTGATCAGTCATCCAAAAATTATTTTGTTAAACACCACTCTGACTCCACTCACAATTACTCTGAAGTTGATATTGAAAAGATGTTAGAGTTCCTCATTGACAATACATACATCTCCGTAGTCTTTGGTAATCAGGCCTTACAACAGTCTGTTAGAATTTCCATGATGCTTGCGGCAGACTAACAACTCCTTTTATGACAAATGGGATGATTTCAATTTTTCCGTCGTCAGCTTTCCTTATTTATGTGGCAATATTCCATCATCACCTGCATGTGGTGTTTACATCTCCCAACTGATTCGATACGCAAGATCTTGTTCTATGATTAGTTTTTAAATCGAGACAGGCTACTGTCAAACAAGTTGATGTTAGAGGGGTTTGTACAGTCTCGTCTAAAGTCAGCATTTCGCATATTTTATGGTCGTTATAACGATGTAGTTTTCCCATGCAATCTTCCATTAGATCAAATGTGTCTGAATTGTTTCATACCAATTGTTAGGCTGTTCTTGATACACTGATTCTGACTGAGAATTACTCCGTTTACATGATCGGGATGTAGGGCTCATGACGGGTGCTACCGATCGACAGGGGATGCTTATGCCTCCTAGGCACCTGAACCCGTCTCTGGTATGCCCAGGGAACCGTGTTTGCCCATCCCTCTGGTTTGTATTTTCTGTGGGAATTGCGGGATTGAATACTCTTCGTTATCTTAGCCTTTTCATTTGCATTATATGACTATTTTGGATCTACCCTAGAGTCAAAACCCTCAGATTGCAAAATTTACAATTTTGGTACATCCTTTTTGTACGTGTGTTTTTCGTAAATATGCATATAGGTGTTTATACAGTATCAACAAAATTAAAGAAGTCTTTCAAATGATAAAGACACTTAATCATGATGACCATTTAATTTAATGCTTTATTCATTTGATTAGGATAGCAAACAGCCCTAGGGCTAGGGATATGCTCTTCTCGGGCTCTGTCCCATCCAGGTACCAAAATCCCGGCCCTACCCTGGGGGTATGAAATTTACAATTTCGGTAAATGACTACCTGCTCCTTCAAAATATTCATTCAGTTTTAATTTAATATTCAATGGCATTAAAGGAAAAGGATATGATAACTAACAGTATTCAATCTCGTAATTCATATAGAAAATACAAATCAGAGAGATGGGCAAACACGGACCCCTGGTCATACCAGAGGTGGGATCAGATGCCTAGGAGGAGTAAGCATCCAAGATGTTATTTAAATGTTTTACACAAAAGCATTATATGCCAAGTTTGGCCCCGCCCTGGAGTCACAACCTCTACCTCGTGGATAATGAAATTTACAATTTTGGTTGAGGCCTTCTTCTATATGACTATGCATTTTTTTCCTTACAGATGTGCGGCTGTGTAGAAGATTTTCAAAAAATGGTCAATTTTTGACATTTTATGTCGCGCCTCTAAAGTTGCAGCAGTAATGAAACTTACAATTCATGTCACCCTTGTCCAAAAGATGCTTCATATCAATTTTGAAAAGAATGAAATGGTAGGAGAAGATGGTGCTAAACACGTTCAATTGTTAACGCACGACGGACGACGACGGACGTTGACCAATTGCGATAGGTAGCCTGAGTTACTCAGGTGACCTACGAATTGTCGAAACAAATACTGCTCAAAATGTTTCAAGGATTTTAAAAATGCGTCATCTCTTTAAAATCTTCTTGAACTTGCAAACCAAAGATGTGTAATATCTTGAACTGTTTATCATAGATTGTGTCAACTCTTGCATTGTTCCATCTCTTGCAAATCAAAAAGCATGTCACCTCCTGAATTAATCAACTCCTGTATATCATGTTGATTAATGCCCCATCTCTTCAACTCCTGTATATCATGTTGATTAATGCCCCATCCCTTCAACTCCTGTATATCATGTTGATTAATGCCCCATCCCTTCAACTCCTGTATATCATGTTGATTAATGCCCCATCCCTTCAACTCCTGTATATCATGTTGATTAATGCCCCATCCCTTCAACTCCTGTATATCATGTTGATTAATGCCCCATCCCTTCAACTCCTGTATATCATGTTGATTAATGCCCCATCCCTTCAACTCCTGCAAATCATATTAAAGTTTCATCTGTTGGATTTTTTTATTATCATTTTGATGTGATGTTTCATCTCTCGAATTCACTCACTTTACCTTGAAAATCAATACTTGTATATGTAATCTTTGCGTAATAGATATGCAATTAAAATAACCTAGATAGATTGATACGGACGTGGCCATGGCCTACTTCAAATTGATTAATACAATATAAATGACCCCGAAAAATATCCTGTCTATTTTTCTTTGTTTCTTTTCTTTTTTGCTAATGGAATAATTAAACGGAAATACCCTTATTGAAAATTTTCTTAAAACTATCAGCGATTTAATTTATGGTTGGATTACGGTCGTATTTTCCTGTCAGCTTTTCTTCCCAGAATTCTCTTCGAGATAAACAAATACACGGATAGGAACTAGCTGAATACTTCCATTGTGTATACAAAGTAAAGTATTTTCATTTTTGTTTAGAATGACTAATAAAACAGTGCTGATAATTGAGGTTTTTCTCGTAGTTAGAAAGCATCTATTTTCGAAAGATATTATTACATTTCTCCATGAACTCTATTTTTAGAGCTCATAGATAAAAGTAAAGAAATCCGAAATTGATAATTTTCAACCCCATTTTGAAAATTAACAGGGAAAAATCCTACACCACATCTCAGTATAATAAAGTTATCTTTCATTATTCGGTAGGAATGAACTGTAAGAGTCATGATATTGAAGAAAATTGGTAAAATGAAAATCGTAGTAAATCGGCGGAGAGTCATGATACTGACTTGGATTCTGACTAACGTGCTTCGTAATCAAACTACTGAAAGTACTGAACGAGATGACGAACGAAACAAAATGTCATGAAAATACTATTGCTATATACATGTATATTGTATACATATTCTATTCATTTCTATACTGCTCCAAAATTCTTTGATTTTTCACGGATGGCGGTTCTCAGCTAGTGTAGCAAGTTTGCATAGTAAATCCCAGTTATTGTACTTTTCTTGGGTAAAAAGTCCAACATAATAACTCCTTCTGCGTCCCAAAATACTATGTCTATCACCCTGCCAGCAGATGGTTGCGTCTTGAACTTCTTTGGCCTCGGGGACCCATGCCCTACCCACTGACGACTCTGAGCTTATTCTCTGGCTCATTATAATGAACCCAAGTCTCATCTACAGTCACCAGACGCAAAGGAAAATCATCTTTTGACCTAATACGCTCAACAAGGATGCTGTGGTTGTCATTTGCTCATCGCTAAGGAATTTGGGGACACAACGGGCTGTTAGCTACCGCATACATAAACGATCATGCAAGATTGTTGAAACCCTACCATGTGAAATGCCTAATGTATGTGCTATTTCTTCCACCTGAATTCGCCTATCAGAGTATACCAGATCCCGAACTTTGTTACACATTTCTTCGTCGGTGATATCCAGTGGGCGTTCAGACCTGGCTTATTCTTCTGAAGACACTCTACCGCGTTTGAATTCCCCTACTCAGAATTTAACCTGAGCATAAGATGGTACAGGAGACCCATGAACATCGGCTAATTCGCCGTGTATTTCCTTGCCTGTTTTACCTTTTAAATACAAATACCGAATTACAGCACGGTACTCAACTTTAAATGAAAAAGCATGCCTTTGCATCATGTTTGACATTTAATGTCTTATGAAATAATGAGTCGATAGGCATGGAATTTTGTACCCAGGTATAAAACATGTATCGAAACAAGGCATGAAAATCGTGACCGTTTCGGTCAATCGGAAATGGGATAGGCTGGATACTTATTAACTCGCCCTCGTAAGTTTGCCTGTCTTTGTTTCCTTTGACGCATGATTTGCAGAGGACATTTTTTTTTTTTTTTTTTTTTTTTTTTTTTTTTTTTTTTTAGAAATTCCCAATGATTTGTTTCGACGCATGATAATATCAAACAATAGGCCCACAGATCTTATCGGTCATCTAAGTATTATTTGAAAGTATCACTAGTCCCAAGGGTTAGAAAATCTATGTTAATAATAACATTTTTTCTGTTCTGCATATCTATGCTAAATTGCAATAATTAACAGCAGTATAAAAGATGTGTTCTTTAAATAAAACAAAAAGACCCCCAAAAGTGTATACACTAATGAAAGACTTTACACAATTTATCATATCTTACATTAACACTATAAAACTATTTTGGATCCACACATTCAGAACTCTTGGGTTGCGAACTTCGCAACTTTACAACCCCTTCTGCTTTTCCGAAATACATTTCAGTTTTCATAGTTGTAATATAAAGCATCAGAAAAATTAAAGACATCTTTCAAATGATAAAGACATTTAATCACTATCACCATTCTGGTCCCAATCTGGTACATAACCTTGGTCCCACCCCTGGGGTCATAAAGTTTACAATTTTGATAAATGACTACCTCCTCCTTGAAATACCTATTTAGTTTAAATTTAGTATCAGTAATGATCAACAAAATATTATTTTAATTTAAATATTTTACACATAAACACTATACCCAGTCTGGTACCGCCCTGGAGTTAGAACTTCAACCCCGAGAATCATGAAATTAATCAGTTTGGTAGAGACCTTCCTGTTCCGCGACACAATGCATTTGGTTTTTCTTACAAATGTGCGATTGTTGAAAAGAAAGTTTTTGAACATTGGTCATATTTGGCAGTTTTCGCCCTGCCATTACCCCCCTCCCCTCCACAAAAATACACTTGATTGCGATCATGAAATATACAATTTTGGTTAAAGAAATACATGTTCCTGCTCCTTCTAAATATTCATTTTGATGTTATTACATGTTTTATACATAAACACTGTGTATCAAGTTTGGCCATCGCCCTGGAATCAGAACCTCTACCCCTGGGATCATGAAATTTACAATTTTGGTGGACGAC